>CM073573.1:123232695-123612695 GCA_037074715.1 Magnolia kwangsiensis | reverse complement strand
GCAGTCAATTTCATTCATTTCATTCACTTCGTGGTCAATTTCAATTAGTTCGCGATAAATTTTATTAACTTCAAGGTCAATTTCATTCACTTCGTGGTCAATTTCAATCAATTCACGATCAGTTCCCTTTATTTCTCGGTCAATTTCGGTGATTCTCCTTCACTTCACGATCAATTCAATTTATTTCACCGTCAATTCCATGCATTTCACGGTCAATTCCGATGATTCCCCTTTACTTCACACTCAATTCAATGCATTTCATGGTTAATTTGCTTCATTTCATGGTCAATTACGGTGATTCTCCTTCACTTCATGGTCAATTCAATTCATTTCATGTCAATTCCCTTCAATTCATGGTCAATTCAATTCATTTCACAGTTAATTCCCTTCATTTCACGGTTAATTCCATGCATTCATGGTCAATTCTAGGGATTCCCCTTCACTTCAAGGTCAATTCAATTCATTTCACAATCAATTCCATGCATTTCACAGTCAATTCCCTTTACTTCACGGTCAATTCCATGCATTTCATAATTAATTCTGTCAATTCCGCGAAACTTCCGTGAAATGAATTGAATTGACCCTAAAGTGAAGGGAATTGACCCTAAAGTGAAGGGAATTGACCGTGAAATGAATTGAATTGACCGTGAAGTGAACGGGAATCGTCGAAATTGATCGTAAAATGCATGGAATTGATCGTGAAGTGAAGGGAATTGACCGTGAAGTGAAGGGGAATCGTCGGAATTGACCAACAAATGCATAGAATTGACCGTGAAGTGATTGAAATTGACAGTAAATCTCCATAGAATCTCCATCCTACTATCACATTACATCTTTCAAGTTCCATTTTACTCAAGGCTACCTGCATTCATTTTCTGAGAGAACGTGAATACATTGATAAACATGAAATATTGTAGGCTTTTCTCCAAAGAAGGTGTTTCACATCAACACACTCTTATTCTTTTTCTCGAACACGAATTTCACTGATAAGGCGGCTATGGGAGGTAAGGATGTTTAAATTCTTAAGAAATTACTTAGAAGTTTGTAGTCAATTTCACGTAGCCAATTTCACGCATTGCTAAGTCAATTTTACGTGGTATCCAATAAACTTCAAGAAGTTCACGGCCAATTTTATGAAGTTTCGCGGTCAATTTCACTTAGTTCCCAGTTAATTTATTGAATTGATCGATCAACTTCATTCACTTCACCATCAATTCCATGCATTTTACGGTCAATTCCATTCACTTCACGGTCAATTCCATGCATTTTACAGTTAATCCCGGTGATTCCCCTTCACTTCATGGTCAATTTCCTTCACTTCACAGTCATTTCCATGCATTTCACGGTCAATTCCCTTCACTTCACAGTCATTTCAATGCATTTCATGGTCAATTCCCTTCACTTCACGGTCAATTCCATGCATTTCAAGGTCATTCTCGACGATTCCCCTTCACTTCACGGTCAATTCCATGCATTTCACGGTCAAATCCCTTCATGTCATGGTCAAATCCCTTCACTTCATAGTCAATTTCATGTATTTCACGGTCAATTCCAGTGATTCCCCCTTCACTTCACGTTCAATTCCATGCATTTCACAGTCAATTCCCTTCACTTCACGGGGTCAAATGAAATGCATGGAATTGATAGTGAAGCGAAGGGAGTTGACCGTGAAATGAATGGAAATGACTGTGAAGTGAAGGGAATTGACCGTGAAGTGAAGGGGAATCACTGAGATTGACCATGAAATGCATGGAATTGATTGTGAAGTGAAGGGAATTGACCATGAAATGAGTGGAAATGACCGTGAAGTGAAGGGAATTGACTGTGAAATGCATGGAATTGACCGCGAAATGAAGGGAATTGACCGTGAAATGAATGGAAATGACTGTGAAGTGAAGGGAATTAACCATGAAATGCATGGAATTGACCGTGAAGGGAATTTGTCGGAATTGACCATAAAATGCATGGAAATGACCGTGAAGTGAAGGGGGATTGACCATGAAATGTAAGGAATTGACCATGAAGTGAAGGAAATTGACCGTGAAATGAATGGAAATGACCGTGAAGTGAAGGGAATTAACCGTAAAATGCATGGAATTGACAGTGAAGTGGAGGGAATTCGCTGGAATTGACCATGAAGTAGAGGGAATTCGCCGAAATTGACCATAAAATGCATGGAATTGACCATGAAGTGAAGGGAATTGATTGTGAAATGAATGGAAATAATCACGAAGTGAAGAGAATTGACTGTGAAATGCATGGAATTGACCGCGAAGTGAAGGGAATTCACCGGAATTGACCATGAAATGCATGAAAATGAACGCGAAGTGAAGGGAATTGATCATGAAATGCATGAAATTGACCGTGAAGTGAAGGGAATTGCCCGTGAAATGCATGGAATTGACCGTGAAGTGAAGGGAATGACTGTGAAATGGATGGAAATGACCGTGAAATGCATAAAATTGACCATGAAGTGAAGGGAATTCATTGGAATTGACTGTGAAATGCATGGAATTGACTGTGAAGTGAAGGGAATTTATCTTAAAATGCATGGAATTGACCGTGAAGTGAAGGGAATTGACCATGAAGTGCATGGAAATGACTGTGAAGTGAAGGGAATGACTGTAAAATGCATGAAATTGATCATGAAGCGAAGGGAATTGACCGTGAAATGCATGGAATTAACTGTGAAGTGAAGGGAATTCGTCAGAATTGACCGTGAAATGCATAGAGTTGACCATGAAGTGAAGGGAATTGACCGCGAAATGCATGAAATTGACTGTGAAATGCATAGAGTTGACTGTGAAGTGAAGGGAATTGACCGCAAAATGCATTGAATTGATGTGAAGTGAATGAAATTAACCATGAAGTTAATGAAATTCATTACGAATTGATTGAAATTGACCGCGAAGTGAATGAAATAGATTTTCGACCAACAACCTTATGGAATCTTGGAAAATAAACAGGTTAGTTAGCTAAAGTAGCTTCTCCTACCCCAAAATCATATGGTACGACAAGTGACTCATTCTGATTTAAGAGATGTTTATTAAATGAATAAAAAGACAAAAACAAAATTTTACATATATATATGTGTGTGTGTGTGTGTGAGTGAGAGAGAGAGAGAGAGAGAGAGAGAGAGAGAGAGAGAGAGAGAGAAATGTAGGAGGGAAAAAGTTCTCTTAGAAAAAAATAAAAAGTATATATATATGTGTGTGTGTGTGTGTGTGTGTGTGTGTGTGAGAGAGAGAGAGAGAGAGAGAGAGAGAGAGAGAGAGAGAAATGTAGGAGGGAAAAAGTTCTCTTAGAAAAAAATAAAAATAAAAAATGCACAGGCTACCATAGCAGTGCTGCCTTTTTTTTTCTCCCATGCAATACCCATTACTTTTGTGGGTCCCATCATGAGGTATTTGTTAAATCCAAACCGTTCATCTCTTTGTGAGCTTGTATTAAGGCTTCAGACGAAAAATAAGACAGATCTAACTATCAAGTGGACCACAATGTAAAGAGCAGTGGGGATTGAATCTCTACCATTGAAAGCCTTCTAGGGGTCACAAAAGTTTTGGATCATTATGAAATTTATTTTTACTCTTCATCTAGGTTTTTGTGACCTTATGAATAGATTGGATGGAAAATAAATGTTATGATGGGCCCTATAAAATTTTTAACGGTGAAAATCAATTTTCCTGCTACTCTTTGTGGTGTGGTCCAGTTGATATTTAGATATGATTTTTTCTTTTTGATAATGCTCGAAATATGGATGAACGTTGTGGATATAATAAATACATAATTGTGGAGCTCATGTAACTTTGATCTTTTTGAACCATTTGTACAACTCGGAGTTCGAGGAGCGTCATCGCTCGTCTTCGAGCACCAGAGGATCCGCTTCCGGGAGGAAAGCAGGGGCATTTTCGACCTGAGAAATGGGGCCGTACAGCCGGGCCTTATTCTCGGGAAGTAAAAAGCAAGTGGGCTTACAATGGTTGGAGGGCCATATATGGGTCGTAAAAGGTGGAAACTTACTCTCCTGTCGTCGTCGGTAAATCATATACGGTAAAACAAGTAGAACTGGAAAATGATAGTGCTCTCTCTCAAAGTACACATGTTAGATTACTATCAATCAATCGGAACCGTATGTTGGTCCTATCACAGAATTCCCACAGAAAATAAAATTTTTATCCTATAATATTTGTTGAGGTCAAAATTTGGTCGGCCCCCTCTCCGCGTCACCCTTTACGTGTCTTCCCTAAAACCTGCACCGAGAAAACGGACAAAGGTGACCCTGGCTAAGCCGGGGGACCCTCCGATGCCTAAGTCAAGACAAGGGAATCTGGGTCAAGTAGAGAGTAGAGGAGAGCTCGATTTCCCGTCATGCTAACTCCGACGCGGCTGGCTTAAGCATATTATGGTTGGAGGATAGTAGATTATCCGATCGGACTGTTAGGACCCCTCTGAGTTGGCCCTTGCCCGAACATGTTTGTCTTCGTTGCGATGCTGAAGTCAGATGAGTCATGCCCCAGGTGCCTCGGATCGGACTTAAAGCCTAATTAATGTTTTGCCACGGGCTCGAATTTTTCCATAACAGAAGCCCCCTACTCTTCGAGCTTGCTTGCGGGCTCGGAGAGTACTCATGTAGGAAATCTTCAGCCCTTGCTGCAATGATGACGGGCCTCGAATTGCGCGTGCTAGTCACTTTGGTTAACGCGTGGCGACGGTTAAGATCTCGAATCTCCTCCCAGCCTGTGAGAAGTTACCACGTAGGCTTGAGAAGGCGTGCCTATGACGGCTCCGACTGCTGTGGTGTCACTTTGCGTATCAAGGCACATTGCCCAATGTCAGAGCCATACCAACGGTTCAGTACTCCTCCAATGCGGTGCCGCAATGTGTGCTCGGAGATCGGCTCGCGCCGATTTGGCTACTGCCATTAAGGCTCCCCATCAATGCGAAAATCCTTCATTGCCTATATAAGGCACCCTGAATTTTCGTTTGCCATTTTACATTCCAAATCACAAGATCACACCGGAGGAGGCGATTTTCGATGAGGCGATTCCGGCCGAATTCGAAGTTTTCGGTAGAAGGCAATTTTTGGCAGTCACCCGGTGAGTCTTGTTGACCTTCATCCTTCTATCTGTCATGTCTTCTGTAAGACCCGTATCCTAGGCCGTGTCGTTCGGTAGACTTCCGTGGTTTTCTCGGTCGAATCTAAGCAACCTTCGACCTTTAACCGATATTTACGCGCGACCCTGATTCATATATTGTCAACCTGTATCGACTCAACCCAAGACCATTACCATAACGACCGCGTCGTCGCTGCGGTTCCGATGCCGCGACTTGCGCGCCGAGGCGATACCCTGGTCAAGAGATGTGGACCAATGTTCGGTGCGAGAAAAATGCCGTGCGTTGTGAAACTCAAGAGAATCTCTACGAGATGTCACATCAATTCCATCAATCAATCAATCAATCTCATCACATCACATGTCAAGTACACATCACCTTTCACCCATACCCAAACAACCACAAAAGTTAAAAAAGGTCTTACAAGCCCATGCTTTTCTTACACAAAAGGCCACAAAAGTCAAGGATTTCTTACACACCCATCACTCACCACATCCATCACCCATCACTCTCTCTCTCTCTCTCTCTCTCTCTCTCTCTCTCTCTCTCTCTCTCTCTCTCTCTCTCTCTCTCTCTCTCCCTTTACAACTCTTTCTCTCTTTCTCATTTTCAAATCTCCCAAGCAAAAGAATCTCATACGTATGAGAATTTCTCCAAGTCTTCCAAGCACCAAGTGTGGCCCACTTTCCTACCCCTTCATCTCACATCCTAGCCATTCAATTCTCATCTCCTCCATTAGGATTGAAGCTAAGGTGCTAAGGAGCCCATAGGAGCAAGAAGATCGAACGGTGAGTGCTAGATAATAGTAGCTTTACAAGTTTTTAAGGTGGGTTAAGTGAGACCAACCGATCGATAGTTTGGATCTTACTTGGGACCCTAAGATGTGGCCAATGGCCCACTTAGATCATCATGATCATCCATGATGGGGCCATTCTCCATGGACCCCATCATGATGTTTATTTCATTGCATTTAAAGGTCATCTAGACCATCCATATCGGTGGAGAAATGATCTCCACCGTTGAATTCAATTTTGCTAGTTCCACGTGTAAGGGGACCCGTTTTATTGTATGATCTCTTATGAAAGAGGGCTCATAGTGGCGGAGCCCTCCATCACACGCATGTCCCACTCTCCATCTCTCTCTCTCCCTTTTATTTCATTCATTATTATTATTATTATTTATTTTATGAGATTATAATATGATTGTGTGGCTCACTTGGATGGACCCCACTAGGATGCATGTATTGGATCCAATCCATCATTAGATGGGGCCCAACTTATATGTGTATGGGTAGCCATGTGATGGCCCACCTAAGCAGGGCCCACCTTTATCTAGTTCCTAGACCCCAAAAAAAAAAAAAAAAAGAATCAGTCCAGAGACAGCGTCTCTGGACGTAGCTGTGAAAACACAAATGTTTATTTTTTTTTTTTAGCAATGGAGGTGGGCCGCTTGTATGGGACCCACCTTGATGTTTGTATCCAATCCATACCGTCCATCCTAATCCTTGGATCATTTTAGGCGTTGAGCCAAAAGATGGGGTTGATCGGAGTATTTAGTGGGCCATAGTGTTGAAAATAACATTGTTACCATTAAAAATCTATTTAGATTTCTTCTACACGTCAAAAGTGGGCCGTTAGCGGACTCATTGGATTCATTATGAGCCATAGAATCCAATGGCTGGAATGGATTCATTAGATGCGGGCCCCACATGATAAAAACCTCAAAAAAAGGTTTTTCTAAATTTTTTAAAAAAATTCAATACAGAGGCAAAGCCTCTACCTCTGACGTGTTGCAGTAGCAGCACGCGCTGCGTGCAGCGTCCCACGGCTGCTGTCGTGGGCCCCACCATGATGTATTTATAAGATCCAAACCATTCATGAGGTGGGCCCCCCATTAGGTGGGCCCCCTCCAAGTTTCAGACGATTCCAAATCTCAAGTGGCCCACACCACAGGAAACAGTGGATTGAACCTCTACCATTGAAATTTTGTTTAGGGGCCACAGAAGTTTCAGATCAAGCTGAAATTTATTTTTCCCTTTCATCCAGGGTTGTGTGACCTTATCAACGGGTTGGATTTCAAACAAACATTGAGGTGGGCCCCACATGGAGCCCCCAATGATGTATGTATTTTATTCGCACCGCCCACACGGTGGACACCACATGTATGTGTTTCATTCATGCCGTCCAGGCATTCGTTGGACGGCCAGTAGGCCCCACCATGTCGGTGTTATATCTACCCGTCCATCCATTTGGTGGACGTGGCCCACCCTGCACGTGTCATACATGCAGGTGGTGGGACCCACCTTTATGTAATTATTTCATCTGCACCGTCCAAGGTGCTGGACGGTGCTGCAGACACCACCATGACGCATGTGTTATATCCGTCTGTCTATTTAGACGCATGGGCCTACCCCACGCGTGTGACACATGTGGGTTGGAGGCATCCCACCTCGATGTATCTGTTTTGCATCTGCACCGTCGATTGGGACGGTGCAGTGGACCAGTGGGATGTATGCATTTTGCACATGCCATCCATCCATTTTTCATATGGCGTGGACCCACCCCACACGTGTGGAGGTGGGGTCCACCCTAATACATGTGTTTTATATCCTAGCCGTCTGTACGTTTTGGTCGGGCAGGGCCCACGTTAATGTATTTATTATATCCCTGTCGTCCATCTGATTGTCAAGATGGGGACGGGCCCGGCCGATTGAAGTCAGAAAGTTTTGTGGGGCCCACCATGATATAATGTTGAATCCAAACCGTCCGAGGGACGATGGGCTCCAGCAGCTTGAATTGTTGATTGAAGTCAGTAAGTTCCATGAGCCCCTCCGTGATGTATGTGCTTTATACGCACATTGTCAATTTAGACGGTGCTGCGTGGGCCCTCCCGCGATGTATGTATTAGATCCTAACCATTCGTCCATCGTGGACCCACCTTTGATGTGTTTTAGACCAAGTCGTTCACCTATTTTGCCATGTGGGCCTCTGTGATGTATTTATTTCACCCACACTGTCTAGATGTACTGGATGGTGCTGGACAATGTTTGGACAGTACTGATTTACTTGGGCAATGTTTGGGCGGTCCTGATCATCATTAAAGAGTCATGTGCTCCATAAAATGATAGTGTACAGTGGTACACATGATACACCTGCAACTATTGAAATGATTTTAGATGTAATCCAAGCCCTCACCATGAACTACAAACCCTCCATGATCCACATCATAGTGGGACCCACTGTGATATATATATGTTGTATATTCACACCATCCATTCATGTGGCCCCCACGAGACGTACGTGTTTGATCCGAGCTGTCCATTTTATGTGGCCCACTGTGATGTAATTCTAGCCCATGGGTTGAGGCCCATTGTGATGTATTTGGAGCTCATGGGTTGAGGCACATTGTGATGTATAAAGGCCCATGGGTTGAGGCCCATTGTGATGTGTTTCTGGCTCATATGTTGTGACCCATTTGATGTGTATTCAGCCCATGTCTAAGGCCCAATGTGATGTATTTTGAGGCCTAGGTGATGAGGCCCATTGTGATGTGTTTAGGGCCAGGCGAAGGAGCCCATTGTGATGTATGTTAGGCCCATGAGCAGGGCCCACCTATTGTGTACATGTAACCTTTGAGTAAGGCCCATTATGTTGTATATTAGGCCCCTGTGTGAGGCCCTGGGCCCATTATATGTTTGGATCTGTGAGGGTCACTCCTTGGGGCAATGTTAGTTAGATGTCCACATTGTCGAGGCCGATTGTTGATGTTGGTTATTGATACCAATTATGAGTATGTGACTGTATAGCATCATGATCCATGTCCATACGCATCATCTGCATGTCTGTTATGAGATATGATTGACCATTGCATATGTCATAGTGCTGGTTGTTATGAGACTCCCTGATAGGCAGAGATTGTCTCACATGAGCGCACGGTTTGCACAGAATTGATGCATGAATGGATTGTATGACTCATGCATCTTGCATTGTGTGCTATGATTACTGTATGCCCTAACGACACTAGGGTCGTAGCCTCTACAGGCATATCGTGGATGGCCAGATGGGACACCGAAAATCTGTTCTACATGGAGTGCTATAGATATCCCTAGGTGAAAGTTCCTAAACCCTCTTGGTTCTAGAGGTTGCTCCAACGTCTAGACCGAGTGGGTAGATGAGCGCCGAGTGCCGATTACCAGATGGCTGCGCTCTTCACTGTGTCGTGGTCGGTTGGAAGGGGGTGCGGCCTTACTTGCTCGAGAGGAGGGGACAATGCTAGGCTGAGTTTGACCAGCTCGAGGAATGGGTCCACTATTGACGAGCCGGACCCGATATTGGCAGGCGAATAGTGAGGTCTCTTTCACTCACCTTGTTGCGCGCGATGGGGTGACAATCTGGTATAGAGTGTAATAGACCCCGATGATTTTTCAGAGAGGAACTGTACTGATATATGGACTTATTGAGTAGGAGTGCATGTTCATTCATTCATTTATTCACTATCCACTCAGGCTGGTGGTGCGTAACTAATTGTTGTGTACCTTCGTTATGGCAAAGATTTCAGTTGGGCGCGCGACTAACCTGAGATCAGGGGTTTACCACGTTGAGTCTGACTATCCAAATTTAGGTATGGGACTGGTTTGGATAGAAGTCCATTGTGGTGGACTCCGTAGCCTCCGATACTACGTACTATCATTCCGACTTCACACTCCAGCATGGTCATTTCATTCGCATCGCATATTACATTATATCTGTAGGCATATGACATTTTGGGTTGCTATGTTTCCGCACTTATATGGCTTAGACAGACTTAGCAGGATTGGTATATTGCATTACATCTTTGGTATCTAATATTTGACTCTTTATGACTCCTTAGTACATAGCTGTCCTATATTGCGTAGTCTGATATTGATTGACTTATGGACTTGTCTGTACTTTCGCTTACTTTGTCATCGTATAATCCATGATCTTATCAGCATTGTTGATTGTTTCGATAATGTACGATTTATGGATCACCAGTAATTTCGGCATTGTATGATGATGACATTATGTTGAATACTTGACACTTACTTTGTGTACACACTTACACCATCCTCTAAGCTTTCTATAAGCTTATGCCCGATAGATGCGTGCAAGTGATGATAGGTTGCAGCAGTGTTGAGCTTGGAGCGTGCAGTGGTCTTCTGGAGCTTTTTTTTTTTATTTATGTATTTCCCTTTCAGTGTTGTACTCAAATAATTATATTAGTGGATATGTGATGATGATGTTGCCTTTGTGAATTGGGTAATATTATGGTTATGCTTATTACTAGTTAGATGAAAAAAAAAAAAAATCCTCCTTGTAGGATCCCAGGATCAAAATTTAGCATATGAATGCTAGGAGCCGAGAATGGGATTCTACGAAGGCTGTTGGCACCGGATTCGGCGATCGGGATTCTTATAAATCCGATTTTCGGGTTTGGGGCGTGACATCTTCCGACCTCGAGATGGTTCATGAATATGGCGATGACTCCGAGTCGAGGACTTCTGACAGTAGGAGTGGGTCTTTCGAAGGCCCTTTCGAGACCACACTCCCATACCCCACGCCTCAGAGGCAGAAAATGTTGGGCTATAAAACCAAGCAGCCCAGCAAGAAGACAGCCACCCGAGCTCGTCGAGTCGAGACCATTACCACTACCGAAATGCCCGCAAGTTTACGCACTGCAGAGGTAGTCCCAGGAGGTTCTGTCATGTCAGAATCTCAGATGGAGTGGATTCGTGTGGAGTTTCAAATCCCTGACTCCGTTCAGATAAGGGCTCCCGGTCCTTTGGACGTTGCTGCCGCTCCTGCCAAGGGAGAAGTAGCCATCTTCCTTCGCGCGCTGCAGTGCGGGGTTCGGCTCCCACTACACTCCTTCGTCAGGAAGGTTACGGCCTACCTTGGATTGGATCCCGGACAGTTTACTCCGAATGCCTGGAGAGTGATGATCTCTGCCTACATCATCTGGAAACAAGTTGAAAACTTCGAGCTGACCCCGGAGGAGCTGCTGAGCCTGTACCTGGTTAAGCATGATAGCAACGATCCATGGTACTATTTCGCGACTCAAGGGAGCAAGGGGTCGGGATTGGTGATGCACCTGCCGTCCTCCAACAAGGACTGAAAAAACAGATGGTTCTGGGCGGCAGGTGAATGGGAGGCACCAGCGGCTGAGCTTAGAACCTCAATGGCTCGGGTTCCAACCCACTTTACGAAACTAGGTCGGACTTCATTTTACATCTGGGTTGTTGCTTTAGTTTTCACTTGTTTTAGTCGAAGTAAAGTTTCTTTCTCCTTTTGCAGCTTTTCAAAAGGGGTTGTCGCTCCTTGACTCGGACCAGAAAAATCGCATTGCGAAGGCTAGAGAGCGATCGGAGACGCTTCGCTCCTGGGCTAATTTGATCACCACGGCTAACCTCCATTGGTTCAGGCTCTACAAATCCCAGCCTTTGTTCACATCCCTCAGTAAGCTGCCCTGATCTCTTCGATGGACTTTTCTTCGTTTATTTAATAGCTGACACAATCTTCTCTTTCGCAGGCATGGCCGAGGCGTCCGGGGCTCGAAAGAAGAAAGCAGTTCTGACAACAGTGGAGTTGTTGAAGGAAGCCCCTCGAGTGAAGATCAATCGGAAGAAGCAGGCTCCCCCTCGTGTGGGGGAATCTTCTGTCACGCCGACCCCAACAACCCCAGCACCGAAACCAGTCGGCTCTTCCGCTGCGGTGCCGACCCCAGCACTCCCCAGCGCTGCAGCTGCATCTTTGACGGTGTCTCCTCCTCCGGGGCTTGTCTGAACAACTGTGGCTGATACCTCAGTCGTTCCAAGCTCCTTTGCTCCGCGCGCTCCCACTGTCGCCGTTCCCCCCACCGCGGAGATACCTGCCGCGGTCCCCGAGGCCCCCATTGTTGTCCCTTCTTCCTCCGAACTGGAGGAGGCCATTTAAATGGCTGACAATATGCTATCCCCCCCGAGGTCGGGGGAGATATCCATGTCGAGGGTCAAAACTCGGCCGGCAGCAGGGTAGGGGCCGAGGGGGCTGGGGCCGAGGTGGGCATGAGCGGCGAGAGGTTCGAGCCGGGCTATCATATGGCGTGCTTGGCCCCGTGGGTTGCCAGACACGCTAAGGAGGAGGATATCGCTCGAAACCTTGAGCGGTCAGAGGGCGGCTTTCTAAATGACTTCGCCTCCGTGTGCTACATGGTATATTTTCGAGAGGACTCCCTTTCTTTCATATCGTTGTATATATTTTATAGATTTTGATCTTTGCTTCCTGTTCAGGCTGTCCCAGTGCTGCTCTCGATTCGGGAGAGAGTGCGGGAGCACAGGAGGAGAGGTAAAGTTAGAGGCTCTCCAGGCCGAGGTAGCGGCCTTGAGGTCTGAGCATACTAAACTGCGCCAACAACTCTTGGGAGAGAGGGCCAGGGTGAGGCAACTACAGAGAGTCGTCATTGACTTGGAAGCTAGAGAGCTGCATTTGACGGATAAGGTAGATAATTTTAAAGTAAGTGGCGATGCGGCGACCGCCGAGCTGACCCACGCCATGGCCCACGCGGACTCTTTAGCCATGGAGACCACTCGGCTCGGTGAAGCCCTAAACCGCGCCAAGGCCGAGGCTGCTGAAGAATGGACACAAGCCATGAATCAGGCCTTAGAAGCTCAGCGGGCTAAGGACGAGGCTTCTTTGGCCGCAGCGGTTACCGCCGCAGTCGAAGGTTTCAAGACTTCCAAGGAGAGGGACGCTAAAGCTGTAACGTTCTACAATCGCGGTTTCGACGCTTGTCTCGAGGCAGTCCTGGGTTTATACCCAGACCTATATCTTGACTCCCTCCTGCCCGACGACTCCGAGAATGCCTCAGCTGAAGTCGCCCGCTCGGACCAAGCTCCTGACGCCCAAGCTCCTCCGGCATGAAGACATCTTATCAATTTTTTTTCTTTTAGAAACTATCAATGTATCTCCATCAATGTATTTTTTACCCCCTCCGAGGGAATTCAATGAAAATCATTTCTTTGATATTGTGTTTACTCGTTGAGATGTTGTCGTTTAGTCAGTTTTTAGAGTCGGTTCTCCGAGTTCACTCGGCCCAAGTCTTAGTTGGGTCCAATTTCTTAAGATACTCGGCTCGTCACCTGTCTAGCTAGAGCCATTCATTCCTTCATATGTTGAGCCAAGCGCTTTCATGGAGGGTCGGGCCATTGTTAGGCTTTTTCCCTCAAGGGGGATGCCTTGTCGATCTTTCGTAAGACTAAGCTCCGATCCCTTAAAGGATCGGGCTATTCAATTCGTGCTTATGTTGATAAGGTAATCGGGCATGCATCTAAAGTAGAATTGATCTTTTATTAAGAGCCTTAAAGGCTAGCTGCTCGAAGGCGTACATTTTATTATGAGCCTTAAAGGCTAGTTCCTCATGGGTAGTAGATCTTCAAGTGCTCGACGTTCCAAGGGTGAGGGAGATGACAACCTTTGAGGTCTTCTAGGTGATACGAGCCCCGCTTGGCAGATCTGACCACACGATATGGGCCTTCCCAATTGGGTCCCAGCGCTCCTGCCCCTGCTCAGCCGTGTTCTGGAAGACCCGTCGGAAGACTAAGTCCTCTGGTCAGAAGCGCCTGACTTTGATCTTAGAATTGTAGAAGCGCGTTACCTGCTGGTGCTGAGCCACCGTTCTGAGCTTGGAAACCTTCCTGAGTTCTTCGAGCAAATCTAGATTAGCAGCGATCTGCTCGAAGTTCTCATTTTCTTCGAGCAAGGCCAGTAACTCATTCCTCCGCTCGGTATTCAGTGATGATCTGAGCTGAACTGTTTTGCTCGGGTCTGATTCATCGAGTGGTACTCTTACCAGATCTTCGACTGAGGAACTTTCCATCAGTCCTCGAGGATCCAAGGCGTTCATTACGAGCGTTTGTTTAGCAGCTCCTTTTCTTACGACTATCGCATAACATCTCCTGGCCTCACGTTGATCGCATCGGAGATAACCAATCCCACCTTCAGCTGGGAACTTCATCATCA
Source organism: Magnolia kwangsiensis (assembly GCA_037074715.1). Taxonomy (NCBI): domain Eukaryota; kingdom Viridiplantae; phylum Streptophyta; class Magnoliopsida; order Magnoliales; family Magnoliaceae; genus Magnolia; species Magnolia kwangsiensis. The sequence goes on along the minus strand of CM073573.1, from coordinate 123,598,569 downwards.
GATGGTAAATTGAGACGACTGCTCTCATTGCGTTGAGAGAGGGTCGGCCCAAGATCACGTTGTGGACAGATGAAACATTGATGACTAAAAAGTCCATCAGAAGTGTGACTTGATGTTGCCCTTCTCCTACTGTTACTGGGAGAGAGATGACTCCTTCGGAAATGACCTTCTCTCCGGCAAAGCCATGCAAGGGAGTCTTCACGGGTCAGAGCATGGACTGTGGAATTCTCATCTTTTCGAACGCTTCAGAGTACATAACATCAGTCGAACTCCCGATGTCAACTAAGATGCGATATACTTTATGGTTGGCTATGGTCATGGTGACCACTAGTGCGTCATCGTGGGGATGCTGGATCCCGCGTGCATCATCTTCAGTAAAAGTCAGGCTGCACGGAGCAACTCGGAGTTCCTTGCTGGGACGTTCCGCCAGGTGAACGTGGTTTACCGGCTCGGAACTCCGGGAATGGGCTTTTCGAGCCCTGTTTGAATCCCCTCCCCCAGCTGAACCCCCGAAGATGGTACGAATTTTGATGGGCTCCTCTGGGGGGTTGTTTGGCTGTTCTCGCGGCCGTTCCTCTCTCCGAGCGGACTTCTCTTTTTTGGTGTAACGATGTAGGTGTCCCTTGCGGATGAGAGACTCAATCTCGTCTTTCAGATCCACACAGTCGTCCGTGTTGTGACCATGATCCCGGTGGAAACGGTAGAATTTTCGCTTGTCCCGGTGCTTTGGGTTAGCCCTTATGCAAACCAGCCAATTAAGTAATCTGTCTCCCTGGATATCCAGCAAAATCTACTCGGCGGATGTATTAAGTGGGGTATAGGAAAAAAATTTCTCTTCCGGCCTGCGGCTCAGTCGACGATCGCGAGAAGCGCGGTCATCTGCCCCTTTGCTAGTCGGCTGGGAGTCTTCGTTTTGAGGTCTCTTCCCTTTGTTCGTCGAGTCAGAAACCTGTGTGCCTTTTCGAGCGTTAGTGAACTCCTTGGCATTAGTATATTTATGGGCTTTCGTCATGAAATCCGCTAGCATCTTTGGAGGACTCTTTCCAATGGAGAATGCGAACTTTCCTTCTTTTAGTCCGCTTAGAATGGCAGCGAAGGCCATCTTATCATCGTAGTCCTCAACATGTAACGCTTCTTCATTAAAGCGAGCAATGTAATCCTTCAATGACTCTTTCAGGGCCTACTTGATGGTGAGCAGGTGAGTGTTGGGTTTCCGACTTCTCTTACCGCTTATAAACTGCGTAAGGAGTAGTCGACTCAGTTCCGCAAAAGAGCCTATGGAATTGTGTTTGAGCTGGCCGTACCAAATCCTAACAGATCCTGTGAGGGCGATAGAGAACTCCCTACACATCATTGCATCCGTTGCAGTTTGGATCTGCATCCACGATCGGTAGGATTCTAAATGTTCGGATGGGTCCCCCGATCCTGAATACTGGATGATAAGAGGCATCCGAAACCTCTGCGACATCACTTCGGCCATGATGACTGGAGTGAATGGAGGCTCGGTCTCTTCCATCATCGCTTGGATCGTGGCTCGAACTGTCGATTGCTCGTGCTTTTTCTCCAATGTCAGGAACTTATCTTTCAACTCCGCAAATCGTGCTTCCCATGAGTCCCTATTTTCCGTGACGACCTCTAGGGTATGTTCGACCTTCGGTGTTCTCCTTTCTCTCCTCCGTTCTAACTGATGACGGGGGTCTATTGGCGGTAGGGCGGATGTGGCTGAATGAACGGTTGTTGGAGCCCGAGTGGTGGCGTTAGGCGCGGATACCTAGGCTCGCACCGCAGGAGGATTTTGACTTGAATGTGGCACCCCCGAGTGTTGGGGGGCTTCATGTCTCGCACTCCTTGGTATAGAGTGAGTCTCCACGAACAACCCTACCGGCTCGAGAATGGGTTGTTCTTGAGCCGGGCGTAGGCTCTCTCTGCTATTTCATTCGGTTTATCTCGTCGCGCAGGGCCTGGATCTCGTTCTGCATGGCGCGGTACTTACTCGACCGATTGCGCGAACACTGGTAAGGCCCTGGTGCGGACTCGGCGTAAAGCGGTGACGATGACCGAGTCTGCTCATTAGGTTGTGGCTGTACCACTGCAGCTTTCTTCTTCCTCGCCATTGCTTAGAAAAATGAGAACCTGACTTCTAGTTTCAGGTTCCCACAGACGGCGCCAAAAAATGTTGAGGTCAAAATTTGGTCGGCCCCCTCTCTGCGTCACCCTCTACGTGTCGTCCCTGAAACCTACACCGAGAAAACGGACAAAGGTGACCCTGGCTAAACCGGGGGACCCTCTGACGCCTAAGTCAGGACAAGGGAATCTGGGTCAAGTAGAGAGTAGAGGAGAGCTCGATTTCCCGTCCTGCTAACTCCGACGCGGTCTGCTTGAGCATATTGTGGTCAGAGGATAGTGGATTATCCGATCGGACTGTTAGGATCCCTCCGAGTTGGCCCTTGCTCGAATACGTTTGTCCTCGTTGCGATGCTGAAGTCAGATGGATCATGCCCCGGGCGCCTCGGCTCGGACTTAAAGCCCAATTAATGTTTTTCCACGGGCTCGGATTTCCCCATAACAATATTAGCCAGTAATTCCTGAATGTGTCACAACACGATATTAACCGTTGAACGATTTTTTTGCATATAGTTGATTCAAATGCAACAAATTACGTACTGAAATGATTATACAATCAATCAAGTTTCCATCCATAGTGGGGGCCACTATTTGAACGGTTTCAATTCGTAATAATTTCATGAAACTTGTCATACTAATAGTAAGCTCTACCATATTTCTTCACCGTTGGATTTGCCCCGTGATTTCTTTTGGCGTCGAGTCGAAAAACATCGGTCTAGGACGGATTTACTGCGAAAGCCTCTCCCAGAAAGTACCTGCGCTCGGAACGTAGGTGGGACACCGTGATGCTCATAAGAAATCCACTAAGTCCATCCATTTTATGAGATCTTTTACGACCTGTTTGGCCGGGAAGATCCCATGGTATTAGGAGGGATGGGATCAATTTTAAGGTAATGATGGTGGTGTCAGTGGATTGTCTTAAGATCCATGGGATTGCTTATATTCTACCCATGGTATTAGGAGGGATGGGATCAATTTTAAGGTAATGATGGTGGTGTCAGTGGATTGTCTTAAGATCCATGGGATTGCTTATATCCCGGGACAAGTTCACTGGGCCTGTTTGGCACGCCCCGTATCTCGGGATTTTACCTCCCAATCCATTCAACTAAGGGATAGGATCAATTTTAGGGCTTGTTTGGCTGGGCACGCTGGATGGGATTAGATGGTATTATACTGGATTGCACGGATTTCAAGGTAATGATGATGATGTCAGTGGATTGTCTATATCTCGGGATTGCTATACCCGCTCTGTTTGGGCACGCCCGGCCAAATCCGGGATTAAACCTTATAATCCCTTACAATCTCTCTAACCAAACACGTCCAAGTAATTTTGAAGGGATTAGGATGGATTAGATGGGATTTAAGGTAATGATGGTGATGTCAATGGATTGTCTTAAGATCCATGGGATTCCTATATCCCCGGATCATGATCCCAAGTCTGTTTGGGCATGCCTTGCCAATCTGGGATCTATCTTTCAATCCCACCTAATCCCTTCTAATCCCATCCAGTGTGCCCGTCCAAACAGGTTAAGGTAATGATGGTAATGTTAGTGGATTGTCTTAAGATTCATGGGATGACTTGTATTCCGAGACAAGTTCACCGGACCTGTTTGGCTCATCACGCTGATTCAAGGATATTGCCGATCCCATCCCTCCTAATACCGTGGGATCTGCCTGGCCAAACAGGCCCTTAAGGTCACTGTGATACTCCTAAAATCATTCCGGGACATTTGGCCAAAAGTGAGCCGGATTCAATGCTCAGGTGGGCTAAAAAAGTGAAGAGTGAACGTCACTGTTGAAACATTCGTGCAAAAGTCATAAATCAGGCTGAATTAGGCTAATGATGTTACGAACGGTATGGCCGGCACGTAAACATCACTGTAGACTTAAGGATGTGTCAATGGTAGTTATTTCCATACCTACCTTTTCCTTGGTACACTGCTCGATTTTAGCCTCAAGCCATGATAATATATATATAGAGGTGGATTTCTAAAAACACATCACGTGGCCCCACTAATGTTCCCACCCCACCGACTTTCTGCGGAGGCTTTTGCAAGGAAGTTCGTGCATTGGGATAGTAGGTGGGGCCACTGTGATGTCCGTGATAAATGCACACCACCCATCCATTTTTGGAGTTAATTTTAAAATATATTACTTAAAAATAAAGTGAATCGTTAACTCAAGTGAGCCGCACAAAAGAAAATAGTGCAGATTCAATGACCATGGTTTGAAACATTAGCATGATCACAAAGTTTTATATCAGGCAAAGTTTTATATCAGGTTATGTTTTTGGTGTCTTGGCTTCATCCGATAATGATCTTATACACGGTTTAGATGGTATATAAACATCAAGTTAGATCCTAAGAAGGTTTCAACCATAGAAAATTCTTTTTACAATTTTTCCTCTCATCTAGTCAACTTGGATTTTGGATCCAACTCATTTTTGATATCATGCCCTAAAATAAGTTCAAAAAATGAATGAACAGTGTGAATTTCTCACAAACATTATGGGATCCCCACCTAGCCAGGAGTGGCTCAAAGGGGTAGGCAGGTGAGGCAATCGCCTAAGGCACCTTAATTAACAAAGTAATATATTATAGTACAATTAAAAAAATTTAATTATGAAAGTTTAATATTATAATAAAATTAAAATTAAGAAAAATAAAAAAAATTTAAATTTTTGAAAAAAAACTTATTGACAGGCCTACAAAATAGAAATATTTAAAAATTAATTTATAAATTTAAAATTGAAAAAAAAATAAAAATCTTAAAAACTAGCACTATCAATAAAAGCAGTTTAAATGTATTGTCTCTTTTCAAAATAATAGCATCATTTTTAATAAATTCTTCTCTTAAAACCTAGGACCACAACTATGTACTTTATTACTAATTAAGTTCTTAAAACATTAAATTTTAACGTCATTTTTTAAAATTAAATTCTAACTTCAATTTTCTAACGGTTTGGATTTATTTTCAAAATTAAAAGTTTTAAAAGAAGTTGCAAAAACAAAAATTAAAAATTCAATTGAAATACTTAATCTAATAAAAAAAATATTGTTTTACAAATTATTTTATTGCATATAAAATATTACTTACCATACTTATTACAGTTGTAAATGTAGAAAAAAGTTTTTCATAATTAAAGATTATAAAAAAATTATTTACGAACAATTATGTTTCAAAATAAATTAAACGGTTTAACGATATTATCGAAATTGATTTATGGGATAAACTTGAATACGAAAATTTAATCAATAATTTTATATTTAAAAAAGCAAGAAGTAAATTCATGATTTAATTTTAAAATTATTATTATTATTTATTTTCTTAACTAAAAAGCTTCGTCTTTTTGACTTGCCTAGCTCTCAAAAATGTTGAGCCAGCCCCACGAGGTTCCTGCCGAAGGCTTTCGCAGTAAGTCCGCGTACTATACGGACGGGCCGGAATCCTCAGTGCAGCTGCTATAACACCCTAGTTCTGCCGTCTTTAACGTACTTTAAATATAATCCATTCCGTCCATCAGGTAGGAAAACGTATTTTAACTCTGGAGGCCCACAAAATGAGAACAATGTAAAAATACTCATAAAACCTCATGAAGCCCGATTGATACTTTGATTAGAATAATGAGTTGTGTTTTTCTACTTCTTCCTAGTGATTTGTACTTTATTGACGGATTTGATGAAAGATACGTAGGATGGTGGCACCAAAGACAAATCTATGGTTGGAATTCCATCTCCATTATTACCTATTGTGTTGTCCACTTGAGTTTTGGATCCTCCTAATTTTTTCCCTAGGTCCTAAAACGGGGAATAGAACCTGATGGACGGGTTGGATTTTACGTAAACGACATGGTGGGCCCAAGTCCGTCAAATACCGAACTCCTGTTCAAAATAAACAGCTCCAAACTCTAGTCTTCGTTTGGGTTTTCTCTATTTAAATCCCTCCGAACAGAATCCACCCATCTCTCTCTCTCTTTCTCTCTCTTCCAACATACAGAGAGAGAAGAAGATTGAAATGGATTTCTACTCTTGCATTGAGACTCTGAAATCCCAACCCACCTGGATTCTTCTCTTCTCATCTCTTGGAATCCTCTCACTCCTCAGATTTTCCTTCTCCTTTCTCAAATGGGTCTTTGTCACCTTCCTCAGACCTGCCAAAAACCTCAAGAGCTACGGCTCGTGGGCCATCGTCACTGGCCCCACTGATGGCATCGGCAAGAGCTTCGCCTTCCAATTGGCCAGGAAAGGCCTCAACCTAGTCTTGGTGGGCCGTAACCCCGATAAGCTCAAGGAGGTCTCCAACGCCATCCAGGCCAAGTTCAGCAAGATCCAGATCAAGAGCGCGGTCGTTGACTTCTCCGGTGATCTCACGGACGGGATTCAACGGATCAAGGATGCAATTGAGGGGCTGGATGTTGGGATCTTGATAAACAACGTCGGCGTCTCGTACCCGTATGCCAGGTTCTTCCATGAGGTCGATGAAGATCTGTTGAAGAATCTGATAAAGGTCAATGTGGAGGGGACGACGAAAGTGACGCAGGCGGTGTTGCCTGGGATGCTGAGGAAGAAGAAGGGTGCGATCGTCAATATTGGGTCTGGTGCTGCCATTGTTATACCGTCCGATCCTCTGTATGCTGTGTATGCTGCCACGAAAGCGTAAGCTCTCTTACTTCCTCAGCATTTCTGTTCTATCTCTCTCTCTCTCTTGATGGGAAATTGCTAACTACACTCACCCTATAATTGATGTTCATACACCCATTCTCTGTTTTTGGGAATTGAAATAGTACAAAAGTGTTCTGTTTTGGTTACGTTGATGTGTGGAAATTGAATAGAGTGGCCACGAATATCTGTATTTGATGGAAGGAAGATGGGTTTTGGAGCACAGGTGTATGAGATCTGCGGTGTGCGTAGAAGCTTGATTCCACTTTGGATGTCACCTGTTCCGAGAATCAAGTCCGTTGGATGGGTTTAACTGTTTGGTCAAGTTTTCCTAGCCGTCCATTTTTCCTCAAATCCAGTGGTTAGGATTTCTGGTTGGCCTAGTTTTTGGGCCAGGTCATATCCATGGTGGGGCCTGCCTGATGAGCATCTTGGAGCTTGTACGCGTATGTCCTGCTCGCTCGCATGCCCTATGCACTCATGCCACTGGGTAGCATAGGCCTGTAGGATTAACAGATTCATGCCTATGTTTGAAGTGCTTTAGTTAGTTGAAGTGATGATTTCATGAAGGTTGCGATTGGTTGCCCCAAATCTCATGAAGGTTGCGATTGGTTTCCCCAAATCTCATGAAATTTCATGATTGGTCAGTCTCATTTGATGCAAAAGATCATGGAATTTAATGATATTTGGTGCAAGCAAACAGATCTGATGAAACCATTTGGTCTTTTATGCCACTCTTTAATCTTTTTCCATGAACAAGGATTGGGGAATCCTTAGTTTTATAAAGCCTATGCTGTAATTCAGGATATGGTCAGCTGCCCTTTTCTTAATTCCTGGAAGGATCTGGTCAGGTGTAGAAAACTATATTCTGTGTAGTCATAGACTAGTTTGCGGTCTATGGTTGATCATCCATGTCAGTTCCTCTATGGATCTGGAAATGGTGTGCTCTGATACTGTCATCTTAAGATGGATCTCATGGTGGTGCACCACTATGTGTATAAACCATGTACCTGAATTTATGGTCAATGTCCACTGTAAATACTGGAAAAGATCAAGCCGGTTAATTGTCTTCCAGATGCGGTTCTCAAGGCAGTGTGTTATGTCAAATCCTACTGTTAGTTGATGATGGATTATGAACTATACACCCAGTAATCCTTAGTTTGATTATGCTGCTTCAAAGTTCAAACCTTTACAGCCTGTTTGCATGTGGGCCAGCACTGGTTGAATCAGATAGGATCGCCATATCTGATTCATTTTGAGGGAGAGAAGAAAGGAAGCAATTGGGAAAAAAGGGGCCTTTTAACTAATTTCCGCATCCACTCGTGACATTTTGAATAAAGAAAATGCCCTTTTGGATTAGAAATCCTTTCAGATAAAAACAATATGAGGTCTGGATTTACACCCCTCCAAAAAGGCCCTTAATGTCTGCGGTTGTCTTTTATGTTTATTTCCCCTATTTTCATGTGTGTTTTGGATTTGGGTAGCAGTGGTGGGTGGGTTCTTGGAGCTTTTGTTTTAGTGTAATAAGTGAAGGCATATTTCGATTTACTTTCAGCTACATCGATCAATTCTCAAGATGCCTCTATGTTGAGTACAAGAAAAGTGGGATTGATGTGCAATGTCAGGTATGTCGCTCTCCTTTTTCAGTGGATGAATTCTTGAAGTAACTCTATTTTCCTCATTTTGTTCTTCTAAAAGTGACTTTGGCTTTCATTATGATTTGTTTGCTTTTATTCTGAAGTTAAAAGAGTTATCTTCTATGAGATGGCAGTCCTTTGGAGACTGGAGTTTTTTTTTTTTCCTGTGACTTACACTGATTATACTCATAATGAATAGGAGTTTTCTTCTTTCATCTTTTGATGTTACATGTTACTGGTACTAAATAAAATATCTGATGGTTTGATGGTTCCTTACTTCTTTTTTTATTTATTTTTATTTTTTTTGTAGCTTGTTAGTACAAAGCACTGTCATTCACACATCACTGCAAGCCACCCCCACTAGGGAATCGATACCAAGAACTCAGTGTTGAACTTCCATCTTGTTTTTGTTATCATGTACTCAAATACTTTGTATGATCATTTAACTCTAGTCATTTACACAAAGTATGATATTGTTTGGCTTGCCCAGGTGCAGTTCCTGCTTCAAATGTACCCAAGTGCCACTTTCCATAATGCTTAACTCCAATTGAGACTATAACTAAGGTTGCTTTGGATAACCTCATTCTTAATTTTATCATTCCTGCTCTTTTTGTCCATCTCAACATCCTCATCTTTGCAACGTTCATACCTTATTCATGTTGCCTCTTAGTGACCCAACACCCTGCCACATACAAATTCAATTACCAGTCTAACAGCTAAGAGTTTTCTTTGAAGTTTTATTGGCATTTGGTGATCAAACCACCCCCTAGAGGCACATCTCCACTTAATCCGCATGGCTCTAATTTGTTGGCGACATCCTTCTTAATCTTTCCATCATTTTGAATAATTGAGTGTGAAGGTACGGGTGATATCACTTTCTGAGGATTCTCCTGGCCAACAATTTTAATCAAAGCCTTACATCTTTTACTTGTCCTACTAATGTTTCATCTCAGATATTCAACCTTGGTTTTGCTAATTTTTAGACCTCTAAATTTTAAGTACTTCCTCCAATCCTCCAATCTGGCTAAATTGGAGGTTTTTGGAAAGGCTTTAGAATATGGAGGTTTAAAAATTAACTGAACCAAGACAGAGTACTTGAAATGCTACTTTTGTAGGAATAGTTATAGATGCGAGGCTTTAGTTAATAAAATATATAAACTATAATATAGGAATCGTCTTAATAAACATTATAACAAAGAAAAAAGAAGCATAGAACTTATCCTTCACAAATGATTGGATCTCCAAACTGGGTAAGAAAACTCCTACTCAGTATTTCAACTTATAGATTAGGAAAGAAGAAACCCAAAGCTAGAAGTTTGGGTTGATTCGGGGGAAGATTCTAACAAAAATAAAATTAGAGCCAAAAAAAAAAAAAAAAAAACTATGACAAAAAAATGGACCTTTTGGTCTTATCCTCTTAATAGGGTTTAGGGTCCCCTCAAACTTTCCCATTCTCATGGTTTCAAATATTGGTTGCAATACCACCATATCAGTGGCATCATAATCAAATCCGTTACCACAAATACACGATATGGGGTGAATTTGTCCGTCATTGGAAAAAAGGGCCATATTGGTGCGCCATAGACAAAGGCCTCATTTTGAAAATTTTATTTTCAATTTTTCTGTTATTTTCTACTTCTCTCATTTTGACCATGGAGGAAGCTTAAAAACTAGTTTTAGATCAGAGCTAGGCCTATTTTGAGGATCAAAACACATAATTTGAGAATCATAGTGGAAAGGACCATTTTGGGAAAAATCAAAAGAAGGGTAAATTATCATTTTTTAAAAAATAAAATAAAATAAAATCTTTTTGTTGTATTTCAGTGCAATGTACCCTAATCCACCAAATCATGCTCGACTTATGTTCGACTTCCACCTATTTGTCTAATTTTAACAGGTCAACCCAGCAGACAAAGACAAGATAGGTTTTTCTTATTTTCCCAATAAATTTTCAAGATTTTTTGGGCCAATTTTTTTTTTTTTTGGTTGATAAGAGTTCAGTGCACCTTGTATCATTTTGTTTTTGGTTCTGGTCGTTACATCCCCCAATAATGATATTCAAAACCTTGGTTTCTGTAGCACATTACTGTAGTGTTACTGCACATGCAACTGCTGCTGATTGCATCATTGGTGCAGTGAATCATCCTTTTCTTGGTTATCACCTTTTTTACTTGGTTATTTCAGACTGACTACTTCTAAAGACCCGAATTAGAGTAAGTAAAGATTTAAGATTGACACCAGTAGGTCCTTTCCATCAGACTTCTGGGTCTGACCTGCAACAAGCTTGGCTCGGATCTAATTTTTAGGCCCATGGTTAGGCTTGGTTATAAAAGGAGCCTAATGTGGCCTGGACTCGCCCAGTCTGAACACTGCCCTGCCTCTTGTATACATGAGGCCTAACAGCATCCGCGTTTGAGTCAGGAGTGATCAAGCACAAGAAGAACAAAAAGTATAAAAGTTGAGGAGTCATATAATACTCTGGCTGCATATGACGTTTGGTACACAGGTACTCAGAAATTGTGCACATGGCATATGTTAACTCAAATTAAACCTCCTATATTATGCAGCCCACTGTTTCCAAGTCACAATTCCAAGCAGGGTGTTCCAAAATCGTAACGGTGGCTGTAACGGCTATAACGGTCCTTTTTATTTTTTGAAAAAAACTGTTACATGGCCGTTACGGGACCGTTATGGGACTGTGAAAGGGCCTTTAAGACCTTTTTTTTTTTTTCTTCTTTTCTTTTTCTGTAATGGCTGTTTCGACCCTATAATGCATAATGGTTATGACCGTTACCGTTACATAATGGCCATTATGGCGTCCGTTACGTAACCGATTTTGAATTCATTGATCCCAAGATCAGCTCGGTTGAACAATTCTAAGATCTGATTCTTGGACAGTTGTTTGTAGAAATAGGACCATTGGATATTTTTCATTTTTAAATGTCCAATAAATGTCCACCAATCTGATAGTCAGGTAATCAAGTAAGCTTCATTTTCTGTTCATGATACATCTACACTGGGGTACTAAATTTGGATGGTTAAATTTAACAACTTGTATGCCACGTGTGCAATTTCTTAGTAACTTCTAAGTGCCTCTGCATATCATCCATCAAACTCTGCCAGTGTGTCAAAGTTTTTCTCATAAATGATAGTATATGGATCAACACCGTTAAAATCACAGTACAATATTTGGATTTTGAGATTTCGCCTTGAATCATACAGTAATTGACTCAGTTCATGGACTTTTGGCAATAAAATGATTTCTCTTTTGAATGACTTGATCTGAGCTGTTTTTCATGCATGCTATGATTCTTTTTGCTCCAACCTGCAGCTTTGTATCTTTTTCTTGTCAATGGATCCATGGCTCTATATCAATGTTTTGTTACAATAATTCCTTTGCTCCAACATTATCATATAGAAAAGCGGTATTACCCGAATGAGAGAACTAGACTTAAGCATCATATGGAACAAATTCAATTCATGATGGGAAAGATTGTCTCCACAGTGGGTGCATAGTTCTAAAACTCTGTGATTTGATTCGAAACTTGGCTAAGTCAACTTGACTCATTGGGATTTCTAGCCAAGTCACTAGGAGACTTGTTCCTGCAATTGACTTGGTCTCGACTTGGTGCGATTTGTCGATATGACTTTCATAGTTGATCACTCAGGTGGAAAAACTCTTCTAAATAAAAAGTAAAAGAGGCGGTTTGAAACCCTGACCTCTGAAGGAGGAGAGAACCTCTAACCAGGTCCTCCTCTAGTTGCTCGTGGCATCAAGATTGTCTCCACAGTGGGTGCATAGTTCTAAAACTCTGTGATTTGATTCGAAACTTGGCTAAGTCAACTCGACTCATTGGGATTTCTATCCAAGTCACTAGGAGACTTGTTCCTGCAATTGACTTGGTCTCGACTTGGTGCGATTTGTCGAGATGACTTTCATAGTTGATCACTCAGGTGGAAAAACTCTTCTAAATAAAAAGTAAAAGAGGCGGTTTGAAACCCTGACCTCTGAAGGAGGAGAGAGCCTCTAACCAGGTCCTCCTCTAGTTGCTCGTGGCATCAGCAGTTTTGATAATTCTGCATCTTTGTAACTATTTTAAGCATACATTTCTATTTAATATTAATAATTTAATTACCCACATATTGAATCTAGTCTAGTAAAGACTCGGTTGAGTCATTGAGTCAACCCGAACTGGTTGAATATAGAGTCGAGAAGAGTTTTCAGGTTGTTAAACTACGTGGGTGCAACTGAGTTGGTTCTTACCCATCTCCAACTGTCTCAAGACAGTTCGTTGTCAGGGATGCTGGCATGTTTCAAAATGGGGTCTGAAAACCCAGGCCATTTGGGTTCCTGCTCAATGCCTATAGATAGGCATATGCCAACTCTGTGTTTCATGCACTCCTTATTTTAGGTGCATCATTGTTGCATGAATTCTTCTGGAAAAACCAAATAATGTGAAGTTTCCTTTGCCAGTTGTGTGTGCCAATGGGCTACTGGTGATCCGGCATGTGTTGTGCTGGTTCATCTGTTCATTCTAGCAAACTTGGAGATTTTGGAAAGTTTGAGTTCTGTATTTTGGGTTTTGCCTCTTACTCTATATTTATTTGTTCTTAAACGCAGGTTCCATTGTATGTGGCAACGAAGATGGCATCGATCAGGCGATCATCCTTCCTTGTGCCATCAACAGATGCTTATGCTCGGGCTGCCCTCCGCTGGGTAGGCTACGAACCAAGATGCACACCATACTGGCCGCATTCCGTTATGTGGTGCTTGGCTTGCCAGTTGCCGGAGGCTGTGATCGATGCGTGGCGGCTGGGGTTTTGCCTTGGTATTAGGAAGAGGGGACAACTGAAGGACTCCAGGAAGAAAGAGTAGAAATCAGGTTGCTCTCCTCTTTTTTGGGTGTTAGGTAAAATTTCAAAGATGATCTGAACTTTCAAACCTCTAGATTTTTAATGCACCTGTTGTTTCTCATTTATGGATTTTTCTATTTCTCTATTTGGGTGTTTTTGAGTTAAATATTTCTCTGCCTTCAATGGAATGGTGGTGATGATGGTGAATACGATGGTGACGATGATATTATTGGAAAATCTTACAGAAATTGTAAAAGATTAGTAAATATTTAATAAGTAATTTCAAAATTTTAGAATGTATATGTATATAATGAAATAACAAAAAGCAACTTAAAAATTGTGATAATTCCATTATTATTTAGTGATAAAATCATGAAAAAAATAATAATAAAAGCATATTTTGAAAAATCTGGTGATATTATTAAAATTTTGCAAAATTTGTTTTACCGGCAATATATAAACTTAGAAAGGGAAACAATACAAGAAGTGGAGCCCCATGCGGTGTATTCGCAACATCCAACCATCCATCGGATGTGTCAACTCATGTTATCGGTGGATCACAACACGGTCCAATTTGAGAGGGAAGGTCTACACTGAGGCCATCATGTTGCGCATACAAAATCCAGGCCGGCCATATCCTCCATCTGCCATGGATGAAAGGTACCCGAAAAAAAAAAAAAAAAAAAAAAAAACCTTATTCTTGATCTGCCATGGATGAAGGGTCAAGACCATATATATATTAAAAAAAAAAAAAAAAAAAAAACAAAATAAAAAACAAAAGGTCATGCTGTGACTCCTTCCACCTTGTTTCCAATGCTATGGCCCACCACAGTTTTGGATTGAGGGCTTATTTTCAGGCATTGGGGGGTAACCTGGAGCATCTGAAAACTGAGGGCTGCTCATCTGATGGACGTATTGGTTGTGATACACAACGGCGTCTGCCCAGCAGTACTGCTGAAGTGAGTCCCATGATACAAATACAAATACACTACTGTAGTAGGGTAAGCCTCTGTTCACGCTTATGCCATGTCATCTCTCTTAAAATCCTTGGAAAAAAGAATTTGAAAAGTGACTTCATATGCTTCCTGGGCTCTTATTATTTCCTACTCGGAGGATCTTTGGAGCAATTGGTGAAGTCATCCTTGGGCAGGATACTCATTCCACTCAAAGAGACTAAACAGATTTCGGCCTTGGAAGCATATGGAGGGGTAGTTTCTAGGTAAAAAGCCTCTGCAATGGCATGGAAACGTTGATAGATCTTCTTGGGATGCATGATGAGATGGATTATCTTCTTCTTTTTTTCCACTCTCTCATGGAATTTCTTACGCTAAGTGAGTTTTTGTCAAATGAAAATGATTTAAAGGATTTATGGATAAATAAAATACCCTTTTAAACGTTTCGAATCTAGAAAGAAGAAATGAGAATAGAAGGTTGGGCAAAGGTGAGATGGATAAAATGAGGTTAGGTTAACTAGTAGTTTTTGAGTATGGCTAGCGCTTCAATTAAAAGGTGAATTTTAAATTCATGATAAGAGTAGTCCAGCTTCTTTTCTTTTATTATTAGTATTATTATTATTATCATATATAACTCACATGTAAGCATGGTATGAGGTGTACCATGTAACAAGGGTTATTTGGGCCCACCATAATGATTATGCAACATTCACATTGTACTCATATTAAGGCATTAGCCCAAAAAAGAGAGGTAGATGGAAACCCCACTATGCATATGCAGTACCTGCTTGCATATCAATCTAAGAGATATCCCACGCCTATAGAATGTGAGTTACAAGTGGTCCACATTACATGTACAGACAATATGATAGGTTACAACATGTACAGTCGGCAAATGTCATTAAAGAAGCTTGAAATAAGTTAACTACTGCAAAGTAGTTTGTAAGCATATATGCAAGTTGGTCCTCGGATATCATGCGATGAATAGATTGTTTGTCGCTGGCACCCTTTCTTAAATGGGGTCGCACCGTTTATGAATTTTTCGTGATCATTTTAAAGTATTTGGAAAAAAATGAATCATATCTGAAGCTCAAATGGACCACACCAAAAATAGCAGCAAGGATAATGGATTTCTTCGTTAAAAAAATCGATTCGTACCCAATCTAATCCGACTCGGTTTCTCTGACTGAGTCAGACTCGGTTGGGGTCAGGCTAATCATGCAATGGATCGGTTCGGGTCAGATGTCCCAAACTCGGTGCTAGATTGGATTGGGTTCGGATCCGGCCATGTAGATTTTAGACCGAATCCGATTCGACTCGGTCCGATGCCCAGCTCTAAATACATGGAGGTGGGCCCCACGGCTTGGGTTCACCCATTAAGCTGTTACCCCTGCCTCGCAAAATCCACACCCCACAGGAAAGCCCACATATTTCTTGCCAAAACCTTTCCCACCAAGTTCTCGTGCGGGGCCCACCATGATGTTGTGAGAAATCCACCCCATCCATCTATTTTTTGAGCTTATTTTAGGACGTGACAAGAATAAAAAAGGGGCATATTTAATACTTAAGCGCATCATGGAGAGGAAATATTAAGAATTTAGTGACCACCGTTGAATCATTCATATGGCCACAAAAGTTTTGAATTGGGATAAGTTTATGGTGTTTTCACTTCATCCCATGAGAATGACCTTATAAACAATTTGGATAGCATATAAACTGTAAGTGCTTATAATTAAGCACAATCAGTATTGTCAAATTTCGTAGTCCTAAAAGGAACACAAGCCCTCATAAGGATACCATTCGACAATTCATGAATAACTGTTAAAGACTCAATCAAGCATCTCAAGGAAGACTTAACATCTCAAGCTGTAAAAATATATGGTTCAAACATCAGAACACTTTGTATGAGTCAACCATCAGGTGGTATGACTTTAGATTGACCCTATGTTAAGTGTATTTCACATAACATAATAATGAACATAATTCTAAGTAAAATGCACTCAAGTTAGGCCAACTTGACTTCTGGTTAGGTAAGCCTAATTACCTTTGGCTAACCCAACATACTTCAGGCAAGTTTACTACTTAACAAAGATTTCCATGACAAGTTTGTCCAGCCCAACCTCAGGTTTGGCCAGTCGAACATGTCTGTTCGGCCAATCCGAGTATGTTCGGTCAAGTTTTTAGCGACCTTAAATCTTCTGATTTCAGGGAGATTCGGCTAGCCGAACCCTGTATTCGGCCAACCTAACTGAGGGTTCGGCTAATCGAATTTTAGCTTGGGCCAGCCGAATTTTTGAAAGACCTTATCCCAAGAAATCCAAGTGTCATTGGATCGATATCATTAGAATTTGGCCAACCGAACCAAAAATCTGGCCAACCAAATTTCCAAGACCTTTGGTTATAAATAGAGGCGTTCTTTCATTCATTTCCACACCGAAAAATTATTACCAATATACGCAAGTGAGGAGAGAAAGTCAGGGCCTACTTAAGCTATTCGTGCAGTAAATCTTATTTTAATTTAGCTTATTTCATTTCTTTTCTCAAATTAGTTTTAATCATTTTTCAATAGAGTAATTCATACTTTACTTGAGAAATAGATAATTGAATTTATAACATTAGAGTGTTGTTCATTTCATTGAAAATATATTAGATCCCTACATTCTTTTTGGGTTAAACTCCTACATGACTTTATCTATATCTAAAAAAAAAATCGTTGCATTTAAGTTACAGTTATGTCTTTGACTCGCCATTTGAAGATAAGTAGTATTTTATTTCGATTTCATTTTGGATTTTTCTGAGATAGTCTGAAATCTCAGTGGGTTCTTTTATGGTGAGACCGTGAAAATCACAAAGAGGATTTTGTTGTGATAGCCTGTGAAAATTGCAAGAACTGTTTTAGGTTGTTAAGGTGAACCTGTGAAAACGTTAAGATATTGAAAGTCAAAATTACAAGGGTAGTAATCTTGGGATTGAAGTAGGTGTGGGGTTAAGCACTGAACCACTATAACTCCTTAAGCAGTGGTGGTGAATGTTTATTTATTTATTGCTTTCCTTGTGATTAGATTGTCTCTTGATAAGTTTGATATTTTGATCTCAAAGACGTCGTGAAAAAAGGTTGTCCTGCTTAAATTGTTTAGGTGATGGTTGTCCTACGAACTACTTGGAATCAAAATTTCAATACTAAGCGATTGAGAATATTTATTTTATTATTCTACATTATATTGAATTATTTTGAATGGTCTTATTCACCCACCCCACCCCCCTTCTAGGACATCTATAGCTCGTCCTTTCCGGTGGTATCAGAGCGAGGTTGCTCTTTTTGAGATTAACCTCCTAGAGCAAGATCCAGAGCTATTAGAATGTCAAATTATGATAGTTTGTCCATTACCAGGCCACCTCCTTTTGATGGCTCAAATTATTCCTATTGGAAAGACAAAATGTGGTTTTTTTTTTTTTAAATTTATTGATGAAAGTGTGTGGCAAGCCACCTTGACTAAATGGACCCCTCCAATGATGGAAGTATAGCTGAGGATAGAACCACGTCCATGAAAGAAATCGCTTATACTTTTTGGACCACCGTTCAGAAAAGTGAAAGTAGCGTTACTTCAAAAGCCTTAAATGCAATTACATGTACTCTATCCCCAGATGAGTTCAAAAGAATCACTTTTTGCGATACAACCAAACAAGCATGGGATATTCTTAAAATGACACGTGATGGAACTGACATTGTCAAAAAGTCTAAGATTCAAATCCTCACAATTAAGTTTGAGGAAATTTGTATAGAAGAAAGTGAGTCATTCATGGACTTCTATACGAAACTCAATGACGTTGTTAATTCGATGCGGGGTCTTGAAGAAAAAGTTCCTGAGAGTAAGGTTTGTGTTAAGATATTGCGATCACTTCCTGACAGGTTCAATTCTAAAGTCGCTGCTATATAGGAATTGAGAGATACCGATGTTATGAAGGTTGGAGAATTAGTTGGATCTCTACAAACCCATGAGCTGAATTTCAAAGCTCCTAAAAACAAGTTCATAGCTCTTAAAACCTCTAAATTTAAATCCAAAGATACAAATGTAAATTTCGATAATGAGAAGAATGAGGATGGTATGACAATGTTGGCTAAATTTTTTTATAGAATTTTTAAAAATAAAAATAGATCAGATTTTTAAAAATCCTTTGACAAAAGAAAAGAAAATCCTAATTTTTGAAAATCCAAATCTAAAGACACCCAATGCTACAATTGTTCTGAATATGGGGATCTAGCTTCAAAATGTCCTAAAAATGTAAATATAAAAGAAGAGAAATGATTGCCACTTGGGATGAATCATCAGAATCTGAATCTAATTTAAAAAGTGGCGAATTTGACCAAGAAACTGAGAAAGATCAAAAGGCTTTCATGACCATAGCTAGAATCACTTCCTCAGATGAATGTGAAACTTCTGACTATGAAACTCTTGTAAGTAATTCTGAAAAATGAATATGATATTCACATCACTTATGATGCCCTATATAAAGAAAGTTATAAGATTGCACTTAAACTGGAAATTCAAAAAGAAAACTTTTCTAATCTTCAAATAGAACTTGAAAAATTAGTTTTGGAAAAATCTCATTTTTCTGATTGTTTTGAGAAAGCCAAACTGGATTTAAGTTTGAAATTTTTCGAAATTCAAAATCTCAAAACTGAAAATGAGAATTTATAATTAGAAGTTGCTTTTCTTAAGGCTTTAAAAGATACTTGGATATACACCCAAGGAAACCAGAAGCTTGAAAAATTATTAACTACATCTTGCTGAAGCGGTGACAAATCTGGTTTGAGATATATCAAAAATCGCACAGAAAAATCTAAAAAATTTTCTTCCATATTTGTAAAATGTTAATCTTCAAAATTTAAAGTAGAAACTATAAATGAAGTAAAGAAAAATGAAAAACCTTTTCAAAATACTTCTAATCCAAAAACTAAGGCTAACTATCATAAATTTTAAAGGAAAAATAATAATCCTCATCTAGCAGATAAGATAGTGAACTTGCTTAAAGAGCTCTTGAAATCTAACTCTAGAAATAACAGAGTAAGTAGAAACAAGAAAAAGTCTTACTCCTAAACACAGTGAATAATCATAAATCCTCTTAAACCCAAAACCATAATGAAATGAGTTCTAAAAGATAAGTCTTTTGTTATCCACATAACTTTCAAAGCAAGTAGCCATTTAAGATGGTACCTAGATAGTGGATGTTCTAGACATATAACAGGTGATAATGTGATTCTGTTAGACATCAATCAAATTGATGGCGGCTTAGTTACTTTTAGAGATGGTAGTAATTGTAAAATCATTGGAAGAGGTAATGTAAATCTTCCCAATCTACCTATATTTAAATATGTGCTATATGTTGAAGGATTAAAACATAATTTGCTGAGCATATCTCAAATCTGTGATAATAATTATAGTGTAAAATTTTCATATCATGGATATGAGATAATTAACAATCAAGGCCATATAATATTAAATGGTCGAAGAACCTCTGAAAATTGCTATATCATTGATGATTCCTGCTCAACAAATCATTCATGCTACATAGTCCAAACAAACGAAATCAAACTACGGCATTAACATCTTGGACATGTAAACTACAAAGACCTATATAAATTAAGCAAGAGAGATCATCTTTGTGGTCTACCCAAAATGAAAAAGTTAGAAAATAAAGTATGTGGTTCGTATCTGTAGACACTGAAAAATTGGCGCCCACGCTGATTTCGTATTTTGTAGGGGATTGATAGGGGGGGGGGGGGGGGGGGGGGGGGGTAAGCTGATTATGAATGTTGGAGTCGCCACTAGCCAAAAAATTTCAAAATCCCGCGGTCGGCTAGAACCGCGAAATATGTAAGGTGGGGGAAATTCGAAGACTTCCCTACCTTAAATTGACTCCTGGTTTGTGATCCGGGATTCCAAGTAAGGGACCTTAATTACAAAGAGGGAAGGTGTTAGGCACACTCTCTGCCCGTACAAATGTACGGTCTCTATTCAGTGTGGTAAAATAATTCTCAAGGGATGTTGGATGCTGTTGTCGGGATGGGACTAGGCACACACATGGATTTCTGTTGTGACAAGATCCAAGATTTCGGCAAACCACAGAGCATACATCCAACGGTGTGTCTAGAAGGCGGATGTGATGATGTTTATTGTAAAGATAAAGTAATGGACTAGGTCACTAAGAATTTCTGATGTGGCAAGATCCAATGTACGATAAACCATAGAGCATACGTTCACTAGAGATCTAAAAGAGTAAGGGGGTTGAGAAGGGAATAAATGTCATGATGAATGCTTGTATATAAAATAAATATCCTTTTAGCTTGATCTTGAGTAGATTAAGGCATAAACTGGACCATGACCAATTTGGGTTCGGCTTATGAGAAACAGATTGAGTTGAGGGCTAGGGGGTGGCTGAAAAAATTTGGACTTTAAGGGCTTGAGAGCTCCTTCCCTTTGCCTCACTCTCCTCCTTACTCACTCTCCTTTAACCTCTTCCCCTCACTCCCTCTCTTGGTTTTTTTTTTTTTTTTTTGTCTCCTCAAATGAGAAGAGGAGAGGGCTATTTATAGCCTTCTCCAATGACATTTTCATAATTTTTGGATTTGAGAGGGGTAAAGGGTGAGGTGGCAAGTGGTGATTGGTTGTGGAGAGAGGAGTGCCATGTGACACTCTCTCATTTGCTATGGGAGGTGGTAAAATGGTAAATAATGAAGGCTGGGGGGGTAAATCCAGAGAAAAGTTGACTTTTGGACGCTGGGACACCTGTCTACACGC
This sequence comes from Magnolia kwangsiensis, assembly GCA_037074715.1. NCBI lineage: Eukaryota > Viridiplantae > Streptophyta > Magnoliopsida > Magnoliales > Magnoliaceae > Magnolia > Magnolia kwangsiensis. Next base: position 123,577,543 of record CM073573.1, on the reverse strand, counting down.
CAGTTACGAGTGGCGGCACTTGAAGTACCGTAGGCGGTAGTCAGACTGCCGCCCGCGGCAGGCAGACTACCGCCTGGGCTCAGTTTGGGCCGATTTTGGGCGTGTGAGCTTTTTTCAACGTGCGGGTTTGCCCGGAAGTCTCCTTTTGGGGTTTTTGGCTCAGAAAAGTGAATTTTAACTTGGGTAAAGGGGGTCTTGGTCAGGGTATAGGGTATAGGCGGGGTTGTATGTATGTTGAACGGTTTGGATTGAGGTTTTGAGTTTTGGTTCTGAGGGTTTTTTGAGATTTTGGAGTTAGGGTTGGGCTTAAGCTGGGATTAGGGTATGGTGTGATCATGGTTCATGAATTAACTTAACCTTCTCAAGATGTAGCTTGGGTAGGGTGTCTACAGATGCCCCTCTTTGACCGAGGTTGGAGCAACCGACGGTCAAAGCGAGTGGACACCCTACCCCTCTGGTCAGAAAAAGGGGTAGCGACTCGAATCTGTTGCCTGCCATTATATCATTGTCAGTCGACCGTCTGGAAAAGAGATGACTTACACATATCGTGAGGGTTGAGAAAAATGTTGTGATTGCCTCCTACGCATTCATCGCGGCTTTACGGATCACCAATCACAACCCTTTCATATCAGATTGTTAATAACATTAGAGGGTAAGTCTGAAAAGTAAGGGCCTCTGCACATTCATCGCGGCTTTACGAGGATTTTCGTACTGTTTGGTCTGTTGTTCCTTTGCTACATAATCACCCTAGGAGTATTAAGTCATTTTGATTGTCAAAGTGATTAGCTGTCTTGCGCGTTGGTGTGGCCTTATGAGGAACTCACTACGCCAACTTGGACTCAATCAAATTTTTCGAACATCTTGGACTAGGTATGTGCAGGTAATCTGTTGCCATGTAGTCTGTTGATTCTGATACTTTGGTTACAATGGATTGTTGTCACTTTAATTTTAATGGTTCTTTCCAGAGATGGATCCACTCACTTTTACTAGCATTTGTACGACTGTCCAGATATAGAGATCAGACCAATCGTATAGGTATCATTTACGGATTCGATTGTCCTTTGGGGAAACCGAAAGATATCGAATCTTATTTAGCTGTTTGTACTGACCGCAACCGGAGAATATGGAAGATTCCTCAGTGTACTGCGCGTCGAATGCGTTTTTTTTTTTTTTAAACTTTGTTTGAAAGTTATTCCCTTTGGAGCTAGACTCTTTGGGGATTTTATTCTAAAAAGTACACATTTTTTTTTTTGGAAATCCATTCGATTTCGGGGGTGGGCGTCGTCGCTCGGTTTTTATTTAAAAAGTCAGATGGCCTCCACTAATAACTTAATGGGGCTAATTGGTTTCGAAGAAGTGCCCCCTTTTTTTTTTGGAGGCCATAGCCACTGGGGATTTATTTTGACAATTTTTGGAAATTTTAGATGTTTTTGGAGATTTTTTTTTTTTGAGAAATTTTCGGGAGTTTTTGGATTTTTGGGAATTTTTTGGATTTTTTCAGATTTTTTTTTTAGGAATTATTTTTTAGTGATTTTGAAGACCTGAGGGTTGTTTTGGTAATGAAAACTTGAGACTATTTTGGTAATTTTGGAATGTTGAGGGTTGATTTGGTAATGAAAACTTGGGGCTATTTTGGTAATTTCAGAAACTTGAAGGCTATTTTAGTAATAAAAATTGGCACTATTTTGGTAATTTTGGAAACGTGGAGACTATTTTGATAATTTTGAAAAACATATCTTTTTGGTTATTGACCACTGGTTGGAGGGTGGAACCGATCCTTGACATTGGTCCTTGAGGGATAACCCACTACCCCATGCTAACTTTTGGTCGGGCAGCAGTCGGACTGCAGTCCGGCTACCGCTGGTCCATTGTTTGGACTATTGGTCCGAGGGGTGCACTGGTCCGTCTGGTGACACCCTCTTTCTTATTTGAATCCTTCATTTGGGACGTCCAGGGACACCATTTGTGGTCCTTGGAGCTATCTTAGAGGAATTTTTTCTTTTCTTTTTTTTTTCAATCTATATTCTTTCCGATTTATTCCTTCCTTCCATTTCAGGTAATCTTGGCCTCTGAATCTCCGTTGGATCTTTGCTGGGCCATCTTCTGGAGGGCCTTTTGATGGGTTGGATCTTCACATGGGTTTGAGGAGGACTATGATCAGGACTGTTGGACCATTCTGACTTGATCTGATCCATTGAAATTTGCTGGACTGATTCGTTTCGGGCCAAGTGATGGGCTGGAATGCTACAATTTTTTTATTTTTTATTATTATTTTTTTTGGAGTGGGGTATGATAAAAAAAAGGACCCTACCCTTCCTTCTTTTTTTTTTAAAAAAAATTACTCGTGATGATCTGGATCGTTGGATGGATGATCTGGGGCTCTCTTGGATGTGTAAGTGGCATGGATTGTGATAGTTGGCCATTTTTTGTGAAGGATGGACGAGCGGGATTTTTGAAGTGGACCCCACATCATTCTTCTGAATGGTCCAGATATATGGATTGGATTTGTGGTGATTTTTTTTTTTTTTTGGGAAAAATGGTCTCTGGAAAGAAGTTTGATGGGGTTTGAGATGGGCCTTGAAAATGAGCTTTTTGGAAATGAGCCTTGATGTGGGCTTTTTGGAACGGGCCTTGAAATGGGCTTTGGACTTTTGGAATGGGCCTTGGACTTTTGGACAAGAGGCCTTGAAATGGGCCTTGGGCTTTTAGGAATGGGCCTCATGAAATGGGCCTTGGACTTTTGGACAATAGGCCTTGTAATGGGCCTTGGGCTTTTGGGAATGGGCCTCATGAAATGGGCTTTTGGAATGGGCCTCATGAAATGGGCTTTTTTGGGAACAGGCCTTGAAATGGGTCTTGATGTGGGCCTTGGATGGGGTGCTTACTTGAGTACTTTGCGTGTACAACATGCCTCGCCGTGGTAAGAATGAGGCCAGCTCCTCACGTCATTCAACCGATCCATGTTTCATACCGAGAGAGGGCCATCATTTATCCGACATAGCTCGGGAAGGTGATGCACCTGTTGTCTTGAGAGGGCATGGGGTCAGGACGCACTAGCCTGATTGGTTCTAGGATCCTCAGCCCTTGTTCTTCGAGGTCTTGGAGCGTACCCCATTCGTTCACTTGTTCCGGGTTCGCCTGAGTTGGACAAATATGTCTCTCTTATCTGCTTTGGCTGAGAGATGACACCCTGAGACTCATACTTTTCAGCTTTCTTTTGGTGAGTGAGGCATTACCCCATATGATATATACATGCAGCTGGGCCTTCGATATGACGGGGGATCTGTTTCCTTTGAGGATGATCTGCCAGTGCCCACTGAGGACGATTGGATGAGTCTATTAGGGATGATGCCAGACACAACAGATTTCACCGGCCCCCGTTTCAAACTTCTCTGGCTATCATCGAACTTTGCCAGATGCATCCTAGAAACCGAAGCTGCGGCTGTGGTGAAGGCGCGTGCCCTGATTTTGTACACTATGAGTGCGATAATCTTCTGCCACAGGAATGAGCTGGTGAGTTCTCGTCTGTTGTCGCTCGTGCCAGACATCACTTTACCCACACCGTATAACTGGAATGCGGCCCTCTTGGCCCATTTGTACGAAGGGCTGGATAAGGCCAGCCGTTGCATCAGCCGATCCCTGACTGGCTTTTACCCAGTCATCGAGGTATTTCCTTTGGTCTCCATCTTTGTAATGTTCTCCTTGGGGATGATCAGGTTTGTCCTTCTTTGACCGCGATTTGTGCAGGTCTGCTTTTTTGACCACTTTTCCCATTTGACCCCATTTTGATTGACCATTCGCCTCCATTTCCTCGCATGATGCTGTGGTATAAGGATAACCGCAGCCGCGCACGTTTATTTTTCGATCTTGCCTGGAGGTCAAACGTCGACACCCTTGTCCCGAGTGACGTGAGTGATCTTGCCCTTTTCCTGTATTGCCTATGTGTTACTTTTTCTGCTCAACCTTTGATTGTTTTCTTTTTACAGTTCTTGTCTAGGCCGTATCTTCGGTCGACTGCGGCTCTCACTCCTGGGGCCCAGGAATCTTTTCAGGCTTCTTATCGACGCCATATTCTTAAGGATCCTCGAGTGACAAAATGGTACCTAAGAGCGAGACTTTTCTGGCAGTTGATCGGTAGTCCTATGGTGCCACTCAATCCACCGTCTGGTCCTTCTGATTGGAGATCAGTGCCCAAGAGGGAGCTGACTGCTGCGCTGGAGGGTTATGATACGAGCGCCTTTATTGATCCGTCTAGGGAGTACAGTTCTTGGTGTGAGCAGCATGGTATTGGCCCGATCTTACAACCTGGCTATGCTCCTGGCGACGGTGCACATTTTGTTGGAGGAGGGATCTTGGGGCCTCACTTCCATCGGCAGGATATTGATGCATATCTTCTTGATGATGATTAGCTTGCTATATCTTGCTTTCTTGTCTGCTTGGATGTACAATCTTCATGTTTATAAACTTCAGCTTGTTAATCATTGTTCCCTTCCAATCTTTACTTTGTGCACCCTCGGGATCTATGTTGAGTGTATGGATGTTTGCTCCAAGGTCCTGGCTTGCCGAGGTGGACCCTGCCCAAAATTTGATCGAAAGTGGGCCCGGGCGGCAGTTGGACTGCCACGGGCGGCAATCGGACTGCCGCCCGCTGACTTTTTTTTACTCGTTTTGTCTTGTCAGCGCTGCATCGATGCAAAAATGTTAGGTCTGAGAGGCGGTGATTGGGGTACCGCGGGCGGTTATTGGGTTGCCACCTCCGTTCATCTTTTCTTCCAGCGAGCATTTCTTCTTCCTGTTCATTCTTGTTGACCTTTTTCAAAGATTCCTTCCTGTCCCCGTCCATCCGATCATCTCCTTTGTCCATTTCTCCTTGTCCCCTTCTCTTTATCTTCTTTTCCTTATCCTCCTTTTTGGGGCTGATTATGTCCAGCCATGATGGGAGCATTGATGGGCTCATGAGTAGTGAGGGGGTTGGTGGATCCAATAATGGTGGAGGGAATCCATTTATGGAAGAGTTGATGGAGGTTGGTGGGGGAGTAATGGGCTCTTTTGGGGAGATCAATGCTATTCATGGCAATACTCCCGCCACCATTAATGGAGGATGTGAGGTTGGGTTGGATGAGATGAGTGGTTTTGAAGGGTTTGATGGTTTCATGATAGATAGGCCATCGGGATTCATGGGTATTGGGACGGATGGTTTGGGTGGTGTGGATGATGTGGCAGTGGTGGGAGATGGCTTGATCGATGAGCCGATGTCCATGGATGGGGTAGATAGTGGTATGGTGATGACGGATGGTGTGGATGGGATGGATCAGATTTCTATGGGTGGCGGGCCTTATTTTGGTGGCGCAAACAATTTAGGTTTGGCGGGTGATGATTCTCTCGCAGATGGCCTGGCTTAAATTTTCAACATGGATATCGAGACAGTGTTGGGACAAGTAATCGCAGTTGGGGCTTATGGTGTCAGTCCTGTTAGCCATTGGGAGACCCTTGGTGTTGCGGCTCCTAGGGCTCATGTGTTTCAGAAAGCTCCTGACGTGACGGTTGTGGGCAGCTCTACTCCTCCTCTGCAGCTTTCCATGATACTCTGCGTGATGCGATGGGAAACACCGGCTTCTTCCAGTACCATGAGATAGACTTGCTGGATGAGGGGATGCCCATTTTTGATGATTCTCTTGTTGATACGGGGATTCTGATTGTGGAGGGCGTGCCTGTTCGGACTTGTCGATTGCAGCCTCGCGACACCTGCTCAGAGCGTCTGCACCTTTGGATAGAGAGCTTGACCGAGTTCAAGATCTTTAAGCTGAGTTCCTTGGGCTTTCGATAGGTTCTTCATTTCCACCGGGTTCGCCTTGAGTGACGACTCTTGAGTGCTGCGCTGTATGACTGGGTTCCTTCCCTGAACCTGTTTTCCTTCAACGACCTGGAGCTGGGTCCGTCGTTGGAGGAGTTTTCTCTCCTGTTGGGATTTCTTCTTACCCGGGAGCCTTACATTCCCTCATCTGAGTCGGTTAGTCCTTTAGATTTGTCCTCTTGGTTTGGGTTTCACACTGCTTTTCCTACCATGGAGGGTGGAGCTGATGAGCTTTCTCTGATTTTACTATATGATCGTTGTGCTACTTCTGGGGGTGCCCCTAGATCAGATCGCCAGCTTCAGTGTTTAAATGCTCTGATATTTTGTGTCCTGGCTGAGCTGCTCTCTCTGGTTGGCGGCAATCTTCGCTAGTAGCCTTGCTCGATGTCTTTCGTAGGGTCCTCCACCGTAGGAGCATTATCTCCGTGGTACTGGCAGAGCTCTTTTTAGGGCTAACTGAGTGCTCCCTTGGACGCACTCACATCCTCAAAGGCTGCTGCTCATTTCTTCAGGTATGCTCTATCTTTTACCTTTCCCTTTGCTTAGTGCGGTTATCTATTTGTGACCTGAGCTTGACTTGTATCATCTTGCAGGTTTGATTGTGGGAGCATTTGTTCATGACTCCTCATCTTCTGTGGCTGGATTCCCATCGCGGAGACGTGTTGTGCTTGCTGCTTGATAGCCTTTCGCTTGGTGCTGAGGCTACAGAGTCGCTGTATCGTTGTATGCTCATTCAGCTTCGAGGGTGGAAGGTTAGCTGGGAAGCCACTTGGCTTTGCCGTTCGCCATTGATTTGCAGTGCTGCTCACACTCCTCTTCTATTGCTTGGCCTTCGAGGGTATTGCTCCTATCATCCAGCGCGGTTCCTTCGACAGTTTGGCTTTTGGCAAGACATCCCAGAGTTCACTTTTTCAGGGTTTGGGCATGCCTCCCTCCCATCTGATTTGACTGCTTTATCTATGCGAGTCTGGATCTCTTGGCAGGAGTCTTTGGATGCAGCTATGCTGGAGTTCGAGTCTTGGGCCCCTCCTCTGGCAATAGTATCGTACCAGCAATGGGTGGCTAAGCAGTCACTTTATCGACAGGTTCCTGGCTGGCATTTAGCGGATGAGGCTGCTGATCAGGACATGGTGGGCGATACCGCTTCCTCTTCTTCTTACATTGTTGATTCATTCGAGGCATTTGAGGAGCGCCCCTTCATTGATCCGTCTTTCTTATTGGCCACACATGGCCATCTGATTTCTGAGATCGCTGTCCTTCGCCACGCATGTGAGGACATGACTCGCCGGTTGACAGTGGGGCGGCGGTATGATGAGAACATGCTTGCAACACACCGCCTGGAGAGGGATAAGGCCTTCTACCTGCGTATGGAGATAGAGAGGCTTAGGTAGAGATTGTCAATGTACGAGAGATAGGATTTTACCTGCGGTTCTTGATGTTGATCAACCGCTTTGTCATGTGTGCCTGAAACCTTTATTTTTTGGTATTTTTTGGCTTTTTGTAAAAAAAGAAGACAATATACTTGTAAGAAGATTTTAAAGGAATGACAAAAAATTTTTGTTTGTGCTAAATGTCAATGTTTGCTTGTGTTTGAATTTGTACTTTAGATGATTGGATCAGAATCTTGGGCTTAGCCCACGTTGTTTGCGATATCCTAGATTGTGTCTTTAAGGTCTTGGTTCCCTCAGATGTTTGGGATCACATCCCGCGGATTTGAGCAGAGTCTGATAGAGAAATGATCCGTAGCTGATCTTTCCTTTATATCTCACTGTTTGCTGCCTTAGCTTCTTCTGTACCTGCACTTATATATATATATATATATATATATATATATATATATATATATATATATATATATATATATATATTTCTCTTTTTTTTTTCATTTCTTACTATTTTTACTCGTAGTGCCTTCTCCAGTTTTCACTACGTCCAGCTCTCCCTGTCACTTTTGCCCGTAACTTCCTTTCGAATTTTCACTACGTCTCGAGTTTTTGATCTTGCCTGCCCCTCGGCAGCTGTGCTATTTTTACCCTTGGTGCCTTTTCAGGTTTTCACCAATTCCGCTACATGCCCGCTATTTTTACTCGAACGGCCCTTTCGGGTTTTCAACTCGCCCCTTTTGCTTAGGCATGCCCCTTATTTTTTTTGTTTCATATATTTTTCTTTGGAGCATCAGGAATGATGAAGAAGAAGGAGAGACTTCCTTCATAGCCGGCCAACTGGTTATCTGTCAATTTTTTATCTTTGGGTACATTCGTAAGCTGCATGGAAGTTTTAGATTTCTTTCTTTTTGGGGTTCTTTTGAGATTTTTTTTGCTGTTTTTTTTCTTTTTTTTTGCTTTCTTTTTTTTTTTTTTTGTTTCTACTTTCTCTCTTTTTTTTTTTTTTTTGTGAGAGGGGCAATTGGTGTTTCTGATGGTGGAGGTGGCGGATTTTTTTATATTTATATATATTCTTTTTGGTGGGGAATGGTGGATGCAGCCTTACGATTGTAATCATTGACAAAGTCAGGTAAAGTTACCCGTGATAGATTTTCACGTTATCGGCATTGATGGGATCGGGAAGATCTTCTCCTTTCAAACTAGTGGGCCGGAGAGTGCCTCCTGGGAGTACTTCTCGGATGATCAGCGGTCCTTCTCATGAGGGTTTGAACTTTCCTCTGGGGTCAGGTAGGTGCGGCGGTAGGATGCGCTTCATGACCATGTCACCGACTTTGAAACTTCGCTTGCGGACCCTTTTGTTGTAGGCTCGGGCGATCCTTCTCTGATAGCTTTGGGAGTGGCTTAGCGCACGCATGCGCTTTTCATTTTCCAAATGCAGTTGATCGTATCTCGCCTGTAGCCATTCGCCTTCCTCGACTTCACTTTCAAGCAGTATCCGGAGTGATGGGATTTCGATCTCGATAGGTAATACTGCTTCCATTCTGTATGTGAGCTCATACGGAGTTGCGCCTGTAGCAGATCGTACAGACGTCCGATTGGCCCAGAGTACGTAAGGCAGCATTTCTGACTTGTCACGGTATGTTTTCACCATCTTCTCCAGTATGCGGATGATAGTTTTGTTGGCAACTTCAATCCCACTGTTTATTTGAGAGCTGTAGGGGCTTGACCGATGACGTTAGATCTTTAACTTGTCGAGGAAATTGCCCATCCTTTTATTGACAAACAGAGTTCCGTTGTCAGTAATGATGGCTTGAGGGACCCTATAGTGGCTGATGATGTTGTTCTGCATAAATTTGACCACATGAGATGCTGCGATGGTGATGTAGGATGCTGTCTCTATCCACTTGGTGAAATAGTCTACCGCTATCAGGATATATTCATGTCCATTTGAGGCTTTAGGGCTGATCTTGCCGATGATGTCAAGCCCCCATACAAAGAAGGGCCATGGTGATGTCAGGTTGTAGAGTTCAGATGTAGGGGCATGGATTTGGTTTGCATGTTCTTGACACTTGAAACATTTCCTGACATGTTTGCAGCAGTCTGTCTCTATTGTAAGCCAATAGTAGCTAATTCGCAGGATCTTTTTCGCCATCATGTACCCATTCATGTGTGGGCCACATAGTCCTTCGGATTTCTGACATGACCTGCATTGCTTCTGACTCATCCATGCAACGGAGAAGGACCTGGTTGAAGGATCGCTTGTAGAGAATGCCCCCAGTGAGGACGAACTATGCTGCCAATCGCTGTATTGTGCGACGATCTGTCAGCGTTACTCCTTTCGGGTACTTTTGATGCTTGAGATATTCTTTGATGTCCGTGTACCATGTATGATCATTTGAGATGGGCTCAACTTCGTCAATCTGTAGGCAGAATGCGTGTTCTTCCTAAAGTTCGACGGTGATCTCCCATTCCGCAACTCCTTTTGGGATTTTTAGCATGGATGCGAGAGTGGCCAAAGCGTCTACGAACTGATTTTTGGCTCGGGGCATGTAAGAGAATGTGACCTCCTCAAATTCTTCTGTCAGGTTCTCCAGATAAGCGTGATATGGGATCAGCTTCTCGTCCTTGGTCTTCCATTCACCGTTTGTTTGATTGATGATGAGTTGCGAGTCCCCGAAGACCTGTAATTTCTTCACGTTGAGGATTACGGCCTCTCTTAAACCAGCGATGCATGCTTCATACTCGGCTACATTGTTAGGGCATTGGAATGCTATCCTCCTGGATATGAGAATTGGGACATCCTTGGGAGAGTAGAGTATGGTGCCTACTCCATTCCCTCTTGCGTTTGCAGCCCCGTCGAAGAAGAGCGTCCATTCTCTTGCCTTTCTTTCTTCTTCTTCCTCGATTAGGAGGATGTCCTCATGAGGGAAGAAGGTCTTCAATGGTTGATAATCAGGCAGAGAATGTGCTGCTAAATGATCGGTCAATGCTTGTCCCTTGATTGCTTTCTGAGTGACATAGGTGATGTCGAATTCAGAAAGCAGTTGTTGCCATTTTTCAATTCTGCCCATTAGTATTGGTTTCTTGAACAAGTACTTCAACGGGTCAATGCGAGCGAGCAGAAGGACTGGGTGAGCGATCATATACTGTCATAACCGTTGTGTTGCCCAGACTAGGGCGAGACACGTCTTCTCTAAGCTAGAGTATTTGGCTTCGTAGCCCGTGAATCGTCTGCTCAGGTAATAGATCGCTTGTTCTTTTCTTCTTGTATCATCATGTTGGCCAAGAATGCATCCAATTGCTTCTACTGCAACAAATATGTACAACAGTAATGGCCTACCCGAAATAGGTGGCATGAGCACTGGAGGATTTAGTAGGTATCCTTTGATTTTGTCGAAGGTCGCTTGAAAATCGTCATTCCATTCCTTTGGCGAGTTTTTTCGCAATAACTTGAATATGGGCTCACAGACCGGAGTGAGTTGTGCGATGAACTGGCTGATATACTGAATCCGCCCGAGGAAGCCTTGAATTTCTTTTTCAGTCTTGGGCGGTGGCATCTCGATGATTGCCCTAGTCTTGGTCTCATCTACCCGAATGCCATCTTCGCTGACAATGAAACCTAACAACTTGCCTCCGGTTGCACTGAAGACACATTTTGGCGAGTTGAGTCGGAGCTTGAACTTCTCTAGCCTGTTGAAGAGCTTTTCGAGGTCCTTGAAATGCCCTTCGATTGTGCGAGATTTGACGATCATGTCATCCACATAAACTTCCATTTCTTTGTTTATCATATCGTGGAACAGGGCAGTCATGGCTCGCTGATATGTAGCTCCAGCATTTTTCAGCCCAAAAGGCATAACCTGATAGCAAAAGGTTCCCCATGGTGTGATGAAAGAAGTCTTTTCACGATCCTCGATGGCCATCTTGATTTGATTGTATCTTGAAAAGCCATCCATAAAGAGAAGATCTTGTGTCCAGCAGTATTATCTACCAGTGTGTCGATATGAGGCAGAGGGAAGTTGTCTTTAGGACTTGCTTTGTTGAGGTCCCTGAAGTCGATGCACATTTTGACTTTCCCATCTTTCTTTAGAACTGGTATGATATTTGCGAGTTATTCCGGGTAGTTAGAGACTACCAAGAATTCCACGTTGTATGGTTTGATGACTTCATCACGGACCTTCAGGGCCCATTCCGGCTTCATTCTCCGTAGCTTCTGCTTGATAGGCTTCATGTCTAGCTTTGTTGGTAGATGGTGCACCACCAGATCCTCATCGAGCCTATGCATGTCCTCGTATGAAAAGGCAAAGTTGGACAACCTTGGCTTCAGAAACTCCATCATCTTCTGTTTGTATTTCGGGGAGAGCAACCGTCTGATGCGCACCTCTTTAGGGAGTTCCGTTGACCCTAGGTTCACAATTTCGAAATCATCTGCCACAACGTTGGCCTTTGTTTTGAATTTTTTGAGGGAGTCTTCGAATTCGAGAGCTATATCATCATTTCCCATATCCGGGGCTTCATCCAAACCCATGAGCTCGAAGTCCAACTCGAGATCGAAATTATATGAGTCGACCTCGAACTCGTGTAGTATGTGTGAGATGTTTAGTACAATAGTTTTTGAAAGTTTTTCTGTTATTTTTGTGTTTTGAGGATTTCTAATGTTTTGTGATTTTGAGAAATATTTGATTTTTTTTATGCTTTTGGGAATATATGATTTTTTTATGTTTTAAATTTTTTTTAATTTTTTTGTGTCGCCTGAGGGTCCGGAACAGGACGGTATTGTTAACCAAGATTGATCCTGTCCTAGTCCGGGGTACCAATTGCTATTTACATTGGCTTTTTTTTTAGGTCAGCTTCCACGGAGGATTCACCGACCGACTCGATTGTTAGGGGGACAGCTGTCTATGGTGATTCTTTCCCCTTTTCGATCCTGCTGTCCTAATTTGTGTGTTCCTATGGGTCACTTAGCTTGATGACCATGATGTCTGCTGGCTAGGCTCAAAGTCAGAATCTGATTCAACTTCCTAGCCCAGGAGCTGAAATTCTTCTAGTTCCTCTGGTTGGTCCTGCGATGGGACCTTGATGTATGTCCAGTTAAGGGTAAGCCACTTCCCTTTGTTAATCCAGTGGATGGGCTGCTTCTGCCCCTTATGTCGCTGGGCTGGTGGTAGGGACATATCCCCTTGACTGTGTGCGAGAATGGGTGTCTCCCTGGGTTTGCCTGTATCCCTTTCAAGCTGCATTCTTGGTTCTGGATTTCGTGTGGGTGGACCTGTTTCCGTGCCCCTTGCCTTTTGTGGTGGATCTGGAGGTTCTGCCCCTTGTGTCAGATATGCTTTTGGTGCCTCGAGAATTTTATCCCATCTTATGGGTGGCTAGACAGACTCTGGGTGGGAATGATCAAAGAATTTGAGTTGCTGGAGGTGGTCCTCAAGGGAAATCATCGGGTCTCTACAAACTGTTCTAGCCTTGATAAATTTGACGGATGTGCACTTGAAGGATTGACCCCTTTTTATCTTTTCAGCCTGATCCTCTGGTTTCGGTTGATACCCCAGTCCCTATCTCTGCAAGTTTGCACGTGCCGACTTTACTACTATACCCTTCTCGTGGAACTCAGTACGGTAGTACTAGATTAGCCGTTCAGCGGGGGAAATGACATGTTCAGCAGTGAGAGGGCGAGGATTTACGATTGAATTTACAACTTCGAACTCGAAGCTGTGATATGACACATCACCCTCCGCATGCTGGATATCGATCACAAGGATGTCAGTTTCTGGGATATTAACCGCTATTGGTAAGACAGTTTCTGGCTCGGCCAACACTGAGATGATTCGATTTTTCGAAGGAAACTTAACCCTTTAGTGGAGTGTTGAGGGAATGGCTCCAACAACATGTAGCTATGGCCGTCCCAATAAAAGGTTAAACGAGGCAGGGATGTCGATGACCTGAAATGTGATAAGGGTTAGGTCTGGTCCGATTTGTAGCTCAATGTCAATCTCTGCCTCAACCTGCCTTTGGGAATTATCGAAGGCTCTAACACTCATGGTGCTGGGCCTGAAAGAGGACGGTTCTATCCCTAACCATTCGCCAGTCCTTAGAGGGAAAACATTAAGGCTAGATCCATTATCAATGAGCACAAGTGGGACTTTAAAATTCTTATGATGGGCCACTATGTTCAGTGAGCGCCCATGCTTGCGTCCCTTAGGTGGTAATTCATCATCGGATAAAGTGATGACTCGTGGTGCGAGAAGTTGTCCAATCATACTTGCTACCATTTCGGGGGGTATGTCCGGAGAGATATGTGTATCATTCAAAGTCTTCGCAAAGATTTCTCGATGCGATCTTGATGTGCATAGGAGTTCCCAGATGGATATCTATGCGGGAATGGTTTTGAGCTGGGCTGCTATGTCATAAGCAGTGTCAGATTTACAGGTAGCTCCCGATATAGTTCCTCGAGTTTCCTTTGGATTCTGGTTATCTCTCCTGAAATATCTCCCATTGTTGCCCACCTCAGCGCATTCTGGGTAATGCCATGGAACTGCCTTCGGGTTGTAAGATGGAACCGTCCTTCCTTTCAAGTGTATTAATGGTTCCTGAGGTTGAGGGGAGGTGACTGAAACAATTTGTGGTAGATTTAGTGGTTTCTTTTGAGGTACCACTGAGTTTTAGCAAGATTTCTCCTCTTCGTCTTGATATGTGGGGGAGGTCCCCTGGCCATGTGCCAGTTGGTGAGTTTGGGACTTTGAACCGGGGGTGCCCCTTACAAAGTCAGCGAAGCTAGATCAGGGAGACCTATTTGGAGAATGATAGGTTCAGGATTCAACCTTTCTAGATGTATGGGTGCGAGGTGTGCCCCTTGGAGGATGGGGTGCTGCGAGTGTGGCCTGTTAGGTGCGGCTTCGAGTGTTATGAGTGGTTGAACTGCTGGTACTGCTTCTAGGAATATGAGGGGTTGTGTCGCTGGTGCTGCCTCAAGGATTTCTTGTATGGAATGATGCGGGGAGGGGTACATGGACTGCCCTCCTTCAATATGGTTTATGGTAGAGGTGCCGGATGTACTGGGTCTTGTTTGATACAATGGTAGGGGATTTTGGAGGATGTTGGCCGGGGCCACATTGTTAGCCTGCTGGGTGATTGTAATTTTCTGGCTTTCGATCAAATCCTGGACCGCATGTTTCAAAGCTAAGCATGGGTCTGTTAGATGACCAGGAGCCTGATGGTATGCGCAATATTGGTTCTCATTGTAACTAGGTGGTAAGGGGTTGGGAGGAAGTCGTGGTTGAAGCGGTGTCAGGATTTATTTTTGCATCAACATTGTCAAAACCTGACTGTACGTTTATGCTAAAGGGGTGAATTTCTTCCCTAACATTGCATGTTTGTATGGACCTGGTGCATTCCCTAGAGGCTGTTGGTGTTGTTGTTGAGACAGCTGTCCTTGATATCTGTGTTGGGCCTTCTGTGGTTGGTATTACCTGTTTGACTGCGCCTAGTATTGTCTGTCTTGTTGTATTTTTAGTTGTAGAGCATATTGGTTGCCTTGAGTGTTAGCAATGATATTGTTAACCTCTGTGGTATGCTGCGCGGGAGCAGTGCCATTTCCATTCCCATATCCTACAGGTTTTCCTTCGATTTTGTTTCTTTTGATTGAAGGGGTCTGATGTGGCCATAGGAAAATGGTTCTAGCTCTGATCCCAGCTTCCACTTGCTCATTAGCTCGGATGAGTTGGGAGAAATTTACATAGGGATATGAGATTAGATATCCTGAAATGTTGAGATTTGCAGAGTGTATGATCATGGATATCTGTTCCTCGTTATCGATAGAGTTTCTTATTCGGGCTGCCATGACCCGCCATCGTCCCACATATGCTGACAATGATTCATCACTTTTTTATCTCAGGGTAGCCAAATCAGATCTCCTTGAAGCCATGTTCAAATTGTAGGAGAATCGGTCAATGAATGCTTGGGAGAGTTTTTCCCATGTCTTGATTTGATGACTGTCCAATGAGGTATACCAATCTAAAGCGTCGCCTTTGAGAGATTTCTGGAAGAGCCATATCAAGGCTCCATCATTCCCTGCTATCGCATTGAGTTCCCCACAAAATGCTTTTAGATGTGCTGTGGGGCACTCGCTACCATCATACCTTTTGAACTTCGGCACCTCGAAGTTTGGGGGCACCCGGGCATCTGGGAAGGGACAAAAGTCCTTGAACTTAGTGGATGGGTGATCCACTCGTTGCTATTTTTGAAGCTGACTTTGCACCATTTGTAATTGCTCTCATAGTTCCTCAATCTCTGACTTTCCTTGTTGTGGGTATCTTGCCCCTTGTTATAGGGCTTGGGCTGCTTCTTCTTCATATGGATCGATGATGGGATATTGTTGGAAAGAGGATGGACTCCCGGTGGCGGGAGGTGGCTGGAATTGAACACCGTTCCCTTTCGGAGGAGGGTGTAATGTTCAAAAATGGGTCCTGCCTGGGGTATCTGCCAAGTCCGGGACGTTGCTCCCGTTAGGGGGTGTGAATTGGACTCGAAACTGGCCCCCTTCATGGGCATCCACCAGTTCTTGTCGATGGTTCCCGTTAGGGAGAGCCTGTGTTGTAACCTGATTGTTGTGATGTGTTGAGTAGGGATGTGCGGGAGGGTTGCTCCCATTTGCTGGTTCCTGTTGCTCTAGTGCTGACTCTTCCGGGAGAGGGAGCACGGGATTTGCTGGGGGAATGAGAGAGAAGACAAAGGATGTTTGTGAGAGTGAACTATTCTGTACACTAGGCTGAGTTACCTGTGTATTTGGGGAGGAATTTGATACAAGGTGGCGTAGCAGCTCTTGCACTGCTCGTAGACTCTAGGCCATTTCTTGCATGGTGGTGTTAGCTTGTGGGTCTACTGGAACTGCTGGTGGTGGTAGCGCTGGTATGGGTGCAGGTGCGAAAGTTTCGGGAGTTGGCTGAGCTGCCATTTCTTCTGCATGGGTTGCTTGAGAGGTTATGGCTGCGCGAGATCGGGTAGTCATGGTTCGAATTTATGCCTAGGAGAAAGCATGCCAAAGATTTTCTTTTTATATGAATGCAGTGATGATGTCCCTTGAGATTAAAATATCATACACTTTCGAGTTGGGTCTCAGCTAGTGCGAGCTAACGTCCCCAGTGGAGTCACCATTCTGTAGACACTGAAAAATTGGCTCCCACGCTGATTTTGTATTTTGTAGGGGATTGATAGGGGGGTAAGCTAATTATGAATGTTGGAGTCGCCATTAGCCGAAAAATCTCAAAATCCCGCGGTCGGCTAGAACCATGAAATACGTAAGGTGGGAGAAATTCGAAGACTTTCCTACCCTAAATTGACTCCTAGTATGTGATCCGAGATTCTGGGTAAGGGACCTCATTTACAAAGAGGGAAGGTGTTAGGCACCCTCTTTGCCCGTACAAATGTACGGTCTCTATTCAGTGTGGTAAAATAATTCTCAAGAGATGTTGGATGCTGTTGCCGGGATGAGACTAGGCATACACGTGAATTTCTGTTGTGACAAGATCCGAGATTTCGGCAAGCCACAGAGAATACATCCAACGGTGTGTCTAGAAGGCGGATGTGATGATGCTTATTATAAAGATAAAGTAATGAACTAGGTCACTAGGAATTTCTGATGTGGTAGGATCCGATGTACGGCAAACCACAGATCATACGTTCACTAGAGATCTAGAAGAGCAAGGGAGTTGAGAAGGGAATAAATGTCATGATGAATGCTTGTATATAAAATAAATGTCCTTTTGGCTTGATCTTGAGTAGGTTAAGGTATAAACTGGACCATAACCAATTTGGGTTCGGCTTATGAGAAATAGGTTGAGTTGAGGGCTAGGGGATGGTTGGAAAAATATGGACTTTAAGGGCTTGGGAGCTCCTTCCCTTTCTCTCACTCTCTTCCTTACTCACTCTCCTTCAACCTCTTCCCCTCACTCCCTCTCTTGGTTTTTTGTTGTCTCCTCAAATGAGAAGAGGAGAGGGCTATTTATAGCATTCTCCAATGGCATTTTCATAATTTTTGGATTTGAGAGGGGTAAAGGGTGAGGTGGTAAGTGGTGATTGGTTGTGGAGAGAGGAGTGTCATGTGACACTCTCTCATTTGCTATGGGGGGTGGTAAAATGGTAAATAATGAAGGCTGGGGGGGGGGGGGGGGGGGGTAAATCCAGAGAAAATTTGACTTTTGAATGCTGGGACAGCTGTCCACAAGCCAGCTGCGAGCAGTGGCACTTGAAGTACCGCAGGCGGTAGTCAGACTGCCACCCGCGGCAGTCAGACTACCGCCTGGGCTCAGTTTGGGCCAGTTTTGGGCGTGCGAGCTTTTTTCATCTTGCAAGTTCGCCCAGAAGTCTCCTTTTGGGGTTTTCGGGTCAGAAAAGTGGATTTCGGCTTGGGTAAAGGGAGTCTTGGTCAGGGTATAGGGTATAGGCGGGGTTGCATGTATGTTGAACGGTTTGGTTTGAGGTTTTGGGCTTTGGTTCAGAGGGTTTTTTGAGATTTTGGGGTTAGGGTTGGGCTTAAGCTGGGATTAGGGTATGGTGTGATCATGGTTCATGGATTAACTTAACCTTCTCAAGATGTAGCCTAGATGGGGTGTCTACACCATCAAATTAGTAAACAAATCAGGAGTAGTCACGAAAAGGTGAACTCCTTAACTACTACAAGACCTCTTGAACTACTTCATATGAACTTAGTTGGACTAACTCAAACGAAGAGTAGAGGCGATAAGAAATACTTTTTAGTTGTAGTAGATAACTACACTAGATATTCATGGGTAGCCTTCTTAAGAGAAAAGTCGGATGCTTTTGACGAAGTCAAAAACTTAAGTAAATGCATCTAGACCGAAAAAGAGCTTTCTGTAAACAGAATAAGAAGTGACCATGACATTGAATTTAAGAATAACCATTTTAAGAAGTACTGTAATGATCATAGAATATTATATGATTTTTTTGCTCTTAAAACCCTTTAGCAAAATGGTGTTGCTGAGAGGAAAAATAGAATTTTACAAGAAATGATGAGTGTTATGTTTAACAGTCCAAAATTAGGTAAAAATCTTTGGGCTGAAGCTATTAATACTGCTTGTTATATTCTTAATCAAGTTTATATAAAAGCAGGTAAAAATAAAACGACATATGAATTTTGGTTTAATAAAAAACCTTCTGTGAAATATTTTCGTACCTTCGGAAGAAAATGCTTCATTTACGAGATCGGGAACATTTGAAAAAGTTTGAAACTAAAAGTGATTAGGGTATATTTTTAGGATACGCTCTAAATAGTAGAGCATATTATGTCCTAAACAAAAGGATTGAGGTGATATAAGAATCTATAAATGTTGTTGTTGATGATCAAACTGTTACACCTAATTATGATCAAGATGATGAAATTACTGTTTTCAATCAATCTGAACCATCATCAAAATCAGATTCAATTGAGATTAGATTAGTCAAGGATCATCTGACTAAATAAATACTTGGTAACCCTCACACTAGTGTTCAAACCAGAAGACAGTTAGAAAACATATGTAATCATGTTTGCTTCATTTCCCAGATAGAACCGACTAATGTAAATGAAGCCCTTGTTGATGAAAATTGATTTTTGGCTATGCAAGATGAATTAAATCAGTTCGTTAGAAACGATATTTGGTATCTGGTTCTTAGAGCTTCTGACAAACATGTGATTGGAACTAAATGGATTTTTGAAAATAAATATGATGAATTAGGTAATATTGTAAGAAATAAAGCACGATTGGTTGTATAAGAGTACACTCAAATTAAAGGGATTGACTATGATGAGACCTTTGCACTAGTTGCTCATCTTAAATCCATTATATTATTTATTTCCATTGCATGCCATAAAAAATTCAAAATATACCAAATGGATGTTAAAAGTGTCTTCTTGAATGGTAACTTAAATGAATAAGTTTATGTAGAACAACTTAAAAGTTTTAAAAATCTAATGTATACTATCTTAAAAAGGCTCTGTATGGTTTAAAACAAGCCCCAAGAGCATGGTAAGAACAATAACCAAATTTCTACTTAGTCAAAATTTTAAAATGAGCGTGTTGATAACACCTTGTTTATATATATAAAAAAATGTAATGAAGATATGTTGATTATTCAAATATATGTAGATGATATCATCTATGAATCAACAAGTACTAACCTTTCTTCTAAGTTTTCAAATTCGATAAAATTAGAATTTTAAATATGTATGGTTGGTGAGCTAAATTATTTCTTTGGTCCCCGAGTGAAACAGCTTAAAGATGAGATATTTATCTCTCAAACCAAATATGTGATGAATCTTGTAAAGAAATTTGGCTTTGAGAATGGTAAAAATTTTTAAATACCCATGGCTACAGCACTCAAATTGTCTAAAGATGATTCATGTAAAAGTATTGACCTTCTTCTTTACCGTAGCATGATTGATGTTCTATTGTATTTAACTGCTAGTAGACTTGATATTTCCTTCAGCGTAGGTATATGTGCTTGATACCAATCTAACCCTAAAGAATCTTATTTGTCTGCGGTTAAAAGAATAATCAAGTATGTTGCTAGCACAACTAACTTAGGCTTATGGTATCCTCATGATACATCATTGTAAATTATTGGATATACTGATGCTGATTGGGCAGGTAATGTCGATGATAAAAATCCCACAAGTGGTGAATGCTTTTACATAGAAAATTATCTTGTTTCTTGGATAAGCAAGAAGCAAAACTCAGTATCATTATCCACCGCAGAAGATGAATATATTACAATAGGAAATAGATGCATGCAACTAATGTGGATGAAATGTATGTTAGCAGACGATGGTATTGATCAAGATACCATGAATCTATACCATGACAATACCAATGCTATAAACATATTAAAAAAAATCTTATTCAACATTCTTGAACAAAACATATCAACATACGATATCATTATATTCGAGAATTAATTGAAAACAAGATTGTTATGTTAGAATACATTAATACTGAGAAACAACCTGAAGACATTCTGATAAAACCACTAGACAATGTTAGATTCTCCAATTTGAAAAGTTATATTTGATTATGTTGTATTACTTGATTAATATTCATTTATTGCAATTTATTTATTCATTTTATTTTATTTTATTTACATAAAAAAGAAAAATATAAAAATAAAGTTTATGGGGATTTTTTTGCTAGCCCATAGCTGATCGACCAGTTCGACTAGCCGAGCACCTACTCGGGCTAGCTGAATCGGGCACGGATTGAACAAAAAGGAGGAAAACCCCTAAATTGCACATTTCCACTTCTTCTTCCTCAGCTCACCGGTGCTTCTTTCAGCCAACCCATCTCCATAGCCTCTTATACATAGTTTATTTGTTATTTCCTTCTAGATTTAAGTTCTTGGTTGTGATTTATTTGTGAATCTTTCAATTCATTTGAATCTAGAACTTTCATTTTGGTGAGTTTGCTCAAAAAATATGATCCACTTAAACCCATCACCCTCCTTGTTATTCTTTGCTTATTTTTCTTCCATGGAACATCGGACCAAACGTACCATTCGTTGTCCACATTCCAGTTCCTCATCCCACTCCTCTCCTCGGGTTGTGCGGACCATACACACACTAGAGGATGATCCGGAGAATATACGGGATTTTCGCACTCAGAGTATTATAATTGAGTGATCGGTTAGGGTTAATCACATCGCTCAATATGGTTTTGTTGAACTTCTCTTCGAGATAGGATGAGAGAAAATTTTAAATTATAGTGGGACAACTTGCCGATCGATTGTACAAGGGATGTACGCATCCATAAATGAAGTTTATTCTGATAATTTAATAGTTAATTTCAATTTATGGAAGACACTATTACTATAACACCCTCCATTATGAACATTGAGATGGCGAAAGATGGAGTTCCAATTCCCACTCTTTTTGAAGACATACACTTCAGAAAGAACTATCATTATCAGGGAGTTATGTGGTTTTGATACTTAATGGTGATCCAGTAAATCTCTCCTCACTTATAATTTACATTCAAAATACCATGTTCTTAATTTCATCTTCACATCTAATGTTTATCTAAGGGCTGGGAATAAGATTGATCTAACTCTCTAGATAATAAATATTATGCATTCTGTTGCATTTGATATTCACATTTGTCTTCCTTCTTTGGTATCTCATTTGATTATTCAATATCGTCTCCATCCTATGGTTATACTGTTTGCATTCTTATGACTTCCATTGCTTTACGATTTAAAGTCTATATTCCTATGATCAAAGCATCGGAATCCAAGCTTCCTTTTGGTAATGCAAACTTGAACATAATGAAGTTAGATCTGAGACCTGAACAGCAAGGTAATCAGGAAGAGGTTCCTGAAGGTGATATCAACATGGATGACTTATTTACTGACTTGAAAGAATCTGCTAATACGAATGATTTAGATTTCTAACATTCACAATTCTCTGATGGGTTGGAGAGTTTAGAGAGGAAGGTGGACACTTTGCATGTATCCTAAGAATCATTACTTCAGACTCAAAAACAACATATGAAGTACATGAAAAAGTACTTTCATCGATTCAATCAGAGTCTGAAAATTAATGATCCTAAGATGCCTGCACCATCCTCCTCTAGTTCTGATTGATAAATTTACTTATGGTCTATAATAACTATTATTCTCTCTTTGAATTACACACACTATTTAATGGTTTTCCTTTTAACAAATTTGGATATTTGACTTTATTTGTATTGGATGATTTTATTACTAATCTTAATATCTTCCTATCCTTATGTTATATGCTCTTATCATTGATATTCATATTGAATACTTCATTTATTTATTTTTTCCTTTGTTAACTTCTAACAAAAAGGGGGAGAAAATATGGTTATTGATATATGAGCACAAGCACAACTCTCACTTTGAATGCATATTTGAGCACCTGCACTCACATTCATGAATCATATGGAATTATAATTTTTTGCATGTGATAAAGTATTGGATTGTATAGAAATATATTCTATCTGACTAAGTGCTCAAGGAAAGTTAGGAATGCTTGTTTTGAGGGGGAACATCAAGATCTTCAAGATATGATTTCATTGGTGGTGTACAAATGTTCCTTTGAACCATAAATCATATGAGTATGATGAGTCCATGAGATATTGTAATAAGTTATAAGTTGTATGTATGATGAGTTATGCATGATTGTGTTTTGTTATGAAATTTATAAAGGGGGAGATTGTAAATGCTTATACTTAAGTACAAATAGGATTGTCAAATTTTATAGTCTTGAAAGGAACAAAAACACTCATAAAGATACTCTTTGACAACTCATGAAGAACTGTTAAAGACTCAATCAAGTATCTCATGGAAGAATCAACATCTCAAGCCGTAAAAATACATGGTTCGAAGATGGAAACACTTTGTATAAGTCAACCATCAGGATGTATAACCTTAGATTGACCCTAGGTTAGGTGTATTTCACATAGTATCATAATGAGTATAATTCTAAATAAAATGCACCAAGTTAGGCTAGCTCAACTTCTGGTTTGGCCAGCCTAACTACCTTCGGCTAACCCAACATAATTTGTGCAAGTTTACAGCTTGACAAAGATTTTCCCCGGCAAGTTTGGTGCACAACCTTAGGTTTGGCCAGCCTGAGTATATTCTCTCAATTTTTCAGTGACCTTAAATCTTTAGATCTCAAGGAGATTCGGCCAGTCGAACTCTATATTCGGCTAGCCAAACTGAGGGTTCAACTAGCCAAATTTTGGCTTGGGCTAGCCGAATTTTTAAAAGATCTTATCTAGAGAAATCCGAGTGTCGTTGGATCGATATCATTGGAATTCGACCAATCGAACCAAAAATCAGGCCAGCCGAATTTCTAAGACCTGTGGCTATAAATAAAGGCCTTCTCTCATTCATTTCCACATCGAAAAATTATGAGTAATATACTTAGTAAGGAGAGAAAGCAGAGCCTTCTTAAACTATTCGTGCAGTTAATCTTATTTTAATTTAGCTTATTTTTTTTCTCTTTTCTCAAGTTAGTTTTAGTCCATTTTCAATAGAGTAATTCATACTCTTCTTAAGAAATAGAGAATTAAATTTGTAGCATTAGGGTATTGTTCATTTCATTGAAAATATATTAGATCCCTATATTCTTTTTGAATTGAACTCGTACATGGCTTTATCTATGTCACGCCCCAAACTCGGAAATCGGGCTCACAAAACTTTCGATTGCTGAATTCGGCACCGACAGCCTCCGTAGTACCCCACTTTTGGCTCCTGGAGCCTGTTCACTAGGTTATGATCCTGAGATCCTATAAGGAGGATTTCTAAATCACAAGTTTATTTCATAATTAGCATAACCAAGATCATAACCACTCAAATATCATATACCGATGGTGCAATGCAATATGCAATACAAAGGGATAACAATGCTGGAGTGTGTAGTTGGGATGATAGTACGTGGTATCGCAAGCTGTGGAGTTCATCACAAGGGAGTTCTATCCAAAATAGTCCCATACTAAATTTGGATAGCCAGACTCAATGTAACAAACTCCTGATCTCAAATAGGTCGCGTGCCCCAACTGAAATCCCTACCACTGTAAAGGTATGCATAATGACTTGGTTGCGCACCACCAGCCCAAGTGGATAGTGGATGAATGAGTCAAATGTTGAGTATGCAAACCCCTGCACAGTAGCCTGCCAGTATAGTAGCTTGCTAACCATTGGTAGCTCGCCAAGGCCCTTAGGCCCCGCCCACATCAACATCCGCCCACGTGTGCAATAGTGACGAGGTGTCATAATACCAGTACCAAACATCTCTGAAATTATCACTAAGATATAGTACAATGCTGTCAGTCATACGAAGGTTATGTGACACAAGGCATGAATGCTATTGGCCATATGCAATATGTAATGCGATCATGCTAGTCCTTATATCAAGTTCACATATCAATACAGTTACTCTTTGGAAAATCACTGGGGTCAAATACACTACATGCTGGCTGCCGCCTTCCAGGCTGCATAGCCTAGCGAGCGTAAGAGACCTCACTACTCACCTGTGGAGAGCCAATCACCAACAAGGCTCGACGGTAGCGGACCCATTTACAAGCTAGTCAAACTCAGCCTAGCATACGCCCCCTTTACCCTGGCGGATAAGGTTACACCCCCATCCAACCGAACACGATACAATGAGAGATACAGACTAATTGTGAAGGCACCGATGCTCATGTTCCACTCAGTCTTGGCGTTGGAGTATCTCCTGGTACCAAGGAGGTTCTGGAACTTTCACCCAAGGACATCCTACGTGCCCATAATGCTAGAACCAAGCATTTTCAGTGTCCCAATTTGGCCATCCATAATGTTCTTGTGGAGGTTACGACCCTAATGACGCTAAGGTGAATAATAACCGTACCATGAAAATGCGAGATGCATGAATTATACCAATCAACCATGCATCAGTCCTGTGCATATAGTGCGCTCATGTGGGACATTCCTGCCTATCAGAGAGTCCCATAAATAATCAGCCCAATGATACATCATATGCTCAATCACTCCTCATAATAAGCATGTGGATGATGCGTATTATAAGACCCATGTCCTAGACTATATCGTTCCGTAGGCTTCCGCAGTCCTTCCGATCGAATTCTGGCGACCCACGATCTATTATTGGTGTTCGCGTGCGATCCTGAGTCGTGTCCCATATATTGGAATTGGCTTAACCCGAGACTTATATCATTGCGACAGCGCTGTCGCCGCGGTTCCAACGCCGCGCTCTCGTGCCAAGGTGATTCCTGGGCCAGGAGATGTGGACCGCATTTAGTTCGAAAAAAATGCCGCGCGTTGCAATCTTGAGAGAATACATCACATCAATCCCATTAATCCTATCAATCTCATCAATCAAAGTACACATTACACTCCATCACTCACCCATCCCTAAGTACAACCACCCGTCCCTTAAAGTCAACTCTCTCTTACACAAGTACACATCACTCACTTACACCCATCACACCCATTTCTCTCTCTTAACCCTCTCTCTCTCTCTCATCTCTTTTTCTCATTCTCCCAAGCAACCCATGAGAGTCTATCGTCCAAGCTCCATGAGAGAAGCTTGGCATGATCCACTCCCTACCACCCAATCCCACCCTCTAAAATTAATCTCGACCGTTGAATCACACCCTTTGGAGCTCTAGGGTGCGTTGATGGAAGAAGAAAGTCCAAGAAGAAGGCCGATCGGTGGGTGCTTCTCTCTCTCTCTCTTTCATTTTTGTATGATGTGTGGCCCACTCGGATGGACCTCACCTTGATATATGCCTTATCCAAACTGTCCAAGTCATGTGGACCATACCCTTGGTGATGGAAAAACACAAATATCAGGTGATCCAAAGAGGTGGCCCACGTCCATGTAGGACCCACTAGGATGCTTATGTTATATCCATGCCGTCCAGCGTCCCTCGACGCTGGACGTGAAGGAACGCTAACATGGAGTGCGTGTACTGGCTTGGGTGTGTACGGACAAGCTAACAAAAAAATTGAGCTTTTGGGTGGGCTACTCATGCAGGCTCCACCCTAATGTACAGATCAAATCCACGCCACCCATTCCATTTCTCAGCTCATTTTAGGCATTGAGCCAAAAAATGAAGTCAATCTGATCATTTAGCGGGCCATAACATAGAAGACAGTAGCTTTACCGTTGAAATCCACTCTGATATTTTTACACGCCAAAACACATCGAATATTAGACTTGATTGGGCTATCTTGAGCTGTAGAGTGCAATGGTTGGGCTGGATTTCCCTGATGAGGGACCCACCTAGGAAATTCTTCAGAAAAATATAATTTCAAAAAAAAAACAACAACACCAGGAGCAGACACTGCTGTCGCTGACAACCAAGGACGTCAGCAGCGTCCTGCTGCGTAGGTGCTGGAGGTAGGG
Organism: Magnolia kwangsiensis; assembly: GCA_037074715.1. Lineage (NCBI taxonomy): Eukaryota > Viridiplantae > Streptophyta > Magnoliopsida > Magnoliales > Magnoliaceae > Magnolia > Magnolia kwangsiensis. The sequence continues at coordinate 123,551,388 of CM073573.1, read as the reverse complement.
GTCCCAATTGTGGGCCCCACCGTGATGAGTATTGTCATCAACATCGTGCATTTGGGTGGGCCCCATTTAGGCAGTGAGCCCCCCTAAAAATCAGCCGTATACATAGTTCAGGTGGCCCACATCACAGGAAACAGTGTGATTTAACATTTGCCATTGAAACCTCTTTTGGATCTAGGATCTTTGGATCATTATGAAATTTGTTTCTCATCTTCATCTAGGTCTACGTGACCTTATCAACAGATTGGATGGTATATAAACGTTGTGGTGGGACCTACGTGGGACCCACTCGATTTGGCAAGCAGATTGGATGGAGTACCGCACCAGCTGTATAGCTGATGATGGACGTCAGCAAGTTAGGCGGGTCCACTAGTATGATGTATATCAGGGCGTCCATCATGTGGAACCGACTTATTTAGCACGTGTGGTGCATCCACATCACCCAAGACCGAAGCAGATCCAAATTCTGGTGGGCCACACAATGTATGTATTGTATCCACTGGACGGTGGTGCACACAGTGATGTATTTGCCATCCAATTGTCCATCCATCTTTGGGTTGCCGTGAGACCCACTCCACACGTGCTGCATGTGTGGAGGTGGGGCCACAAATGTATGCATTGTGATGTATGTGGCTGGGAGGATGTACTGTACATCTCAGTCATCCGTCCACCACACCTGGACGCTGGAACTTGTAATATTTAAATAATATTATATATTATATGATATATGCATATGCCTTGTATTTGATGGGCACGCACGTGGGACCCACTAGAGGGATTGGCTGACATACCTCACATCAACCATATTGATGATGTATTGACGTCACCATGGCCCGTGGGCCACACATGATAGATGATGTGTTTTATCCCTGTTGCATTGCAGCCGTGGGACCCACACACGTGTGGACTGCACCATGCTATATGTATCTTATCCACACCTTCCAAATGGTGGACCACGCCTTGATGCATTTGTTTCGATCCACACCGTCCAAATAGTGTTGGACGGTGCTGGACATGTTTGGGTGATACTGATTTACTTAGACAATGTTTGGATGGTCTGCCACACACTAGTCATATAGCTGCTGTGTTGCAGTGTGTGGGGCCTACCTTGTATGATGTTTGGGTCTCATCTACACCGAGCAGTGTTCCTGGACGGTGGGGACCCACCTTGGAGTATGCATTGTGTACCCACCCTGACCATCTGTCCAGATGGCGTGGGCCCCACTTGTAATGTATGTTTTGTAACCACACCATCCGTTCTTGGACGGTGAGCGTGAGACCACCTTAGTTGTATGTATTGTATATCCACCGACCATCCATTTTGACCTGGCCACACCATGATGTATAGTTTCATCCACACCATCCAGATTGAGCTGGATGGTGCTAGACAATGTTTGGTCGGTACTGTGGACCCCATCTCGATGTATGTTCCATACCCACACCGTTCACAATGTTTGGACTGTGCTGGACAATGTTTGAACGGTATTGATTTACATGGATAATGTTTGAATGGTGCTAATGTTTGGACAGTGTCAATCACCATTAGGGTGTCATGTGCCCCATAGTATGATGTGTACACTGATACACATGTTGCACCTGCAATTAGTGAAATCATTTTAGATGTAATCCAAGCTCCTCCTCGAGGCCCACCTTGATGTATTTGTGGCCATCCCCGAGGCCTACCTTGATGTATGTATGGCCCATCCATGAGGTTCACCTCATGGGATTTGTTGCCCGTCCATGAGGCCCGACATGTTGTATATGAGGTCCATGTAATGCGGCCCACTTGATGTTTATATGGCTCATGTGGTGTATTTGAGGGAACATATGCAGGGCCCACCTATTATGCATTTGTGGCCTTTTATCGAGGCCCAATATGATGTTTTTTATGGCTCACCTGGATACATTTGTGGCCACCCCCCCGAGGCCCACCTTGATGTGTATTAGGCCCTTGTGTGAGGCCATGGGTCCACTATATGTTAGGCTCTATGTGGGCCACTCTTTGGGGGTAATGTTGGTTAAAAGTCCACATTGTCAAGGCCGATTGTCGATGCCAATTGTCGATGTCGGTTATTGATACCGATTATGAATACGTGACAGCATAGCATTATGATACATGCCCATACATATTATCTGCATGTTTGTTATGATGTGTGGTTGACCATTGCATATGTCATTGGGTAGATTATTATGAGACTCCTTAATAGGCAGAGGTTATCTCACGTGAGTGCACGGTATGTATAGGATTGATGCATGGCTGGATTGTATGACTCATGCATCTTGCATTGTGAGTTATGAACACTGTATGCCCTAGCGACATCAGGGCCGTAGCCTCCACAGGCATATCAAAGATGGCCAGATGGGACACCGAAAATCTGTTCTAGCATTGGGCTACCATAGATGGCCCTGGGTGAAAATCCCTAAAACCCTCTTGGTACCAGAGGACGCCCCAGCGTCGAGACCTAGTGGATACATGAGCGTCCGACTGCCGAATACCAGGAGGCTGCATCTTCCACTATGTCATGGTCGATTGGGGGGGGGGGGGTGTGGCCTTACCCGCCCAAGCGTAGGGGGCACTGGTAGGTTGAGTTTGACCAGCTCGTGAATGGGTCCGTTATCGACGTACCGGATAGGTATTGGCAGACCATTGGTCAGGCGGATAGTGAGGTTTCTTACGCTCACTTGGACTGTGCTGCTGGGAGAGGGGCAATGCCATTTAGAGTGTACTAAACCCCGATGATGATCCCAGAGATGAACTGTACTGATATGTGGACTTATTAAGTAGGAGTTGCATACTCATTTATTCATTCATTTATTCACTAGCCACTCTGACTGGTGGTGTACAACTATTTGTTACGTGTACCTTTGCAATGGCCATGATTTCGGTTGGGGCGCGCAACTAACTTGAGATCAGGAGTTTACCACATCGAGTTTGATTATCCAAATTTAGGTATGAGACTGGTTTGGATAGAATTCCCTTGTGATGGACTCCATAGCCTGCGATACTACGTACTATCATCCCGACTTCACACTCCAACATGGTCATTCCATTCGCACCAGATATTGCATTACATCCGCTGCATGTCATTTTGGGTTACTGTGTTTCTGCATTTATATGGTTTAGATACGGCTGTCGCTATTCGTGAACTCATTAGAAATTATATATTGCATCGCATCCTCGGCATCTGATATTTGGCTCTTTATGATTTCTCATTTGCATAGCTGTTTTATATTGCGTATTCTGAAATTGATTGACTCATGGACTTGTCCATATTTCCACTTACTCGGTTATCGTATAGTTTGTGATCTTATCAGTATTCTTGCTTACTCTGATAATTTATGATCTTGTCATTATTCTTGCTTACTCTGATAATTCATGATCTTGTCAGTATTTCTGCTTACTTCGATATTGTACGATTTATGGATTACCAGTATTTTCGGTATTGTATGATTATGACATTGTATTGAATACTGGGTACTTACCTTGTGCACACACTTACACCACCCTCTAAGCTTTCTGTAAGCTTATACACAATAGATGCGTGCAGGTGATGCTAGGTTGCAGCAGCGTGGAGCTTGGAGCATGTAGCTGACTTCTGGAGTTTTGATTTTGACATATGTATTTCTCTTTCAGCATTGTTTTCAAATGTTTATATTAGTGGATATGTGATGATGATGTTGCTTTTGTGATTTGGATAAACTTGTGGTTATGCTTATTATGAGTTAAACGTACATTAAAAAAAAAAAACCTCATTGCAGGATCTCAGGATCGAAATTTGGTGTATGGACGCTGGGAGCCGAGAATGGGGTACTACGAAGGCTGTCGGTACCGGATTCGGCGATCGAGATTCCTATGAATCCGATTTTTGAATTTGGGGTGTGACACGTATGGGCATGTATCAATCAATATATATAATCACTTATATCTTGGTGGGCCTATATAAGGCAACCCATGGCTCATAATAGTGAATAGGTGGTGTGCACATAATCACACACATATGGTGGGCCTCACGCGTTACAATTAGGCCTCAACCGTACAATGGGCCTCACACAAGGGTCTCATACATCATAAGGGTCTAATCACATGGGCCTCATACGACCAAGACGGGCCTCATATAATCACAACGGGCCTCATACAATCTCACGGTGGACCTCATATAATCACAATGGGCCTCATACAATCCCAATAGGCCGCATACAATCATAATGGGCCTCACATGGTCACAATGAGCCTTATATAATTACAGTGAGCCTCATATAGTCGCAATAGGCCTCATATAATTATAGTGAGCTCATCTAGTCACAATGGGCCTCATATAATTACAGTGAGCTTCATATAGTCGCAATGGGCCTCATATAATTACAATGGGCCTCATATAATCCCAATAGGCTGCATACAATCACAATGGGCCTCACATGATCATAATGAGCCTCATATAATTACATTGAGCCTCATATAGTTGAAATAGGCCTCATATAATTACAGTGAGCCTCATATAGTCGTAATGGGCCTCATATAATTACAATGGGCTTCATACAATCCTAATAGGCTGCATACAATCACAATGGGCCTCATATGATCACAATGAGCTTCATATAATTACGATGAGCCTCATATAGTCACAATGAGCCTCATATAATTACAGTGAGCCTCATATAGTTGCAATGGGCCTCATATAATTACAATGGGCCTCATATAGTCGCAATGGGCTTATATAATTACAATGGGCCTCATATAGTCGCAATGAGCCTCATATAATTACAATGGGGCTCATATAGTCACAATGAGCCTCATACGATCCCAATGGGCCTTATATAATCCTAACGCTATACTAACTCATACATAGTGCGTATACTATCTTAGTTGTAGTCATTAATCGGCTTATATATGGCGAGGTCCACAGAAGGACTACAGATCTAATCCGCAACATGAGGATCGGTCCTTAACAGTGGATATATCAAATTTGATACCACCGATCCTTCCATCCATGGTGATAATGTACTCTCATCATATCAAGGATGAGCCTAGATGGTCTACTCATATTAAGAATGGGCCTAAGATCAAGAAGCGGGCTTCCTTGCCCGTCTCATCACGTAGCAACCTGGACTCCCTAAGGATTCAATGAGCATAAGGTGGGTCCTATAAAACAGGGTGGAAGCATAATCCATAATGGGAGCCCAACATTTTGGGTTAGCCCAATAAAGTGAGATGGGTCATACTAATAACAACGGGGCCCCAACGATTTGGGTTAGCCCACTAAGAAGAGGTGAGAATGGGCCTAGCAATGGGTCTTAAGGAGGTGTACAATGGGGACATTTAACCACTGTTTACAACGTGAACATTTAACCACCATTGCCCCCAAGGTGTGACTCATTTGGAACCTAGAATCTAACTAGAATGGGGCCCACGACCCTTATACTAGGTAGAAAATGGGTGGGCAACATAAGTATCATCACATACATCCTGGTGGAAATCATACATCACAATTGGGCCTCACTCAAGGGCCTTCTATACATCACAGTGGGCCTTATGGCAAAGGCCTCATACATCACAATGGGCCCCAATACATAGGCCTCATACATCACAATGGGCTCATCATATGATCCTCACATACATCACATTGAGCCTCATCACATGGGCTTCATCATGTCACAATGGCCCTCATCCCATAGGCCTCACAAGGCAGCCCCTAACATGAGCGTATATGATGTACATCACGGTGGGCCTCACAAGGAAGCCCATGGCCCAGGAAAATGGGCGAATAAGGATATATATATATATATATATATATATATATATATATATATATATATATATATATATATATATATATATATATATATATATAACACATTCATCATGGTGGATCTCACAAGATAATGGGGCCCACAGCCTTAGAGAACTGGTAAAATGGATGGGCTTTGCGTATACAGCACATACACCTTGGTGGGCCCCCAGTAGTGGGATGCCTCAGCCCAGTCAGTCCCTAGTGGGCGTCCACTCTAGATTCGGATCTGCTGCATCATGGTGGCCCTGCATAGTCTGGGCGGTCAGCCCTGCTGGCCGCTGGCCCTATTTGGGCGCCAACGGATGGATGGTGTGGATTGAATATACATCATGGTGGGTCCCACTTAGGTGTGGGTTAACCCCGGAGGTGGGCCGACCCCACACTCTCACACAAGTCAGGTGGGCCGGCCAGGCATGAAACACATGCAACACGGTGGCCTGAACACTATTGGACAGTCAGCGTTACTGGTTGTTGGCCCGTCTGGTCCAGGCCCCAAAATGATCTGCGAAAAAAAAAACTGGATGGAATACACCTATGCATGGTGGGGCTGTCTACCCCGAACGGCGTGGATAAAATACATCAGGGTGACCCTGGACGGTGCAGCTCAAACACATCATGGTGGAACACACGGTCTGGCTGTAACACGTACAAGAAAGCAACCAATGGTGCAGATATAACCCGTACATCAGGGCAGCCCCACGATGCATTGCAATGGGTCTCACAATCCAACGGGCCCACATTGGTTTAGAGGATAAACAAGCATTACGGTGGGCTTAGGAAAATTATTAGGTAAGGTGGGTATCAAAATAGCCCTTTGTTTCTAGGTAGGGCCATCCACTAAAGCATCGGATCTGATTCATTTTGGCTCCATGTTCTAATATGATATGTCAAAACAGATGGAAAGCATGTATATATATACGACACATCATCAAGGCAGGCCTCCATAGAGGGCCCCACGTCCCGACATCACAACAGGCCGGGATGGTTTAAATGGTAGGCGTCCAATCAAAACCGTTGCCTGCTGGAAGGTGCGGTCCAGCTGAGATTTGAATCTGCTTTATTTTATTTTATTTTTATTTATTTATTTATTTTTAAACTCACATCCTTAACACGGGCTGGAAAACGGCAGGTAAACATCTCAGTGGAGCCCACACCAAGCCATGCTATGGGCCCCACAGATGGACGGTTCGGATATAACACATACAATAAGTGGGTCCCTGCACGTTGCATGTGCTGGTGGGACCCAAGGTAAATGTAATTAACGCCTTTTATTTGAGGAGGATGGTAAATCAATAACAGGGAGACCTGGAAAGGTTTTCAACCACCGTTGTTCCCAACGGTGTGGCCCACCATAGATTTAGATCTACCTCAAATTTCAGCCCATGGCCTAGAATGGTGTGGAAAATCGGATGGACAGAGAGGATCTTGAATGATTATCACATGGACCCCACTGCAAAATGAGTTGGGAGAACGGGCGAATTGAGTTGATTTGTCACAGACGTCTCTCCAAATGGACGGCTTGGATGAGATACACATCACGGTAGGGTCCACATCTGCTGGGGCAGCGTGGGTAAGAAACACTTACATCATGATAGGTCCCACGTACAGCTACTGGACAGTGCAGACACAACACATACAGTAAGATAGGTCCCTCCGTCAGTACCGGACGGTGTGGATAGAACTTTTACATCAGGTGGGTCCCACCGTCAGTACTGGACGGTGGATATACAACACATATATAAAGGTAGGGTCCACGTGTACGTGGCCCACAGTTCGAATCAAACTGATATTTGCGTTTTCCTTTCATTCAAGGTCAGCAGCACAGATGGTCTGCAGCTGCTATGGTGCAGCCCACAACAGCAATAGATCTGCACCGTGGCAGATGTAACAGACATATCAAGGTGGGTCCACGTCAACGTGGCCCACCGGCTTTAGATCACAACTGATATCTGTGTTTTGTCATCAACATGGCCTGCTGCTGGACAGATTTCTGCCCAGCTGGGCTTGTCCGGGTCTCATGGTCAGGATGATCAGCGGATGGACGGTGTGGCTACCTCCCCATACATATACAACAAGGTGGGGTCCACGCCAGTGGGGCCCACCAGCGCTGAATCAATCTCTGATATTTGTGTTTTTCCTTTAAACAGAGCCTCAACAAGGTACCCCTGTTGGGCGGGCAGCATAAATAAAATACACATACATGGTGGCCCCACCCGTAGACGGTCCATCAGGAGGGTGGGACGCGTCCAGGTGGGCCCTGAAGATGGACGGCTGGAGTAGATAAAACATATATATATCACGGTGGCCTGCAGCAGGATAGCAATCTGCTGCTGGATCTAGCCTATCTTGGGCTCTCGGCCTAAGATGGCTCTCTAAATGGACGGTGAGGATACAGAGTAGTACATGAAGGTGGGGTCCACCAGAGTGGGCCACCCCACTCCAGCAAAAAAATCAAACTGATATTTGTGATTTCCCTACACCACACGGCCAGCAACACAGTCCACTTGCTGAACTGTGTGGATGAAGTATATACATCAAAGTGGAGTCCACGTAGTGGCCCACTGAATTTGGAAATCAAGCTAATATTTGTGTTTGCAATGAGGCTGTTCGTTGGACAGTGGGCGTCCCACTGGATGAACGGTCCGGATATAATACATGCATCATTAAGTGGGCCATGTCCATCAGGGAAAAAGAGAGGGGAGTAGAGAGAGAAGGGAAATGAAGGGAGAGAGAGAGAAGCACCTACCTTTAGATCTACTCCTTCTCCAATCCCTCGGGTCCTCAAGCTTTCTAGGATCCTTTTCAATGCTGGAGATAGGCTTCTAATAGCTGGATTGAAGGGAATTTAAGGCGAATGTGGCTAGAAATGAGAGGGCTGCCATGAATGTCCAAACCCCTCTCTTGCTAGGGGAGAAATGAAGAAGAAGAGAGGGCGAGAGAGAGATAAGAGAGAGAGAGAGTGAAAGGATGAGTTGTAAGAGCATAGGGAAGAGAACCTCATAATAACTTGTAAGAGAGAGTTGACTAAAGCTCTCATGAAAAATGGTGCAGTTAGGGTGGGTTCACCTAGGAAAAGGTGTGCACCCCCCAAAGTGGGCCCCACATCAATTAAGGGCTCAAATATTGCAAATAGTACATCTTTTGATCTACCCATCGGATCAGCGCACGAGAAGTGGCGTTGGAACTGCTGCGATGATGCAGTCGCAATGACATAAGTCTTGGGTCAAGTGGACTCCGAATTACAGGATGTGGTTTAGAGTCGCGCGCAATCATGGTCTATGCGTCGCGAGTCACCGGAATTCGATCGGGAGGACCGCAAGATCTTATGGAACGGAATGATCATTATGATACAAGCCTGACAATCTATATCCTAAGAAAGAAGATCACTGCATTCAAGCTACAGTTACGTCTTCGACTCACCATTTGAAATAAGTACTATTTTATTTTCATTTCATTTTAGGTTTTTCTGAGATAGTCCAGAAATTTCAGTGGATTGTTTTGTGTTGAGCCCATGAAAATTACAAAACTATATTAGGTTGTTAAGGTGAACCTGTGAAAACATTAAAATACCAATGCCAAAATTACAAGGGTAGTAATTTTGGGGTTGGAGTATGTGTGGGGTTAAGCACTAAACTACTATAACTCCCCGAGCAATAGTTGTGAATGTTTATTTATTTATCGTTTTCCTTGTGATTGCATTGTCTCTTGCTAAGTTTAGTATTTTGATATTAAAGACGTCGTGAAATCAGGTTGTCTTGCTTAAATCTTTTAGGTGAAGGTTGTTATTTATAACCCCAAGTGCAGGGTTGCGATGTAATAATAACTCAGTGAGACCAAGGTCGAATCCATATGGACTAAACTTGTACATAATCAGAAAATAACTAGAACTAGAAAAAGATCTAAACTGAATTCTGAAACAGTTGAGAGAAATTGTGAATAAAATATCAATAATCAAAAGGAAACTAGAGCGCCAATGATCCACTTGTAGCTATCAGGATGTTACCTTACTTGATTCAACAAACACAACTGGAATCAGAGTCCTATCTTATCCAATTGGAAGATGAAGTAATTAAATAAAATCTCTGAACTTTTCATTAATCTAGTCCTCAATGAAGGAGTATTGTGATGATTGGAAAGAAATTCATACATCCACCATGCTCAGGAGATAATGGTGAATCATGAGTTTTACCAATCTGACAATCTCAAAATAAGAAAAGAAGATATTCAAAGCTATCACAACATCTATTGTAATTTGAGTCACAATAAATCATAGAAAACTGAAAATATTCCTTAAATTTAAACTAAAAATCAATGAAGTTCAACATAAACAAGATTTAAAGCAAAAGAAGTATCAAAATAAACTACAACTTCACCTCTTACCCATAGCTATAGATTAGCTAGTCATAACTAACTCAAAAAAAGGTAAAAGATATACTAGAATCTATGATGAAATCGAAGTGGAAGAACGTTATTAGTAATCCGCTTAGGCCTTCTCTTCCTTTCCAAACCCTAAAAGATGTTTTAGAACATACTTGGGACTACTATTTATAGTTGTAGAATTCTAACTTTCACAATGAGTTAAAAAAAATTTGGAAAATCGCCTCAAATTTACGTACTCTGCACAGTTTCTAAAATAGACTTTTAGAACTTTCATTTTTTAGACCCGGAGTTTCAGAGTATGTTTTTTCGGGACAATTTTCAAGAATTTTTTTTTTGTAAGACAATTTTCAAGATTCCATTTATTCACTTCAAATATTCAATTCCCTTCATTCATTGGATCTTTGGTATATGAATTTTTCATTAATGATTTCTAAATCTTCATTTAGTAATCTTTTGAGCATAAATCTTCTTTTTAACATCAATTTCACCTTAAGCTCTTGAAATCACCTCGCACATGAAAACATGCATAATTAGATCGATTAAAGACTATCATGTTTATAAAATCAAGGTATAAATGGAGAAAATACGCAATATTTCACACTCAACACACCCCCCAACCAGCATTTTGCTAGTCCCGAGCAAAACATGCGTGAAGTGATCTTCAATCTTCAATGTTCAAATCACTTTTAAAAAATAATCTTTTTATGCAATCAAGTATGAATGAGTACATAAAAAAGGGAGAGTGCAAATTTGAAAACCTAGAGCCGAATCACATGAGCAATCAATCAAAAAAGTTTCTTTATTAATCATTTAAGAACATAAGTTCATATATCAAGTTTTTTTTTTTTTAATGTGCTTAATGAATTCCATTTACTTTCCATAACATATTACTATTTCATAATGCTAACCATTCTCATCACCTTAAGTTTTATTGAATGATCAAGTACTGATTCCGAACTTATTACATTTTCCTTCTTTTTTCAATTTTTGATTTTATATCAACGGTCCCTTTTATTTATTCATTCTTTTCAAACTTTTCATTACTTTCCAGTCTTTTCATCATACATCAATTTTTTGTCGATCTTTTTATTTATTTTTATTTTTTTTTTGTAATTAGTTCTTTTCATTTTTTTAAGGTAGATAAAATTATCCAGACTTAATTATTAATATCTTTCAATGATATACATACTAACAATAAAAAATTCTAGTACTATTCATAGAAAGCAATTGAATATGTCATGTAATTTAGATTATTATGATATTCAAACTTCCTCTTAATTGGTTGAATGAAAGAACTTAAGCGATAGTCTTATTCAATAGATCAAACTCTAATAATTTTAAATTCAATCTCTTATCTTATCATCATACTCAAAGTATTCTTAATTCCATAATTATCATTTCTCAAACATGTTTTTAGCTTGAAAATTTTCACAAATTTTACTCAAATCTAAGAAAACACTGATTAGTTTACCTAATCCACACCCCCAACCTAAAATCTATATTATCTGCAATGTAAAAGATATGAGTATGCAATGCATATGAGACAACAAAAAGAAATAGGAAGTGATGAGAAGATAATACCCGAAGAAGGAGAATTAAAGCTTTCCTAAAGTTCTTTACATGTAAATGGGTTAGCACGAAAACTAAACCAATTGAAATTAAACTATCCTAATCGTAAATCCTATGAAAGCAATAAACCTAACTACACCTTCGTCAGACTAGGAGGTCAATCCCGGTACACAAGATCAGTCAGAGGCATGGACATGTCCTTTGAATCAAACTTCTCAACAAGTGGCTTGAGATGATGTCCATTCACTTTGAAAAGATTGTCATTCGTTGAATTCTTTATCTCGACGCCCCCTTGAGGATAGACATTCGTAACAATGAAGGGACCGGTCCAACGAGATTGAAGTTGACCTAAAAAATGATGTAACTGAGAATTGTATAAAAGGACTTTTTGATTGGTTATGAATAATTTTTGAAGGACGTTCCTGTCATGGAATACCTTCATCCTATCCTTGTAAATTCTTGAGTTCTCATAAGCTTCGTTTCGGATTTCTTCGAGTTCATTCAATTGAAGTTTGCACAGTGAGCTAATATTGTCCAAATTAAAGTTCAGATTTTTGATAGCCCAGTAGGCTCTATGCTCCATCTTCACAGGTAGGTGACAAACTTTCCCATATACGAGTCTAAAGATAGACATTCTAATGAGGATCTTAAAAGGTGTACAGTAAGCCCACAAGGCATCAGTTAAGTAAAATGACCAATTCTTACGGTTAAGGATAACTGTTTTTTTTTTATTATAAAGAATTTGCTTAATTTCCTTATTGAAAATCTCGACTTGCTCGCTTTTTTGTAGGTGGTATGGAGTGGTCACTTTATGAGAGATGCCATATTTCTTCATTAAGTTCTCAAATGACCTATTACAAAGTGTAAATCTCCATCACTAATGATGGCTCGAGGTGTTCCGAACTGGAAAATGATATTTTCTTTTAAGAATCGAATGACCATTTTATGATCATTATTCTGGCATGTGATCGCTTCAACCCACTTAGTGGCATAGTCTACTACTAACAAAATATAAATATTCCCAAAAGATTGGGGGAATGTCCCATGAAATCGATGCCCCATCAATCAAATGCGTCAATGATAAGAATATAGTTCAGAAGCATCATATTTTGACGAGACAACCCTCCCAATTTCTGATAATGCTCAAAAGCTTTGCAAAACTCATGAGTATCTTTGAACATTGCGGGCGAGTAAAAGGTGCACTGTAGAATTTTAGCCGTACTCTTTTTAGCAGAAAAGTAACCACCACAGGCCTGAGAATTACAAAAGGAGATGATACTTTGATGTTATTGTTTGGCACACATCTTCTTAAAATTTAGTCTGAGTAATATTTAAACAAATAAGGATCATCTCAGAAAAACTTACGTACCTCGATGAAGAATTTTTTCTTTTCTTACGCAGTCCAATATGTTGGCGTGAAACCTATAGTAAGATAATTCACAATGTTAGCAAACCAAGCTAATTAGGAGAGTTTAAATAATTTTTCATCAAGGAACATGTCATTTATCGGTGTCGGCTCAAAGGAATAGGGGAGATCAAGTCTTGAGAGGTGGTTATCCACTACACTCTCTACTCCCTTTTTATCTCTTATTTTTATGTTGAATTCTTGAAGTAGGAGAATCCATCTTATCAGGTGAGGCTTGACATCATTCTTAAAGACAAGGAACTTTAGCGCCGCATGATCAGTGTAAATGATGATCTTAGATCCGATCAAGTAGGACCTAAATTTGTCCAAAGTGAACACTACAGCTAAGAGTTCCTTCTCTATAGTAGAATAATTCACTTGGACAGAATTTAGAGTTCTACTTGTATAGTGAATCACACAAGGCTTCTTCTCTTTTCTTTGGCCTAACACCACCCCAATAACATAGTTAAATGCATCACACAATCTTAAAAGGTATGCTCCAATCGAGTGGCTGTATGCTAGGAGTGGTAGTCAACATACCCTTGAGCTTAGTGAAAGCTTCATGACATTGTTCAGTCCACTCATACGATGCATCCTTTTGTAGTAGATTACATAAAAGATGAGAGAGATAACTAAAGTTCTTTATGAATTGTTTATAGAATTTGGTGTATCTTAGGAAGGATCGCATGTTCTATGCTCTTGGGTGGAGGTAGGTTAGAGATAAGATCAATTTTAGTCTTGTCTACCTCAATTCCCTTGAACAAAATTATATGTTTAAGAACAATTTCCTTGGGAACCATAAAATGACATTTTCCTCAATTCAGAACCAAATTCTTTTTCTCGCATCGTTTTAACACATTTTTGAGACTTTCCAAACACTCGTTGAAGGATGGACAAAAAACAGAGAATTCATTCATGAAGACCTCTAAATATTGCCCCACTATGTTGGAAAAAATACTCAACATGCATCGCTGAAAAGTGGCGGGGGTAGTACATAGTCTGAATGGCATCCTTAGGTAAGAAAAGGTGCCAAGTGGACATATAAACGTTATTTTTTCTTAATCTTCAAGGGCTATCTCTATCTGATTGTAGCCCAAATATCTGTTAAGAAAGTAGTAGTAAGAATGACTAGCTAGCCTTTCTAAAATTTGATCAATGAAAGATAAAGGAAAATGGTCATTCCTTGTGACATTATTCAACTTTATGTAGTTATGAAAAATTTTCAAACAGTAGTGACTCTAGTTAGCATGAGTTCATTGTCAAGATTGGCTACGATGGTGATTCCGGACATCTTAGGAACCACCTGAGTTGGAGTCACCCATTGACTATCGGATATAGGGTATATGATACCCACATCCAACAACTTAAGCACTTCTCCCTTTACCACCTCTTTCATGGTTAGATTTAATTTGACGTTGTGGTTGTCGGGAGGTGTAAGACCCGTATCTTGGTCCGTACCGTTCCATAAACTTCCGCGGTCTTACCGGTCGAATCCCGGCAACCTTCGACCCTTAACCGATATCAACGCGCGACCCTGATTCATAAACCGACAATCCGAGTCGACTCAATCCGAGACCAATACCATAACGACCGTGCCGTTGTTGCGGTTCCGATGCCGCGACTCGCGCGCCAAGGCGATACCCTGGTCAAGAGTTGTAGACCGACGTTCGGTGCGAGAAAACACCGTGCATTGTGAAAACCAAGGGAATCTCTACGATGTGTCACATCAATCACATCAATCCCATCAATCAATCAATCTATCAAGCCATCACATGTCAAGTACACATCACTTTCATTCCTTTTCCCAAGCAACCACAAAAGGCTTCACCACCCATACCTCTTTTACACAAAAGCCTCAAAAGTCAGTACTTTCTTACACAACCATCATTCATCCATCCATCCATCTCTCTCTACATCACTCTCTCTCTTTCTCTCTTTCTCATTTCAAAAATATCCAAGCAAAAGAGTCCATACGTATGGAAATTTTCAAGCATCCCTAAACTCCAAGTGGCCCACTTTCCTACCCCACCATCTTCCATCTCAACCATCCATTTGTCATCTCATCCATTGAAGTTGAAGCTAAGGTGCCAAAGAACCCCTAGGAGCAAGAAGATCGGACAGTGGGTGCTAGATCATACTAGTTTTTTTTATTTTTATTTTTATGATAGGCCAAGTGAGGCCCACCGATCAATGGTGTGGATCTCACTTGGGACCGTAAAATGTGGCCGATGGCCCATTTGGATCATCATGATCACTCCATGATGGGGCCATTCTCCATGGACCCCATCATGATGTTTATTCCATTACGAAAAAGGTCATCTAGACCATCCATATTGGTGGGGAAAGGATCCCCACCGTTGATTTTAAGTTTTGATGGTCCCTCATGCTTTTAAGGCCCACTTGATGTATGATTCGTTGTAAGGGAGGGCCCATAATGTCGAGGTCCCTCCATCACAAGGCGTGTCCCACTCTCCATGTCTCTCTCTCCCTCTTTTATTTCCTTTATTTTATTTTATTTTATTTTATTTTATTTTTATGCAATAGGATTGTGTGGCCCACTTGAATGGATCCCACCTTGAGGTATTTATTTTATTCAAGTGGGGCCCACCTTAGACCTTGTACCCATGTCATCCATCAGTGGTGGCCCACTCCATCAGGGCCCACCACTCTCAAAAAAAAAAAAAAAAACCGTCCAGCGTCTGGGATGCTGGACGTTTCAATAAAAAAAAAAAAAGGAAAGAAGAATAGAAGTTTTGGTGGTCCACTTGCCTAGGCCCCATTGTGATGCATTTAGACGATCCAAGCCGTCCATCCTCTTACCTACGGTATTTTAGCCGTTGGGTAGGAGTTTGGGGCTGATTGGAAGACCTGGTGGGCCGTAGCGTCAAAAATTTCATCCTCACCATTCAAATGTCATTTTTCTATTTTATTTCACTTCCTAAGCATTTTAAAATTTGAACTCTGGACTCATTTCGACTGTTGCGGGCCACTGAACGCAATGGTCGGGACGGATTTTGGTGCAGCGGGCCCCACGTGCGAAAAACCCCGGGAAAATGATTTTTCCCAAAAAACGTTAAGAGGCAGAGCCTCTTCTCTCCTGTCAGCGGCCAGCCGCTGCACGCAGCAGCGTGCAGGTGTGCGGGCGGGTGGCGTCCAGCAAGGGACCCACGGCTCCAGCCGTGGGCCCCACCTTGATGTTTGTATGCCATTTAAGCCGTCCATGAGGTGGGTCCCATCCTCAGGTGGGCCCCCTCCAAATTTCAGCTCGATCAAACACTCAGGTGGCCCACACCACATGAAACGGTGTGGATTGAATTCTACCATTGAAAGATTTTTGGGGCCCACAGAAGTTTTGGATCAAGATGAAATTTATGTGGTCCCTTCATCAAGGTCCGAGCGACCTTATGAACGGGTCGGATGGTACTTAAACATTACAGTGGGCCCCACATGGGACCCACAATGATGCATGTGTTGAGTCACCGTCCAGACGGACGGTGGCACCCACCTTCTGTATGTGTGGTCTCCACCGTCCAGCGGACGGTGGGGCCCTTGTGATGTATGTGTTCTATTCGCACCGTCCATCCCTGGACGGTGGGCCCACCATGTTTTATGTGTTACATCCGCACCATTCATTTGGAACGGTGGGACTTACCCCTGACCGTGGGCCATATGAACAGTTTAGATTGTAAATAAATATTGCAGTGGGCCCATGGTCCACGTGACCTTATGAAAAGATTGGGTTGCAAATAAATATTGTAGTGGGCCCTATGAACAGTTTGTATTGCAAATGAACATCATGTTGGGCCTAGTTTTGATGGAAAATAAACATTTTGTTAGGCCCATGGTATTGGACCCATTTAATGTATTTTAAAGCCTACAGAAGTGAGCCCAATTGATATGTTCTAAAGCCATGAGACTAGGCCATTTTATGTATTGTAAGGCCCATGAGACTAAACCTATTTAATTATAAAAAGGGTCTATGGGATTAGACCCATTGGATTTATTTGAGACCTATGAGTTAGGCCCATTTTATTTGATTGAGGCCTAGGGGTTTAGGCCCATTTGACTCATGTTAGGTCTATGGGTTGAGGCCCACTTGAACTACATGTGGGATCCCATTGGTGTGGCCCATTGGTCACATATTAGACTCATGAGACTAAGCTCATTTGATGCAACCCAAGGCCCACGGGTTTTGACCCATTGCAATGCACATAAGACCCATTGGTGTGACCCATTTATGTGGCCCATCTGATGAATAAAAGGCCCATAAGCTATGGCTCATTTGATATATATGTAAGGCCCAATGGGAGGAACCTAAGGTCCATTGCAATGTGTAATCCCAATACCGATTATGTAGCGGTGTTTAAGAAGATCGTGCCTAGGAAGTAATGTTGGTTTGACGTCCACATTGCGAGTGTAATGCTGGTTGGATGTCCACATTACGACTCTCCTTAGGGCCCATTGCTAGGCCGTACTTATTATGTATAGGCCGTCCAGGCCCATCTGCGTTGTAAGAATGGTTCATCACTCATTTACATGTTAGTATAGTTTCATGACTCATGATCATACACATCATATGTATGCTTGATATGGGGATTGACTGATCATAGCATATGCCTTCGGGCAGGTTGTTTATGGGCTCCTGGTTAGGCAGTGTTGCCCTACATGAGCGCACGATATGCGCAGGATTTGTTGCATGACTGGATAGCGTGAATCATGCATTTCTCATTTGTGTGACATGGGTATTGTACGCCCTAGCGACATCAGGACCGTAGCCTCCACAGACGCATCGTGGTTGGCAGGATTGGATACCAAAAATCTTTTTCTACATGGGGTACTATAGATATCCCTGGGTGAAAGTTCCTAAACCCTTATGGTACCAAGAGGTTGCTCCAACGTCTAGACCGAGTGGGTAGATGAGCGTTGAGTGCCGATTACCAGACGGTTACGCTCTCCACTGTGTCGTGGTCGGTTGGAAGGGGGTGCGGCCTTACCCGCACGAGAGTAGGGGGCAATGCTAGGCTGAGTTTGATTAGCTCGAGGAATGAGTTCGCTATCGACGAGTCACGCCCGATATTGGCAGACGGATAGTGTGGTCTCTTCCACTTACCTTATTGCGCACAATGTGGCGGCAATCTGGTTTAGAGTGTACTAGACCTCGGTGATATCCCATATTTGAGCTGTATTGATGTGTGGACATAGATGAGGATCTGTATGCTTGAGTTGCATTGCATATCGCATGGCTTTGGGATGACCGATACCATTCATGTCTTGCATCGCATAAGCCTTGGTACGGCTCATAATATTATGGTTCTATCTGCATATTCCGCATTACTCTGACATTGCATGTTCATATTACTACCTTGCGCACACACTTTCACCACCCTCTAAGCTTTCTGTAAGCTTATGCACGACCGTTGCGTGCAGGTGACGTTGGATCGCAGCAGCGCTGAGGCAGGAGCACGTTGCTGATCATTTTAGAGTTTTTGTTCTTTACCATTGTATTTCCCTTTATGCTCATTGTACTTGTAAAGTTTTTGATCATAGTGGAAATGTAATGGAGTTCTTGGTTGTTGTTTGTGGGTTATGCCTTTGGTTATGCTTATTACGAATCAAACCGACATTGAAAATCCTCCTCGTCGCATCCCAGGATCGAAACCTGGCGAATGGGAGCTAGGAGCCGAGAATGGGGTTCTACGGAGGCTGTCGGCGCCGGATTCGACGATCGGAAATTTTGTGAGCCCGGTTTCTGAGTTTGGGGCGTGACAGGAGGTTACGTTGTGATTTAATCTAATGATATTGGTCTTGGGTCAATTCGAGTCGAGTCTACATGACCGAACTCAAGGGTGACCTCAATCACTATCAGAAGATCTCGAGTTATCGGAATTTGACCGCTAGGATCGCGAGACCAAAAATAAACGAAATGCGTACTCACACACACACATGCACACATGAAAACTCGAGCCGGGTCTCACACCTCTTTCCCTTCCTCAGGTGGGCTCTACCAAGAAGGTGCACATTTCTAGCAAGTGGTGAACTTTCTTCTGAACATCATTAGATTATTTTCTGATGGTGATCTTTTCTTTAAACAACGTAATGCACTGTATACCCTAGAAACTATCTAGAACTCGAAGCATTGCCACTAATCATTGGTATGTCCTACTTGTAATTGACAAGTAAATGGAGATTTTCTTTTCATGATGGTCAGCTTTGCTTGCACGTTTTTCAGGTTTGTTCCACTTGGGAAGTGGGTACTTGTGGCTACCGATGGTCCTCCTTGCGGAAATCGTCCAGACGTTTATTTTGGCCCTACAAACCATATAATGAGACCATTCCTTTTGTGTCAATTTCATTCCTCTTTGAGTTTTTATTAATTCATTAAGAAAAAAAGAAGAAGAAAATGGTCATACATGATACACTTCTTTTACTTTATCTTTTTTCTCCCAATGGTCATTCCGATTTATGAATGCCATGACTATTTATAGGATGATGGAATATATGAAGCTGTTGCAGGAAGTGACTTTGTCATTACTAGAGTTACATTTCGAGAAAACTCTTCAAAGTACTACATAAATGGCCGTGGAAGTAATTTTAAAGAGGTCACTAAGAAATTGAAAGGAAAAGGAGTGGACTTGGACAACAATCAATTTTTTATTCTTCATGTGGGTGATGGGCTGATGGTTGAAAAAGGCCTATTTACTTGTGAAAAAAATATCATACCGTCAAAATCTATCTTCTCTTTCAATTCTTTATCATTGAAATTTCAAGGTTAAGTTGAGAAAATTTCTCTAATGAAGTCAAAGGCCAGGATGAAGGATGTACCTGGCCATATGCGAGTGCACACAGACTCACCAAGATTAGTATTTTCAGCATTATTGTAATTATAATTGTAATTGATTGAATGAAGGATTGTAATTGAATGAATGAATGATTGTAATTGATTACAATTGAATGAATGAATGATTGTAATTGATTATAATTGAATAAATGAATGATTATGCAGGTGGTAATTGAATGAACAAATGAATATAAATTTTGGCAACAACCACGGATATTGACTGTAGCCAGTAATTTGACAACCGTAGCCGTTATTAAATTTGGCGTATTGCTATGACTTTTAGCTACAAATAATATCCGTAGCTATTTGTACTTTTCGCTACAAAATATAATTGCTACGGATTATATCTGTAGCTATTGTAATCTATGGCCATGGATTAAATCCGTAGCCATAGGTTTAAGACCTATTATTACGGCACCTACGACTACGGTTATCCTACGGACTAAAACCATAGCCATAGGTCTATGACTGCAGCTTTTATCCGTAGCCTTTGTCGAGTTTTCTGGTAGTGCCTTTCAAGGGAACCACCTCGAACACATACAACCGTAGTTGGAAAAACCATCCAAATTTCAATTGGAGGAATGATTAAACTGCTACTCCTCAAGGGATCCTTAACTAGTTTTGGATCAATAAAAGCCTTTAGAGGATCCGATTTTGAAACACATTCAAAATTAAGAGCTTTTTAATCAAGGCACACTACACGCTTTTCAAGATCTTACCAAAGTTGTGTAATGAATTAAGTCACACTTGATGATTGGAAAGAAAGGGGTACTTATAGCCCAACCTCTCCCTAATCCTAAACCACAATATGAAGTTAGTGAATCAAGCTCTTCAAATCAAATGGAGCAAGCCAAGTGTATCACCACTCTTAGAAGTGAGAAGATCATTGACAAAACCATTCCAATTAGGGTTGAAAAGCCTAAGGACTCGAAAGACGACAAAAATGATAGACTTAACACTGCTCCACAAGATTTAGAATCGGAACTGTAAGGCATGCCAATTGCCCCATTCCCCCAATGGTTGGTCACACCAAAACCTCTATTGAACTCTCAAGCTAATCTAGAGGTGCTTAAGCAAGTGAAGGTCAACATCCCTTTACTGGATGTCGTTAAACAAGTTTCTTCACATGCCAAATTCTTGAAAGATCTATGCACTATTAAAAGATGGCAAAATATTCAAAACTAAATCTTTTTGACAGAAAAAGTGAGTGCGTCCTAAGACAAAATGTGCCACAAAAGTACAAAGATCCGGTAGCCCAACCATTGCTTGTGTAATTGAGAACTACTAGATTGAGCATGAACTTCTTGACTTAGGAGCTATCGTAAATCTGATTCCTTATTCGGTCTACGAACAATTAGGCCTTGGTGAATTAAAACCCACCAAAACTACATTGTAACTTGTTGATCGCTCAGTTCGTGTATCGAGAGGAATAATAGAAGATGTGTTGGTCCAGGTTGACAAATTCTACTATCTAGTAAATTTTATCATCCTAAACACTCAACCCATTATGGATACAATCACTCAAATCCTTTTCATACTTAGTCGTCTATTCCTTGCTACATCAAATAGAATCATAAATTGTAGGAATGAGGTTATGAGCCTATCTTTCAAGAATATGACATTAGAGCTAAATATATTTTTCAATATGAAAAAACAGTTAGAGAATGAAGATGATTTCCACCTAATTGATTCTTTTGTGGAGGATAGAGCACTCCTGACTCTATACTCTGACCCTCTAGAGACGTGCTTGGCTTACTCCCCTAATGTAGATGATGATATGATTAAGGAGATGGATGTCTTCTTGATGTTACGCCGGTACTTAAAGTTAACCGGTGGAGGCCAGAATTTGAGAAATTACCCCGAACCGATGTAGTGAATTTACTGTCTAGCTTCCAAGCAACGGAGCTTGACCTAAAACCTTTTTTCAGTAATTTAAAATATATTTATTTAGGTCAAGATGAGACATATCCCATGGTGATTTCCTTCCACCTTGGGCAGGAATAGGAAAGTATGCTTATCTCTACTCTCATTGAGCATAAAGGAGCCCTTAGATGGTCGATTGCGGACCTCAAGGAAATTAACCCTTTAATTTATATTCACTACATTCATCTTAAGGATAATGCAAAGACCTCACGACAACCACAATGTAGACTAAATCCAAACATGAAGGAAGTGGTTAATGTCGAGGTTCTCAAGCTATTGGATGTAGGTATCATATACCCAAGATCTGATAGCCAATGGGTGAGTCCAACTCAGTTGGTTCTTAAGAAGTTCGGAATCACCATAGTAGCCAATGTCGACAACGAACTTGTGCCAACAAGGATCACTATCGGTTGGAAAATGTGCTTTCACTACAGGAAGTTGAATACCGTCATGAGGAAGGACCACTTTCCTTTGCCCTTCATCGATCAAATTTTGAAAAGGCTAGTTGGTCATTCCTATTACTATTTTCTTGACAGATATTCAGCGACAACCAGATTCAGATAGCCCTTAAAGATCAGGAAAAGACCACATTCACATGTCCTTTTGACACCTTTGCTAATCGAAGGATGCCATTTGAACTGTGTAATTCTCCCACCACTTTTCAACGATGTATATTGAGTATTTTTTCTGACATGGTGGGGAAATATTTAGAGGTCTTCATGGATGACTTCTCAATTTTCGGTCCATCCTTCACCGAATGCTTGAAAATTTTAAAATCTATGCTGAAGCAATGTGAGGAAAAGAATTCGGTACTTAATTGGGAGAAGTGCCACTTCATGGTTCATAAGGGACTTGTTCTTAGACTTATCATCTCATCCAAAGGAATTGAGGTAGATAAGACTAAAATTAATCTTATCTCTAACTTACTTTCACCCAAGAGCATAAAAGATGTACGATCCTTCGTAGGACACACCAGATTTTATATACAATTCATAAACTCTCTCATCCTTTATGTAATCTACTTCAAAAGGATGTACCATATGAGTGGACTGATCAATGTCAAGAATTTTTCTCTAAGCTAAAGGACTGTTGACTACCGCACTTATCGTGCGGCCACCTGATTGGAACGTTCCTTTTGAACTTATGTGTGATGTGTCTGACTATGCTATTGGGGTGGTGTTAGGCCAGAGAAAAGAAAAGAAGCCTTACATTATTCATTACGCAAGTAAGACTCTAAATTTGGCCCAAGTGAATTACAAAAAGGGAACTCTTGGTCGTGGTATTCACTTTGGACAAATTTAGATCTTACTTAATTGGATTCAAGATCATTATCTACACTGATCATGTGGCACTCAAGTATCTACTCTTTAAGAATGATGCTAAGCCCCGCTTGATACGATGGATCCTTCTACTTTAGGAATTTGATTTGAAAATAAAAGATAAAAAGGGAGTAGAGAACATAGTGGCTAACAATCTTTCGAGACTTGACCTCCCTGATTCCCTTGAGACAACACCTATAAACGACATGTTCCCTGATGAACAATTGATTAAAGTTTCTGACTCACCTTGGTTTACTGATATTGCTAATTATCTTGGCACAGGTTTCAAGCCGACATATTGGACTATACAAGATAAGAAAAAATTCCTTGCCAAGGTTTATAAGTTCTTCTAGGATGATCCGTACTTATTTAAATATTTCCAAGACTAAATCTTAAGGAGATGTGTGCCAGATAATGAACACCAAAGTGTCATCTCCTTTTGTCACTCTCAGGCTTGTGGTGGTCACTATTATGCTAAAAGACCACGACCAAAATTCTGCAGTGTAACTTTTACTGGCCCACTATGTTTAAGGACACTCATAAGTTTTGTAAAGCTTGTGAGCATTGTTAGAAATTAGGAGCATTGTCCCATGAAAATACGATGCCTTTGAACCCTATTCTCATCATTTGAGCATTTGACTCCTGGGGCATCGATTTCATGGGACCATTCCCCCAATCTTTGGGAATTTATACATCTTGCTAGTAGTAGATGATGTCACTAAATGAGTCGAAGCGATCCTGTGCTTGAACAATGATCATCAAACGATCATTAAATTTTTAAAAGAGAACATCCTTTCTCAGTTTGAAATGCCTTAAGCAATCATTAGTGATGGAGGTTCACATTTTTGTAATAGGCTATATGTAAACTTAATGAAGAAATATGACATCTCACACAAGGTGAGTACTCCATACTACCCACAAACAAGTGAGCAAGCTAAGATTTCCAATAGAGAAATTAAACACATCTTAGAGAAAACTGTTAACCTTGACTGTAAAAATTAGTCAATCTGATTTACCGATGTTTTATGGACTTACCGTACAACATTTAAGACCCCTATTGGAATGCCTCCCTTTAGACTTGTCTATGTGAAAGCTTGTCACTTACCTATGGAGTTGGAACATAGAGCTTACTAGGTTATTAAAAATCTGAAATTTGATTTGGATAACACTGGTTCACTGTACAAACTTCAGTTGAATGAACTTGAAGAAATTCAGAATGATGCATATGAGAACTCGAGAATTTACAAGGATAGGATGAAGGTGTTTCATGACCAACATATTCTTTGAAAATCATTCACACTCGGTCAGAAAGTCTTCTTGTATAATTTTTGGTTACATCTTTTTCCGAGTGAACTCCGATATCGTTGGACCTGACCTTTCACTATTACTAACGTCTATCCTCATGTGGTTGTCGAGATTCAGAATCCAAACAATGGCAATGAATTCAAAGTAAATGGATATCGTTTAAAGCCATATGTTGACCGATTTGATTTAGAGGACATGTTCATTCCTCTCAATGATCCTGTTTAACAAGATTGACCTCCTAGTCTGACGGAGGCATAGTTAGGATAGTTTGCTTTCTGCTATTTAGGATAGTTTTCTTTTTATTATTTTAGGATAGTTTACTTTCCGGTAGTTTGAGTTTTCTTGTGCTAACCCATCTTCACATTGAGAACATTGGAAAAGCCTCGAAATTCCTTCTTCAGGTATTATCCATCCAACACTTTCCTTTTTCATTTCGTTGCCTCTTTTGCATTTCATGTTTATTTCTTTACATTGAGGACAACGTAGATTTTAGGTTGAGAATGGGAGATTAGGTAAACCAATCAGTATTTTCTTAGTCTTGAACAAAGTTTTTAAAATTTTGAATGTTTCAAGTTGAAAATTGTTTGGGAAGCGATGGATTGTGTACTAAAGAATACTTAGAGTATGATAAGATAAAAAGTGAATTTTGGATTGTTAAAATTTGATCAATTAAGTAATCTATCACCTAAGTTTTTTCACTTAACTAATTAAGAGGAAATTTGAATACCATGTCAATTTAAATCACAAGACACACTTAATTTGTCTTATGTAAGACATGCTAGAATTTCTGATTGTTAGTATGTGAATCATTGATTGATGGTGAGAATAAATCTGGAGAATCTTATCCACCTTAAAAGAAGAAAAGATCCAGTTTAAAAAACAGGAGATCGATAAAAAGGTCATGAAAAAGAATGAAAAGAATGGAAAATCTGAAAAAGAATGCAAAAATAAAGAATGGATAAAAAAAATTTTGAAAGTCGATATAAAATCAAAAGCTGGAAAAAGAAGAAGAAGGGGATAAGTTCGGAATCAGTACTTGAGTTTCAAACCAATCTTGAAGTGATGAGCATATCTAACATTATAAAATGATAGTATTCTTATGAGAAGTAAGTTGATTTTCATGGAGAACTTTGGAGAACTTGGTATATGAACTTATGCTCTGAATCAACTAAGAACTTATTTGATTGATTGCTCAAAAAATTTGATTCTAGGTTTTCAAAATCCCACATTCTCTCCTCAAGTCTACCCATTCACACTTGAGTGTACAAAAGATTATTTTTCCTAAAGAGGTTTTGGACATTGAGAGTTGAGGCTTATTTCACACATACCTTGCTTAGGACTAGCAAAATGTTGGTTGAGAATTATATTGAGGGTCAAATATTGCATATTATCCCCCATTTATTTCTTGGTTTTATAAACATGATAATGCTTAATGTCCTATTTTACTCATGTTTATGTTGCAAGGTGAAGTTAAGAACTTGAATTAAAAAAGATGCTAAAAGCATGGATTTGATACTCAAAAGTCACTAAGGTAGAGAATGAATCTTAGGAGATAAAGATTGAAGATTTTAAGGTCCCGAGATTCAAGAAAACTAAGTGGAGAAGGAATGAAGTCGAAAGAACAAGTGTAGAGCTCACATTGTCTATGTCATTGACCATCGTTCGATGATATCGAAGCTACCATTTGATGACATCGAACACGGGTCAATAACATAGAATTTATGGATGAAATCCGAGTTAGTCGCTGAACGAATTGAAGACATTTATCGATGAATCGAGGACTTGTTCGATGACTCGAAGATCTGCTTGATGACATCGAATTTTCTGTGGATTTTTGGCAAAACTCGTTGGACACATTGGGCATCATTTTTGATTACTCGAAGTACTCTTCGATGACATCGAAGGCATCGTTGATGACATCAAATTTATTGAAACAATTTTGATAACTCGCTGCATTGTTTTAGACACATTATCGATTCCTAGAATAATGCTCGATGACATCGAAGGCCTCTTTGATGACATCGAAGGTAGCTTTGATGACATAGAAGGTTACAAAGTCCAGATAATGTTACAACAACACGAAAAAAATACGTATAAAAGGTACCTTCGATGACATCGAAGATTGTTTGATGTTATCGAATAAATCACGCAGAGTTACACAGAGTTACACAGAGTGCATAAATTTGAAGCGGTTTTCAAATTTTTTCAAGTCGATACGAAAGGAGGTGTTGTACAACTATAAATAGGAGTCCCTAGGGTACTCCTAGGCATCATCTAGGGTTTAGAGGAGCAAAACACAAGGGTGGAGAGCCGTCACCAAGCATTTTTTTTCTATTCTTCCTTAATTTTTCATGCTTTCTTCTAGGATTTTATATCCAATCATGTCCATGATTGGCTAAACCTCTTAGCTAAGGCTAAGGGATGAAGCTTGTAGCGTGATGAGATGTTTCTCTTGCTTTGATTCTTGTTTAAGTTGAACTTACATTGATTCTAGTTTGATAATTAAGAAATACTTTCAGTTTTTAATAGTTTGTTGTGATTTAAATTACAATAGATCTGTAATAGATTTGAGTATCTTCTTTTTTCTGATTTTTGAGATTATGGTATTGGTAAATCCTGTTGTTTACCATCGTCTCATGGGCATGGTTTGGTGATGGATTCCCTGTTAATTTTCATAATTCTCCTTTATTGAGAATTAGGTCAAAGGAAGTTCAGATTGACTTAATTACTATATCTTCTAATTAGATAGGATAGGACTCAAACTCCAATTGTGTTATTTGAATCAAGCAAGAGGACTCCTTAATCACTGCAAGTGAATCCTTAGAAACCCTAGTTCCCACCTTGAAATTACAAGTTTTAGTTAAATAATTCACAATTATTGTCTCCACAATTGCAAGTTTAGTTTTACATATTCTCATAGTTCTACTTCTAGTTAATTTTGGATATGTACAAGATCAGTCCCTTTAGATTCAACCTCGGTTTTACCGAGATTATTACTACATTGCGACCCTACACTTGAGGTTGTGAATGGCCTGTACTTGTATCCTTTCTGGCCTTGTCGTTTAAAGGTAACCACTGTATGTGACTCATATAAACGTGTTTCTTTTAATGGTATAGTCGCAAGGAATCTATGTGGTGAGCACATGCAGGACATCCATACTTACCCTGGGTCCTACAACCAGAAACATTACCATATGTGAGAAAGTCATGAATTGTCCACAACAAGATGACACGCATGATGAACTTGTTTCCATGGTATACGTCGACTGTCGTGGTCCCTTTTCTCCACAAGTCTTGTAACTCAGCAATCAATAGCTCCAATATCCTTATCGGGCTATCATGGTCCCTAAATGAGCAAAGTGAGCATAGTAAACTGCAATTTCATATATAACTTTGGTTAAAGGTTATACGTCACACACATAATAGGTCAGGAACTATACGACATGTCGAAAGTGCCAAAGGGGTTAAACCCATCTGTTGCTAGACTCAATCGAACATTACAAGACTCTGCTGAAAATTCCATATACTTGTTGTCAACAAGATTTCATGTGCTGGAGTCCATCGGATGCCTCATCTTTCCATTCTGCATTTTTCCAGTTGAGTGCCATGTCATCTCCTTTGCCACCATGTCACACTTTACATTCTTTTATAACCTTGGTGTTAATGGAAAATACCTTAATACCTTCGCATGTACTTGAGCTCATCTTGATTTCTAATCAAATTCTGTCTTGTACCTAGAAGTACCACAGTTTGGATAACTCGTCTTCGTCTCATACTCTCTCCAGTATAACATGCATGAATCTTCTGGTAATCAAGACCCAACTTTGTAATGATCTTATTCACTTGGTAGGTATTAATTGGGGTCCTATTACCTGATGACAAGACATTCTAGAGTAGTTGAAGAAGAGTCGTAAAGCTTTGTTCACTCCATCCATGGTTCACCTTTAATTTAAAAAGTTGTACTATGAAAAGTTAGCACGGTGAATTTGTGACAACTAAGATAAAGCTCAGTCATTGCATCTTGTAAATTTACTTCAAACTCATTGATTGAAGCATCTCCAACAACGTCTTCAGCTTCGGGGGCTACATTGGGTTCATCTTGAATAACTGTCTAGCTTATTATAACCGAGGTCTTTAACAACTGCATTGACAATGTTATTTATGTTTGCCACACTATGGTACTGGTGAGAAGTTGGTGTGCGTTCGGTACACTTGGGTGATGTACGCTCACAGTGCATGTTCCGCACCGTATATGTTGGATTAAATCCATAATTAAATCTATCACCACATCATCAATTGTACAGGGTAAATATAGACACTGCATCTGGTACCTGGACAATGAATAGTTTCTCTACTAGGAAGATGTTCTTTTATGAACTTCACAAAGCTCATCATACCATCTATGAATTGTGGATCCAGGTAATGTAGAGTAATCCACTCCTTGTAGTCCATTAGATACGACATGTAGGTAGGCACACAATTATACCTAAGTCATCATCCAATTATTGACAATGTTTATAAAAATAAAAGATATCCAACCAACTTTATGTAACAACTTGCAACTTAACCTCTTAGGAACCGTCATGCACTATAATATCTTACGGTAGAGCGGGTTCTAAGGAGTTACAAGTTGGATTATACAAAAGGATATAAATGAATATATATAAATATAAATTAAGCAAGCATGTAGGTAGGCACATGATTATACAACTAATTCATCATCCAAAAAACTATTGACAATATTTATAAAAATAAAAGATATCTAACCAACTCTATGTAACAACTTGCAACTTAATCTACTAGGAACTGTTATGCACCATAATATCTTACGGCAGAGCAGGTTTAGAGGAGTTACAAGTTGAATTACTACAAATTATACATGATGAAGCAAGTTCTTATTTGCATCAGGAGAAGTGGACTTCTAACAAATAGGATTATATTCCTGAAACAAGACAAACACCATCTTCTAACTCAAGGTATATCAAAACATCACAGATATATGGTTGATTTGATTAAAGATGCATTTAAAATTTTATAGAAGCATTTGATGCACCACATAATCTATTGCATTGTTAGAATCCATATTGAATATTTAAAATAGGTTGACCGCTTTGCTGAAAAGAAAAAAAAATAGGGATGATTTCTTTTTATAAGCTAAAGGAAACACAATCATGAAATATATACTAGTCATAAGGGCCTTGAGTAAAATAAGACATATTTTTCTCATCTTCTCAAGTTATAAAAGAAGTTTGTACTCTCCCTATCTTTTTGTACATATCAATAAATTTCTGATCATACTTGTCTCTATCTAGACGAGCTAATTGTCTCTGTCTAGAGGTGCTAATTTTCTCTATCCCATTCGATAACATACCATGTACTGTCCTCATACACTTTACATGTGAGCCAAAATTTCAGCAACACCTCCCCATATTCTTTAGATATATATAAAATTCAATATTAACTAGCTGCCACATGTAATCCATTACACATGGATAGAGGAAACCGATTAGTAAAGAACTACATATCTAGAGAAAATATAGGGAGGCACTACCAAATTTCCAACTACATGTAAACTGAAAATGATGACAAGTACTTGGTATAGTATCGAAATGTCCAAAATGAGATAATTTAAGAATCCATAAAGAATAAGCATTTTTAATCGAATGAATGTACTTGTTCAATATAAATTCCTAAATAGGGGGAGGGGGGATATATTGCTAAACCACTAGGTGGCATAAATACTAATTAACAACATTAGTTAATAAAGAATTATAAGTATAAACATTTAAATAACAAATATTGAAATCTATAAGAAAAAGAATGAGATAATGGGAAATAACTCCTAAAAGTTATAAAGATATGATATGTTGCTATCACATCCAAACTGTAGGCTTCCAATAACAAGTTCATCATATAAAAAAATCAAAGCATAAGAGGTTAATAATAGAACCTAGAAATCAAATTTGGCTACGTTTTTTTTTTTTTTTTTTTTTTTTTTTTTATGTTCTTAAACTTCATAGTAAAAAGTTCTATAAACCAATGGCATAAAGTAAACGGTTGAGTTCAAAATGACAAAAACTAAAATAAAATAACTTGGGAAAGGATGAAAGCTCAAAGCAAAAATAAGAACATTCATGGAGCATGGCAATCCAGTCTTTGGAAACACAATCTAGATTGCTCTCACTATAGACTCTGATAACTTAAGTAACACAACCTCAATAACTTTTAGTAAAGATTGTACATTCTTGTATAAACAAAAAAGGCTATTGAGCATAGCATCATTAAGTTAAATGAGGATAGGACATTCTTGGTTCAATACCCACTCTCACTAACCTCAATAGCCTAAAATCATTTGAAACCCATCATGAAACTATAAACAAATCACAATTAATTTATTATTACCATTTCCTCTTTTAAAAAAATCGAAACATTTAGAAAGTAATTTTTCTCTAATGGGTGAGCTGGGAGCAAACTCATTATCTCAAAGCTTATGAACAGGTTAGAAAATAAAGATCATGATGGGCTTAAGGAAGTCATCGAAGGAGTTCCTTCCCTCCCCACTCCTTACTGTGGTGTGATCAACTTGAGCCTTTCATCTACTTTTTTTTGGAAAGGGTGCCTTAAAATGATCTATCAAAATAAATGGACAGTTTGCATCAAACATACATCACAATGGCCCCATAGAGGCCCTGAGGGAATTGTCCGTGTCACGCCCCTGACTCGGTAATAGGAATCCCAAGGAACCCGATGGCCGGTTCTGGCCGTAACAGCCTCCATAGTATCCCATTCTCGGCTCCTGAGGCAGGTTCCGATCCTGGGATCCTACAAGGAGGATTTTCATAACGTATAATCATTATTAATACGAACATACCCAAGATCACAGCAAGTACATCTGAGAATAACAAAGGGCACACATCACAAAATCCACTGAGAATTTGAACTTTTACAACCATCCATAAGGTCTAAAGGACATACATGAGGTAAAAGGAAAAAGAGAGAGAGGTCAGCAACACTAGAGTCCTTAAATGCTCAGCTCTGCTCCACGCTCCACTGCTACGATGCTTGCCTAGAATCTCCTGCACGCATCAATCGTGCATAAGCTTATAGAAGCTTAGATGGTGGTGAAAGTGTGTGACAATGGTGCACAGAAGAATAGTAGGAGATGCAAGATGGAAAATATGCTCAATGAGAAAATCACTAGCCTTACCAAGGCTTATCATGAATATAATGCGATGAGTACTGGATGCAATATCAAAGCAATGCATGAAGGGGGCTTGTACAGCCAATTCTAATGCGATGCAAGTAATGTCAGTGCTCATATCCAAACCATAAGTCAAGTACATTTTCAATCATAAGGAAATCACCGAGGTCCATTACACTGCTGAATGACTGCCGCTTTACAGACCCCGCACAGTTAAACGAGCGTAAGAGACCTCACTACCCGCTTGTGGATAACCAATCACCAGCAAGGCCTGACGGTAGCGGACCCATTTACGAGCTGGCAGACTCAGCCTAACAATGCCTCCTACACACCAGGTAGGTAAGGCCACACCCCTATCCAACCGACTACATGATAATGAGAGTCGCAACCTAACGGTATAAGGCCCTCGTGTGCTCATGTATTCCATCCAGTCATGGCGTTAGAGCAGATCCTTGGTATCATGAAAGTTTGAGAATTTCACCCATGGGCATCCTATGCACCTGGTGTGCTCAACTAATATTTTTGGTGTCCACACATACGGCCATCCACGAATATCCCTATGGAGGCAAGGCCCTGATGAAGCAATGGCAGATATCCACATGCTATGCAATGCCAGATGCATGAATCACACAATCACCCATGCATCAATCCTAAGCATCCATCTCTTAGGGAGATACCAACATATCCTATACAATGGCACAACCATGGGTAATCATACCTTAACTAAGCATGCATATGATGTGTATGGGAGTGGGCTATGAAGATGAATAGGGGTGCCAATGAGGTGAAGATGAACTCTCTATCTAACCATGAAGGGTCTAGGTACTAAACCAATTCCTCATAAGGAATACAACCTCTAGTGGGGTCCCATATACCTGGGGTAGCCCATGAGACTAAGGAGAACAATGGTATGGGCCTAAATAATGAAATGGCTTAGCAAAGATCTATGGTGGGCCTTTAACCACCCATAGAAGCCCATAGGCCTACCTTAGGGCCACCAATGTGGACATCCAACCACAATTGGTCCCCAAGAGGTATCCTATCTCTAATTGATCATGGATCAAGGCCCAAGGCCCATACAATATCAGAAATAAGAAATGAACAGCCATAATTATACCACAAACGCTCATGTTAGGCTTCAGAAAGGGCGGCCTAAGGCTTACCCAAAATATGGGTCCAAGGAGAACACACATGACCTAACCTATATATACCACAATGGGCCCATAGGGAAAAGGTTAGGGCCCAACATAACGGCCACTAATCCCATATATTATGGTAGCCTAGTGGGCAGCCCATTGCTCAAACCACATGGGCAAATGTCATGCTCTTAGTCAAGTAAGTTGGGCCTACAACCTGGCCCAAGTATAATGTTGATTTGGTGGGCAACCAAGGGCACATATACTTGTGTAATTCGGCCCACTAACCCAATACAATAGTATGATAAAAATGGCCCAAGAGTTCAATGGGCCTATCTGGAAAGTTCCAGCCCAATTGAGCCTAAAGAGTTCAACAATTAGCTACATTCATGAAACCAATTAAATTCAACTGTGGTGGGCCTCAAAAGTGCATTCATTAAGCCCAAAATTTAAGGAACTAAAGGTATAAATCATTTTCTCTAAGATCTTTATAATATGGTGGGCCCCACTCAAAATTTCAGCCCATGGCCAAGCATAATTATAACATGTTGCTATCCTAAATTTGGGCACTCCATTGGAGTGGGTCCAAGGCCTCTAAAACTCTGAAAATTGAGGGCCAAGGTCCCTCATCATGCATACAATGAGACAAAATCCAAAAAGGTGGCCCACCATCAGAAGAAATATTTTTGAATTATGGTTTTTATCAAGGCATATTGCTGGACTGCATAGCAGAAAAATCTGGGAGTCCATCCATCTTGGCCCATTCTTTTGGAAGCCCAAACGGGGTCATTTGAGGCTAAAATTTCACAGAATGATAATTCAATAGGTGGGACACACCTCCAAAAAATTTTATAATTTTTAGATATTTCTAAGTATTTTAATTATTTTAAAAAAGATAAACTATCCAGAAAATCGGACAGACCTGGACGTCTCAACGTGGTGGGCCAGTCCGGCCCTCGCCACTGTGTGTATAGGGGTCCATTGGCCCTGAAACTTGGTAGGTGGGTCATAAAATAAGTGGAACATACTTCTACAAAATTTCAGAATTTTTGGACATCTATAAATTTTTTTATTCATTTAAATAAATCAATCTATCCTGAAAATCGGACTGATCTGGACACCATATTATAATGGGCCAGTCCAGCCACCACCATGGTGTGTACAGGCATCCATTGGCCCCAAAATATTGTAGGTAGGTCCTAACATGGATGGGACACACCCTAAAAAAAAAATTTTAATTTTTGGACATGGATAAATATTTTAATTCAATTAAAGAAATCAATCTGTCTAGGGTGGAATGTTGCTGGAATAGTGCAAAAAAATCCAGACTGTCCACCTCACTTGGACCACACCTTTGGGACCTCAATCAAGGTCAGATGGGGCTGAAATTTGGGGGACATCAAGATGAGATCCCCGCCTTTCAGAAAATTATATTAATGGGTATGAATAGTCCCCCAAACAGTCCCAAAATCTGGTCCAATAATAACCAGAAACTGTCCAGAAAATTCTGGACAGCAACATGTACTTAGATAAAATTTATTATGTAAGTTAAATAAAAAGGGAAATACATTAATGGAGGATGGTGTGGCCTTCCTTAGTGGGACCAAAAATGTCCATGTCATAATCTGAAGCTGACACACCTTGCATGCAACATTAAGGCAGCAAGTAGGACACCCAAAATCAAACAATGGGCAGTTTGAGCATCCCACCTTGCTGAAATTTCTGGATGTCCTAGGCCCACCAAATGGGCCACACACATCAGGAAATAAAATAAGGAAAAAGAGAGATAGAAGGACAATCTGGCCATAGGGAAAGGGCTCCGCCACTATTCAGCCCTCCCAAGATCAATCACACCCACACATCATATATAGATTTACATTTACAACATGGATCTTGCACATGCATGGCCTATAATTAAAATTCATAGTGAGGATTCCATCCCCACCATGGTTATAAGGTCTAGATGACCCAAACATGATATGATATGAAAAAAAAAATGCCATGATGGGGCCCATAGAGAAAGGCCCCATGCATGGATCATGCATGCATAAGGTAGGCCATTAGGCCACAACCATGGGATTGTGTGGGATCTCCACCATTGATTGGTGGGTCCTACACTTCCTTCATGAATGAAAGAAAACATCTAGGCTATAGAAATCAGATTTTTACATCTAGAGGAGCACCCACCTCAAAGATCTCCACCAAAACTCCAACTCTAGGCTTCTAAGGCTCCAAACAAGCAATATTGATGGTTGAGATGGGATTGGGATCGATGGATTGAGGGGAAATGGAGGAGAAGGGGAAAAATGGGTTGGGTTTTTTTTTTGCAAGAGAGAAAGAAGGAGAGAAGAGAGTAGAGAGAAATGAGAGGGAAAAAGAGAGAAGGGGATTTTATTCAAAGTAATCATTATATTTGCTAGAAAAGAGGATATGATGGTCTCTCTCTCTCTCCCTAGAGAAGAGAAATTTCAAAAAATTTAGATTTGGAAAGAGAAATTGCATGGGGAAGAAAAAAAATCCCATTATGACTTCTACAAAAGAGAAAAAGAAAGAGCCATGATGAGTTTGGAGAAGGGAGTCCATCATTTCTAGACTATGCCATTATGACATCATGAAAATGGTGATGTCATCACCATTGGCAAGCATGCACAAGGGGAAATGTGCAAATCATGTGGGTCCCACAAAAAAAATGTGATCAATGGTCCGAATGATGCGAGGCCCATAACTTATGATCCACACATCAAATTTTCACACGAGACGCGTTGTTGGAACCGCGACGACAATGCGGTCACAACAGCGTAGGTCTTAGGTCAATTCGAGTCGGGTCTATATGACCGAACTCAAGGGTGACCGCAAATATTATCCAAAGGTCGCGGGTCACCGAAATTTGACCAGTAGGACCGCGCGACTAAAATGAACGAAATGTATACTTATACATGCACACATGCAAACTCGTGTCGGGTCTCACAGTCCGTCTCTAGTTAGTCCTTATGGGCTAGCATTCCACGTGATGTACTAGTAAAGGCCACCTCGAATAAATGCATTGTATATCCACATCGTCTATCATTTTTGGTAGCTTTTTATAAGATATGGTCCCTAAAATAAAGAATATAAAGACTTTAGGTGCACCACGCCACAGGAAAACATGGTAGATGAAAACTCACCATTAAAATTTTTATAGGTTCTAACCTAATATTTGTTCACCATCAACCTATTAATAAGGTAAAACAGACCTGGATGAAAGTAACCATCTAACTTATTGTCAAGGTAAAACAAGACTAGATGAAAGGAAAAACCTTTTATGGCCCACAAAAGGTTTTTAATGGTTAATAACCATTATTTCCAAATGGTGTAGATATACAACGCATGCATCGAGGACATGAAGGTGAGGACATATAAAGCATGTATTGAGGAGAGCCCTACTATCAGGTTCGGCATTAAGGAGAGTCCTACTGCCAGGACCGGATGGCACCAAGTGGCATCCCTGCTTGTGTTATATCTATATTATTTTAGAAAGTAGTGGAAAATGATGTCAACCGTTGAAACCTTTCTTGATCTAAGGTGATGTTTATTTTCCATCAACCTATTCATGGTGCCAAACAGACTTGAATGAAGAAAAACAAATGTGTTATCTCCATCCAAAGCTTCTATAACCCCTAATAAGTTTTCAATGGCCATAGCTAGGTGTTCAATCTCCACTTTATATGGAGTGGTCCACTTGAGCTTTGAATATGATTCATTTTTGGGGGCAACCCTAATATAATTCAACCAAATGGATGTAGAGTGTGGATAGCATACATCATGATGGGCCCCACATAAATTTATTATACTTCAACACACCACCTAGCCACACCATGCAATCCGAGTTCCCTAGAAAATGATGGTGACTTGTGCACCATTCACGTTGCATAGTTGTATGGGTGATGAAAATTGTCCAAATTATTAACTTACTAGTGGATGGGCCATCACCAAAAACCATATTGCATGGTGATAGCAAATGTCTAGTTTTGTCAGGTGAATTTAAATGACTTACTATTTTAAACTATCCATAGTCACCAATGGAATTGCTAGTATCATTCACCAATGTGATTATCCAGGACAAGTTCACACCGTTGGATGGATCTAATTTAAAGATCAAGACCATTCATTGAATTTAAATATTTGCACTCTCTCAATAGCCATATAATCGCTCTAAAAAAGTAGACGAAAACTTCAATCGAGAGAGAGAGATAGAGAGAGATAGAGATAGAGAGAGAGAGAGAGAGAGAGACGAACTTGTTGGATGTATCTTCTCCTCCCTGTTGGATTTCTAAAAGAGTCTTGCAGGACACATATCGGGCCGAATGTATCTTCTCCTCCCTGTTGGATTTCTAAAAGAGTCTTGCAGGACGCGTATTAGGCTAAATGTATCTTCTCCTCCCTGCTGGATTTCTAAAAGAGTCTTGCAGGACTAAATTCTGGATTTCTATGATAGAGGCCAGAAATCTTATAGGACTCATGTCTTTTGTCAGGAAATTTTTCTAGAGAGAGAGAGAGAGAGAGAGAGAGAGAGAGAGAGAGAGAGAGAGGGAAAGGAAATCTAAGGGGCCATTTGAATGACGGTAAATCTAAGATAAGTAAAAAATTGTTTAAGTTAATCGGATGACAAGCGTTTGGATGAGTATATCTACCTCTAATCAGGGAAGATGACGCTCGATGGAGGATTTCTTGATGGAAGATGAAAAAGGGAAAAGAGGAAAAGAGGGAAAAGAGGAAACATGCTTGATGGATTTGGTTATCCTCTTTCAAATAAAATAACATTTTGAAATTCGTATGTTGTGAGTTTTTCATTAAATAACGTAAACTCTATTAACGGTCATGAAAGTGCACCTATTACGTGCCCTGGTTTGTCAATTACGTTGTATGTTGAGTCAGTCGGACAACAGCACCTATCAAGAAGATCATGTCAAGCGTCTGCCTCATCTGGATGTGTGGAAGCTCACCAAAAGGTAAATCATAGTTTCACATCCCATGTCCCAAAACACCAGGTGATTAAACCATTAAAAAGAACTAGAACATCGTAGGGTTTATGTGTAAGAAATCTTTTTATCCAAAAGAAGATTTCTAAGTTTTTCTTACACTATCGATTATATTGATTCTCCTTTCGATATGATCGACCAGCTCTATCGATGTCCTCGACATATCAATCGATACAATCGAGTGAGGACAAAAAGCGTCCAGCAATCAAATAATCTTCTAGACGATTTATCGATATATCGACCTTAGAGTCGATATCATCGATATTCGAAAATCGATCATATCTGAAGAGGATCGATCGTATCGACAGAGTGCTTCCCGGCGCCCCTGTTTTTCTAAAGAAAACTATCCACTGCTTCGATATATCGATGACTGTCCGATTCAATCTGAACTCAAATATCGATCATATCGGGAGTCAGTCGATCATATCGACTATGGGGCGCATGTTCTCTCCAGCATGAATTTCAGGTTGCTTTTAATGTTGATCGGGGTGCCTGTCGATAAATCGATATTCATATATCGATCATATCGAGACCATGTCGATTGGATCGAGTCAGGACATAATTCATTCAGCAAGCTTACATGTAAAATCTATACGATTTTCGATCCCATCGAATGGTCGCCGATATGATCGATATACAAATTTCGATGACATCGACTGGTTCCCCGATCATATCTGTGATCCTGAAATTCTTCAAGACTTCTCTCTTGATTTTCAACTGTCGATAGAATCGAACCATCACTTGATGGAATCGGAGTTCAAAATCCGATATCATCGATGTGTGTCTCGATCCCATCGACCAGTTGGCAGAAGGTTTCCAAAAGCGAAATGACAATTGAGTTCTTATCATTGAGAGGTCGGCCAATACAATCGAGAGTATACGCTCGATCATATCGACGACTGATCGATGATATCGAACTCTGTCATAAATATGACCGTTTATATCTGTTGGAACCTTTTGCCTATAAATAGAGAGAGTTGTCTTCATTGCTGAGAGAGAGAAAAAGAAGAGAGTGCCTTAGAGTGTTTCAACCTTCCTATCATTTACCTAAGCCCTTTCTCTGGGGAAGTTCATCCTCCAATCCACCCTCATCATTGATATCTTATAGAGTGGATTGGGGAATGACCTTCCGCATTCAAGGATCCTTCAGCTACTATCTTAATGACATATCATTAAGCTGGGATGCCTTGAATGCATAGATGATGGGAACCTCTCTATCCTCCTTATAGGAAAACCTTTAGAGAGTGGTAGTCCATCATAACCTTGACCCAACCTAAGCCTAGCATATATACATCTTCATGTTGTGGATCAAGGGAGCTGAAGACTCTTCATCAACAAGGAGAAGGTCTTCATCATTGTGCTGAAAGGGACTCATCAACTTATCTGTAAGTACTAAGAGTCCAGAGGACACTTGCGACCATTCCTTTTTAGGATTGGGTTTTAAGTGTTGCTCACCATTTGAAGTCCTCGAAGGAGGCCTCCGACGGAAGTGTACGTACAGGGTGCGTTGTGTGGACCCTTGCTCTGTGGAGAACATAAACATCTGGTTAGGAGTATGCTAGTAAAACTCCAGGGTTAGAGGTGAACCCAGTAGAAACCTCAGGGTGTGTTGTGTAGACCCTTGTTCTGTGTGGGCATAAACATCTGGTTAGAAGTACGCCAGTAAAACTCCAGGGTTTGAGGTGAACTGAATAGAAACCTTTGTAAAGGTTGAAGGTGAACCTGATTTAAAATCTTAGGTTTGAGGTGAACCATGGGAAACCTCCTTAGTAAAATCCGGTCACTCAAGGGTTGAGTGTGGAAGCCGGGAGTGGAGTAGACAAGTCGTCGAACCACTATAAAATGACTGTGTTTGAGTTTGATATTATCTTTCATTTATGTGATTGCCTTGCATATCTTTCTATATGATCACATCCTATGCACACAGTTATATCCATCACAATTTCATCTATACATTGTTTGTCTCTTAAATAGTTTGTGATTGGATCCTCTATCAGGCTTGGAAGCCAGTAGAGTTAAGGTTGAGTAATCCTAATCAATACTCTGTGATAGGATTAGTGTGATAAGGATCTTTAATAATTTATAAAAATTTTAAAAAGTCCTATTCACCCCCCTCTAGGATATACTGACCTATTCCTACTTCAACTAAAGCGGTCTTCACCGCAATTTCAGGTCATACAAGCATGGGACCGATTTCTAGATGGTTAAGATTGTATTATATAACAAAAATGTATAAATATTTACCATTTACAACTAGATCGATTATTTGGATGGCCAGGATAACTCTATATCTTAGCCACTATTGTTATGAACAAGTCACCACTATTTTATATCAAATAAAAAAACTCATAGTGAAATACAGAACAATGAAAACGTTAAATTTAGCTTTGGACTTGGTATGTCTCTATGGGCCCCACCATATCGATTTGATTCATCCACGCCGTCCACCCATTTTCTACATCATTTTGTCATCGATCCTAAAAAATGAGCCTGGAATAAATCTTGGGTGGACCACACAATGAGAAAACACTAGTGCTTGGACCTCCACCATTAGAAAGGGTGGTTTAGCCTATGGATTATCGGCTTTTGGCTATAGAAAAAATCCACCACGGAAAGCTTCATAGGGCCGTCGGCTTTGCCCTATTTTTTGGTAGTGAATAAACCATGGAAAACTGAAAATATTCCTTAAATTCAAACTAGAAATCAATGAAGTTCAATATAAACTAGAATCAAAGAAAAATAAATATCCCAACATGCTACAAGATTCACCTCTTAGCCTTAACTAAGAGATTAGCTAGTCATAGCTAACTTAAAAATATAAGAAAAGTAAAAAGATCTACTAGAACCCATGAAGAAATCAAAGCGGAAGAACGTTGTCGGCACTCTCCCTAGGCCTTCTCTCCCTTTTAAAGCCCTAGAAGATGCTTTAGAACATCTTAAAGACTCTTATTTAAAGTTGTGGAACTCCAACTTTTACACCAAGTTGGAAAAATCCACAAACCGTCACAAATTTATGCACTCCGCGTAACACCTTCGAAGCTATCTAAGTGTCCTCGATTGCACCTTCAAGGTTATCTAAGTATCTTCTATTGCATTAAAAAATCATCCAGAATTGTCCAGCAAATTTGGCTTGAAAAATATTGAAAATTTTAATTGCATTGAACTAGCTTCGATTGCACCTTCGATGTTATCTAAGTGTCTTCGATTGCATCAAAGTCTATTCTGGAACTTTTTCAGAACTATGTTTTTCTGGCCACGAAATTTCATAATATCTTTTTTCAGTATTCCTTTTCTTCACTTTGAATCTTCAATTCTCTTCATTCCTCTTCATTCCTCACTTGGTTTCCTCGAATCTTTGGCATGTGAATTATTCAATAATGACTTCCAAATCTCCAATTCTTCATTATCTTCTTTTGAGCTTTAAATCCATCTTTTTAGGCGCGTATTTATCATTAACTTCTGAATCACCGTGCATGATAAAAACATATATAATTAAATCAAATTATCAATTAAATGTCAGGAAAATAATGTGATTGAAGGGTTAAAATGCAATAGTTGAGTTTCAACACACCCCTTTAACCAGCATTTGCTAGTCCCGAACAAAACATGCATGATATAATCTTCAATTCTCGAATTGCAATCCTTTTTTTAGAAAACAATCTTTTGTGTAAACAAATATGAATGAGTATAATCTAAAGAGGTGAGAGTGCAAATTTGAAAACCTAAAGCCGAATCACACGAGCAATCAATCAGGTATTTCTTTATTAATCATTTGAAAGCATAAGTTCATATATCAAGTTTTTCCAATGTGCTTAGTGAATTTCAACTTAAAAAAAAACTATTATTTCATAATGTTAGTCATGCTCATCACCTGAATCTTAATCGAATAATTGAGTGTCGATTCCGAACTTATCCCACCTTTTTTTTCTTTTTCCAGTTTTTGATTTTATATCGACAGTCCTTTTTTTTTTTAATTCATTCTTTTCAGACTTTTTAGTCCTTTCATTATTTTTCAATCTTTTCATCATTCATGACCTTTTTGTCGATCTTTTTATTTTTTAAATGGTTATTTTCATCTTTTTATAGCGAATAAAATTCTCTAGACTTAATTCTCAACATCTATCAATGATGCACATGCTAACAATTAGAAATTCTAGCATTATTCACAAAAAAAAATGTATCTTGTGATTTAAATCATCATGATATTCAAACTTCCTTTTAGTCAATTAAATGCAAAAACTTAAGTGATAGTCTACTCAGTTGATCAAA
Organism: Magnolia kwangsiensis; assembly: GCA_037074715.1. Lineage (NCBI taxonomy): Eukaryota > Viridiplantae > Streptophyta > Magnoliopsida > Magnoliales > Magnoliaceae > Magnolia > Magnolia kwangsiensis. The sequence goes on along the minus strand of CM073573.1, from coordinate 123,509,239 downwards.
CTCCAATAATTCAAAATTCAATCTCTATCTCATCGTCATACTCAAAGCATTCTTAAATTAAAAAATCATCACTTTCCAAATGGTTTTTAACTTGAAAATTTTAAAATTTTAGGAATTTTTACTCAAATATTAAGACAATAATGATTAGGTTACCTAATTCACACCCCAACCTAAAATTTACATTGTCTTCAATTTAAAAGATATAAGCATGTGATGCACATGAGACACCGAAAAGAAAGGAGTAGTGATAGAAAGATAGTACATAAAGGAGGAGAATTGAAGCTTTTTCAAAGTTCTTAACATGGAATGAGTTAGCATAAAGACTAAACTTACTAAAAAATAAACTATCCTAATCCTAAATCTTATGAAAGAAATAAACCTAACTACACATCCATCAGACTAAGAGGTCAATCCTAATACACAGGATCAATCAGAGGTATGAACATATCTACTGAATCAAACTTCTTAAAAAATGGCTTTAGATGATGTCTATTCACTTTAAAAATATTGCCATTTGTCAGATTCTTTATCTCGGTAGCCCCATGAGGATGGACATTAGTAATAGTGAAAGGGCCGGTCTAACGAGATCGAAGTTTTTCTGAAAAAAGATGTAACTTAGAATTGTATAAAAGGACTTTTTGACCGGTTATGAATGACTTTCAAATGATGTTCCTGTTATGGAACACCTTCATCATGCCCTTGTAAATTCTCAAGTTCTCATAAGCGTCGTTTTGAATTTCCTCATGTTCATTTAGTTGAATCTTGCACAACAAGCCAGCGTTGTCCAAGTTAATGTTTAAATTTTTAATAGCCCAGTAGGATCTAGCTCCATCTCCACAGGCAAGTGGAAAGTTTTCCCATAGACAAGTCTAAAGGGAAACATTCTAATGGAGGTCTTAAAAGCTATACGGTAAGCCCATAAAGCATCAGTTAAATGGATTGACCAATCCTTATGGTTAAGGTTAACCATTTTTTTAAAGAATTTATTTAATTTCTCTATTAGAAATATCAGCTTACTCGCTTGTCTACGGATGGTATGGAGTGCTCACCTTATGAGAGATGCCATATTTCTTCACTAAGTTATCGAATGACCTATTATAAAAGTGTAACCCTCCATCACTAATAATGGCCCGAGGCGTTCTAAACTGAGAAATGTTATTTTCTTTTAAGAATCAAATGATCGTTCGATGCTCATTGTTCCGGAATGGGATTGCTTCGACTCACTTAGTGAGATAATCTACCACCAATAGAATGTAGTTATTTCTAAAGGATTTGGGGAATGGCCCCATGAAATTGATGCCCTAATAATCGAATGCTTTAATGATAAGAATTAGGTTTAGTGGCATCATATTTTTATGGGACAATCCTCCCAATTTTTGACAACGCTCACAAGCTTTGTAAAATTCATGAGTATCTCTGAACATAGTAGGCCAGTAAAATCTACACTGTAAAATTTTGGCCATTGTCTTTTAGCAGAGAAGTGACCACCATAGGCCTGAGAATGACAAAAGGAAATGACACTCTGATGTTCATTTTCTAGCACACATCTCCTTAGAATTTGATTTGGGTAATATTTAAACAAGTAAGGATCCTCTCAGAAAAACTTACATACCTCGGCAAAGAATTTTTTCTTATCTTGCACAGTACAATATGTCGGCGTGAAACCTGTCGCAAGATAATTCGCAATGTCAACAAACCAAGGTAATTGGGAGAGTTTAAATAATTGTTAGACAGGGAACATATCATTTATTGGTGTTGACTCAAGGAAATCGGGAAGATCAAGTCTCGAAAGATGGTTAGCCACTACATTTTTTACTCTCTTTTTGTTTCTTATTTCCATGTCAAATTCTTGGAGTAGGAGGATCCATCTTATCAAATGAAGCTTGACATCCTTCTCAGAAAGAAGGTACTTCAGTGCCACACGATCAGTATAAATGATGATCTTGGATCTGATTGAGTAAGTCTTAAATTTGTCCAATGCGAACACTATAGCTAAAAGTTCCTTCTCCGTAGTAAAGTAGTTCACTTGGGCAGAATTTACAATTCTACTCGCATACTAAATCACATGGGGCTTCTTTTCTTTTCTCTGGCCTAACACTGCCCCAATAGCATAATCAGATGCATCACATATAATCTTAAAATGTATACTCCAATCATATGGCTACATGATAGGTGTAGTAGTCAACATGCCCTTAAACTTAGTGAAAGCTTCTTGGCATTGTTCAGTCCACTTGAATGATGCATCCTTTTGAAGTAGATTACATAAAGGACGAGAGAAATGACTAAAGTTTATGAATCATCTAAAGAATCCGGCATGTCTTAGGAAGGATCGCACATAACATACACTCTTAGGTGGATGTAGGTTAGAGATAAGATCAATTTTTTCCTTATCTACTTCAATTCTATTAGACGAAATTATGTGTCTAAGCACAATTCCCTTGGGAACTATGAAATGACATTTCTTCTAATTCAGGACCAAATTCTTTTTCTTGCATCACTTCAGTACATTTTTAAGATTTTCCAAATACTCGTTGAAGGATAAACAAAAAATAGACAAGTCATCCATGAAGACCTCTAAATATTACCCCACCATGTCAGAAAATATAATCAACATGCATCTGTAAGGTCTTGAAAAAATCTGTACAAAGACCCAATTACAACCTCAAGGAGAACTACTCAAGGACAACATCCTGTCATATAATTTAGACAGGATTTAGTTAAGTACTAAGTGATCGATGGATTAAGCTTGGGCCACCATTTTTTATGAATGGGAAGGCCTAAAACTATGAGTACTACTAACTCAAAGCCACCTTAAGACCTATGAAAAATCCTAAGAGCATATCTCTCTCGGGAGTACGTTAAAACTCAATAACGGACCTAGACCACTTGTCGAGGGTCTGATGATCGTGAAATTATAGGACCATGTCCATCCTGCTAGACTTGACAACCATTGTGGGAATCAAGCCCAGATAGTGTGTAAAAATTCCCAACTTGAGTCGTGAGTTAAGAGCATGAGAAACGTGAATATCCTTAGAAAATGAACTGAAACTTAAGTGAATTCGGCTGTTCGCTCTCATGCGAAGTTAAAGAATTCAGACCATTAGTTTGTAACCAAAATTCACCCATAGGGAAAGAAAATTTCCCTGCACCTATCCATATAACTGTGGCCCCGATTGAACATGTATGACCGTTGATCGAAGACAAGCTCTCCATGGTCGATCGGCTTATCCGATTGCACTGAAATCATGTCCTGGCATGGATCCATTTTCAGGGAGCATACCGTATGACGTAGATGAGTCGTGGGCCTCCCTTTGAGCCCCGTTCATCAGAAATGACCTCCCACGGGGTATAAACCATGCAAATAGTGGCCTTGGGGCCATTTGCATGGCATGTGGGCTTATAAATAGCTCTCATTTCACCCCTTCTCTCTCATATATGAATTTCAAACCCTAAATAGAGAGATAGGAGAGAAAAGGGGAGAAAAGTGGAAAGAGAGATAGAGGAAGTGTAGGAGATCACTTCAATTGTGGGAAATCTTCTCCTACACACCCACAAACCTAAATCACCACCCCATTACGCTACCGAACTTCTTCCGGCTACGATTTCGGGTAAGAAATACCAACCCTAATGTCGATGTAGAATTCCAGGATAGTTTTTCGTCAACCTAGCTAACCAGTTTCGTTTAGGTGCCTGATGTTTCATTTTCAAAAATGTAGAGTTTGGATCGAGTTCGAGTCTAACATTCTAACGAAAGGTGCTGACTATAAACGCTTAGGTTGTGGTTTATCAATTCTTTCATGATAGCTAATGATTTATGTCTATCTTGATTGCTATTGTATTGTCTTAAATGCATTGATTTCTGTATGAAATATACTTATGAACTTTGATAAATAAATGATGCACCCTATGTGTTTGTTGAAATGTTTGAATGAACAATAGAAAGTGATTAGTGCTTGCCATGATTTATAATCTAGGATTCATCATTGTAATATGCATATGGATTTCCTTGTTTAAGGAATTGAGAAAAACATGTGTTGTAACTAACATAGTCTATGTGTTTGATAAATTGTCTAAATGAGAAATTGTTGATGATTTGTATTTACTATAAGTATTAATATAGAATTCTTTATTACCTTATGCATATGTATGTTTTCCTTTATGTAATCATATTTTTCTCTATGAATTTAATTAATAAAATGCAAGCGTTTGGTAACATGGTTTATGTGTTTGATGAAATGCCCACATGAGAAATCCACATAGATTGTTTTTTGAATGCTGGGATAATTATTACACATAGTTGTTAGCCACATTTGAGTAGGATTGAGGCTACAAACGTAGCCTAGGCAATCAGTAAAAGTCCTTTTTCGGGTGGCCGACTTAGTCTCACCACCTTGGGTAAACTCGACGAATCCGAGTTGCACGATAATTGTTGACAATGGTTAGGCCACAAGGGGTGCTTACGTGCTTCATGTTAATTAAGTCAGCGTGTGCCCATACCAATTGAGCTTACCTAATGAACCAATTAACTTATTGTGTGTTTACCATGTATAGATGCGACTGCTTGAATTTAAGCTACCCCTCACTAATGTAAAGATCCATGCTAGCTATGGTACCACTATCCACTAAGACTTCTGAGTCGAGCATGGTGGTATGGAACACCGTGTCAGAGCTGTGGGCCCACGCTGGGTTGACGAGCCTCCCCATAGTGACCAATGAGTAACTAAGACTCGTGATTCAGGCATGGTGGTATGAGACATCATGTTCGTGATGTCGGCCTACACTAGGCTGACGAGCCTCCTCGTTGTGATCGTGAGCACAACTTCTCGCAACTTGCCTATCATATGTGTTTGACTAGGAGGACCTATAACTTACCTATCATATGTGTTTAACTAGGAGTGACGAACCTAGATGGATCTAGAACATAGGAGTAAGACCACTATGGTTGTTTGATGTCGAATGTTTGATTTGGGTCAATGATATAAAGGGAGATACCCTAACTTTCCAAACTTACTGTATGAACGAGCTTAATTAATTACTTGGCTAACACGACCATATATCACACTGCATTAGTTAGGATGTGCTAAGAAGGCATTAAAGTTACACCATTTTGAGGAAGTGCTGCCATATGCGAAATAGGCTGTCAAAGTCGCGTGTAAGGGAGCTTTGATGTGAGCACATATATCATTACTTGCACTCCATTCCTACATTAAAAAGAGTAGTTAGGAAGTGATTGTTATGTTTGCTTTATCATTACTACTTTAATTGACTTGATAACATGTATAACTTTTACCTTATAGAACCACTAAGTTAATCACTCACTCCCACTCTAGGATGGTGTTTTAAAATACCAACCAAACTCTGATGTAGATGCAGGTACTGATGACATCTATACTCTGGAGTAGGACTTCTAGGATGAGGAGGAGGAATTCTCCTACTTCCAACTCTCGGGCTGGTCGATGTAGACCACGTGTAGTTACGTACGGGACTGTTGGGACATCTGAGCTTAGTCGAACACTTTTACATATTCATTTTTTTCATTTTGAAACAATGCATGTATATATTGAACCCAATTACATACTCATACTCTAGAGGAAATTTGTGAAACACCTGCTTACTTGAATCGATATGTTTTAGACTTCCGCTCTTGCTTAATTTAATTAGGAGTATGATGTGTTGTTTAGTATAATCCCACACATTTTTAACTCATTAACATGGAAGAAATCTGAATATTATCATCCATAATATATAAGTGATGTTCTGAATCTCAGGAGTAAAGCTTTGCTCGACCCTCAAAATTCAGGGCGTGACAGCATCGCCAAAAGGTGGCGGGGGCATTACACAATCCAAATGGCATCCTTCGGTAAGTAAAGGTGTCATAAGGGCATGTGAACGTTGTCCTCTCCCGATCTTCAAGGGCTATCTCTATTTGATTGTAGGCCGAATACCCGTCAAGGAAGAATGGTAAGAATGACTAGCTAGCCTTTTCAAATTTTGATAAATGAAGGGCAAAGGAAAGTGGTCCTTCCTTCTGATGGTATTCAATTTTCTATAGTTGTTGCCCATTCTCCAACCAGTAGTGATTCTAGTTGGCTCGAGTTCATTGTCAGCATTGGTTATGATGGTGATTCCGAACTTCTTAAGAACTACCTGAGTTGGGCTCACCCATTGACTGTCGGATACAGGGTAAATGATACTCATATCCAACAACTCAAGTACCTCTCCTTTAACCACTTCCTTTATGTTTGGATTTAAGTGACGTTCTGGTTGTCTGGAAGTTTTTACATTATCCTCTAGATAAATGCAGTGAGTACAAATCAAATGATCAATTCACTTGAGGTCCACAATCGACCATCCAAGGGCTCCTTTATGCTCAATGAGAGTAAAAATAAGTATACTCTCTTGCTCCTTCTTAAGGTTGGAAGAAATCACCACCGAATATGTCTCATCTTGACCTAAGTAGACATATTTGAAATCAGCAAGGGTTTTAGGTCAAGCTTCGGTGCTTTGGGGCAATTTATCCAATTATGGCCCCCAGTGGTTAACTTCAAGTACTGGTGCAGCATCAAGCATGACACCCAGCTCCTTAATCATGTCATCATCTAAATCAGGGGAGTGGGTCAAGCACATCTCTAGAGGGTTAGAGTATAGAGTCAACAGTGCTTTATCTTTCACGAAAGAATTGATCATTTTAATGTCGTGGGTATCTTCCTCATCCTCTTCTTATTTGCTCATATTGAAAAATATGTTGAGCTCCAATGTCATATTTTTGAAAGATAAATTCATAATACCATTTCTATAATTAATGACAACATTTGATGTCGTAAGGAATAGGTAACCAAGAATGACGTGTGTTTGAGTTCTTACATCTATTATAGGTTGAGTATCCAGAACAATAAAATCCACTGGATAGTAGAATTTATCGACTTGGATCAACACATCCTTAATCATCTCTCTTGGTAGATGAAATGAGCGATCGACAAGTTGTAATGTGGTCCGGGTGGGTTTTAATTTACATAGACCCAGTTGTTCGTAGACTAAGAAAGGGATCAAATTAACACTCACCCTGCATCTAACATTGTATTGTATGATATTATTCACCCTTGCTTCATCAGGGTTGATGCCTCCACTGGTAGGTTCTAGATGGCCATTATTAGACAACGAAAATACCTCTTGAGCATTTAGGGCATGTAGGATGTCCTTGGGTGAAGGCCCCTAAACATTCATGGTACTAGGAGACGCCTCAACGCCGAGACTGAGTGGAAAACATGAGCATCGAGTGCCTTATACTATTAGGCCACGTCTCCCACTATAGCATGGTTAGTTGAGATGGGGTGTGGCTTTACCCACCTGAGTGAGAGGGGCAATAACTAGGCTGAATTTGACCAGCTCGTAAATGGGTCCTCTACCGTCAAGCCTTACTGGTGATTGGCTATCCACAGGCGGGTAGTGAGGTCTCTTACGCTTATTGGGCTATGTGGCTAGGAGAGTGACAGTCGGCTGGCAGTGTATTTGACCCCCGTGATTTTCCTAGAGTGAAAATGTATGGATATGCGAACTGGATATGAGGAATGGCATGATTGCATTTGTACTTTACATATGACATTGGCTATGTAGGCCTCTTGTGCATTGCCTTGGTATAGCACCCAGTACTCACATGTTGCATTTCTTAGCCTTGGTATAACTAGTGGCATTGATAGCGATCATGGCTCATGCCCAGCTTCTGCATTCTCTGATATTTCTTTCTAGCACTGGTATTACACACACTTACACAGCCCTCTAAGCTTTCTATAAGCATATGCACGATTGATGAGTGCAGGTGATTCCAGGCAGCCGCAGTAGCTGAGGAGCGAGGAGCATGTCAAGGATCTTTTTAGGGTTGCCTATTATTTAGATTATGTATTTCCGTTTGAGCCTTGTACCTTATATAAAAGTTTAAATTCTTAATGAATTTTACGATGTCTTCCCGTGGTTACTTCCTTTGGTTACTATGTTTTGATCTTGGGTATGCTCTTATAGATTGGATTTCTGTCATGGAAACCCATCTTGTGGAAATCCCAAGATCGAACCCTGGTGAATGGGGGCTAAGAGCCGAGAATGGGGCACCACGGAGGCTGTTATGGCCAGAACCGGCTATCGGGTTCCTTGTGAGTTTGGTCACTGAGTTTGGGGCGTGACAGTTGTTGGTATCAGAGATAGACAAGTAATCTACTAAATAACTTACGATGACATCATATTTCTACTGCGAGCTTAGGACAAGTCATATCCCGAGTGCGTGTCCCTAGTTTCTGTTTGAGCCTTCGAGGTTCTGATCTCAATGCATCCATCATCCTTGTTGTTTTGTAGACAATGCTGCCTATACGTAGTGCCTGTGGTCGTCGCACCCGTGACTATGGTTCTCATTCCACTCTAGTGGCCCGAGCACATCCTGCACCACCCGTTGCGTACCCTAGTCCCAATCCTATACCTGAGGTCGTGATTCCACCCCCAGTGGCACCCTTACCCCCATCTGAGCCTGCCGTACCTGTTCCCAAGGCTCCCGCAACACCTGTGCCTCTGCCTGAGGCCAATGCCGCCCCCGTATTTTTGATGATTTTGGTTGGGGCCGAGCATTTCCAATGGATGATGTAGGCCGTCACTGCTGTTCTTCAGTCCTGTTAGCCAGTTTTTGAGACCCCTGAGTAGTCTCAGCAATTACGAGTGAGTGCACTGCTCTAAGACTTTAGGCAGCATGATCCCCCATGGTTCTGGGTGAGCCTGACCCATCTGCAGCAGAGTTATGACGCACTGAGGTAGAGAAGATTTTTAACACCACACAGTGCACCAATGAGTAGAGAGTTCCTTTAGCCGTCTTCCTTCTTCAGGGCGAGGCCCGTCATTGGTGGTTATCAGTTTCGAGGATGGTTGGACCAAATTTTGTATGGACATGGAAGGACTTCGTGGATCATTTTGACCAGAAGTTCTTCTCAAAGCATATTCATGAGCAAAGGGCCCTAGAGTTTGAGACCTTAGTGTAGGGTGAGATGACCGTGTCTCAGTATGAGGCCCGATTTGTTGGCTGTCTCATTTTGCCTCCTAACTCGTCGACGACGAGAAGCGAAAGGCTAAATGTTTTGTGAGCGACCTACAACCCGTCCTTCGCAGTCGTATCGTGGGACATTTTTTAACGACTTTTAATGAGGTCATGCATAAGGCCTTGGTTTATGATGAGGACTGGGCCTTGACCTAGAGGACTAGAGAGAAAAGTTCCAGTGGAAACCGAAAGAGGAAGACACCCTCTAGTAGTTCCCATCAGCATAGGCATCAGAGGCATAAAGGTTGTTCTGGGTTCAGGTAGCCCGCGGCGTAGCTAGCTTCGTCCTCATCGCAGCCAGCAGCTCCTTCTTCTGGGCCTTTGACTAGCGTATGCTATGGTTGTAGATAGTCTGGGCATCGTTGGCGTGAGTGTCCTCATCCCCTTCAGCAATAGAGGCCACCACAGTTGCCCCCGCCCCATCCTCCACAGCAGTAGTAGCAGCGACCCCAGCATCAGCCTCTTAGACCTCCTCCCCAGCAATAGAGGCATCAAGGTAGGTGACCGCAACAGTAGCAGAGAGGATAGGTACCTCCTCCACAGTCCTTGGATCGAGTAAATATTGCCGCACAGCTGGTGCAGGGTTAAGATCTACAGTCTTCAAGCTTGCTTCCATTACTAGCATAAGGTCAATTCTACGCAGCCCAGCAGGACCCGCGGTCATCTTCTGGAGGAGTAGTTGAGGGTATTGTTCTTGTCTCTTCTTGCATTGCTCGTGTTTTATTTAATTTTGGAGCATCTCATTCATTCGTGGCCGAGGAGTTCTGTCAATCGACCGGTCTTTTGTCGGAGTTCGTGCCTTAGGCTTTAATCATTTCGACTCCCTTGGGGAAGTCTGCATTTTTGAGCCGTTGTTGTTCTTCTTGCCCGATTTTGGTTGGTGAGATGTTTTTACCCACTGACTTATTTATTTTGTAGATGGTCGAGTATGATGTTATCCTGGGTATGGATTGGCTTGCCAAGTATCATGTTATCTTGGACTGTACTACGAAGACAGTTACGTTTCATATTCTCAGCTTGCCAATATTCCAGTTCGTTATCGAGCCCAGAGGAGAGCCGCTATCAAGTTTGTTTACTTATATTATTAAGGAGTTTGTGGCAGGGTGTATTGAGCAGCTGCTAGTAGTTTTTGAGTACCCGAATGTGTTCCATGAGATCTCAGGTTTGCCGCCGGGTCAGCTGATTGAGTTTCAGATCGATTTAGTGCCTGGTACTGCACCTATATCGAAGGCCCCTTACTTGATGACATCGATGGAGTTGAGGAAACTGTAGGATTAGTTGGTTGGGTTTTATTCATCCCAACAGTTCACCATGGGGAGCCCCAGTATTATTCGTGAAGAAGAAGGATGACTTGTTTAGGCTCTTCGTGGATTACCACGAGCTCAATAGGGTCACTATTAAGAACAGATACTCGCTTCTCAAAATTGATGATTTGTTCAACTAACTGCAGGGTGCTCAATTCTTTTTCAAGATTGACTTGCGCTCCGGTTACCATCAGATTCAAGTCTAAGAGGAGGACATTCCGAAGATGGCATTCCGGACGCGCTACGTCACTTTGAGTTTTTGGTCATGTCGTTTGGACTGACCAATGATCCCACTGTGTTCATGTAGCTGATAAATGAGGTCTCCAGCCCTACCTCAATTATTTTGTGGTGGTGTTTATTGATGATATTCTGGTATATTCAAGGACCCAGGAGGAACATGAGGAGCACTTGCAGATTGTGCTCGAGACCCTCCGTGCCCACCAGCTGTATGCGAAGCTGGAAAAGTGTGAGTTCTAGTAGGAGGAGATAAAGTTCCTCAATCATATGGTGATGAGGGAGGGTGTTGCTATGGACCCCTTGAAGGTTGATGTAGTGTGTCAGTGTGGCCATCCCATGAACACGTCCAAGATCCATAGCTTCCTTGGTCTGGCAGGGTACTATCGACAATTTATCAAGGGATTTTCTCGTATTGCAGCACCGTTGACCCGGTTGATGCGGAAGGGCACTGATTTTGTGTGGAGTGACGCCTATGAGGAGCTATGTAAGGAGTTGAAGGATTGTCTCACGTTCGCTCTTATCCTCACTTTCCTGATGGGAGTGTTTGTTTTGTTGTTTTTACTGATGCCTCCAGAGTTGGTTTGGGTGTTGTTCTGATATAGCACAGGAAGCCTGTGGCATATGCCTCGCACCAGGTCAAGGTCCATGAGCTGAACTACCTCACACATGATCTGGAGCTAACTGCTATTGTCTTCGTATTGAAGGTGTGGAGGCATTATCTCTATGGGGTTAGGTTCGAGTTCTTTTCAATCCATAAGAGCTTGAAGTATTCATTTTCATAGTCAGAGTTGAACATGCGACAAAGTCGATGGATGGAGTTATTGAAAGATTATGACTTCGACCTTCAGTATCACCTGGGCAAGGCGAACATGGTGGCAGATGCGCTCAGTCGTTAGCCACGAGGCCTGGTGGCACAGATTATGGTTCGAGAGTGGCAGATGCTCGAGTATGTATCGGAGTTTGACTTTGAGTGCGGTCTGCATTCTTATATTGTTCAGCTTTCAAAATTATCGATTCAACCCTCTCTGGTTACTAGGGTGATCGAGGCTCAGTAGACAGACGAGTTGCTTCAGGAGTACCGAGCAGAGATAATATCCATGGAGCAGTCAAACTGGCAGATTAGTTTCGATGATGGACTTCACTATTGAGGTCAATTGTGTGTTCCGGACGTGCCATAGTTGCGTAGAGATCTGATGACCAAGGCACACCAATCGAGACTTATGATCCAACTGGGCTCCATGAAGATGTATAGAGATATGAGGATACAATATTTTTAGCTGGGGATGAAGAGCCAGATTACTAGTTTTGTGGCCAAATGTGACACTTACCAGCGTGTCAAGACTGATCACTAAAGACCCCTTGTCCCATGCAGCCGTTGAGCATTCCAGTTTGGAAGTGAGAGCATGTGTCAATGGATTTCATCATAGGTTTGCTGAGGACTCAGCGCGGTCAGGATGTCATCTGGGTTGTCGCTGATCATCTGAAGAAGTTGACACATTTCATTCTGATGCATGCTTCCTAGACTTTAGATTGGTTGGCGAGGATCTTCATTGGGGAGATAGTGAGACTGCACGGCATTCAGGTTTCGAGCATTTCTAACTGAGACCCCAGATTTACGTCTCAGTTTTGGAGGAGCTTTTACTAGGCGATGGAGACTACTTTGCAAATCAGCGCCACTTATCATCCACAGATGGATGGGCAGACTGAAAGGGTCAACTAGATCTTTGAGGATATGCTTAGAACTTATTTAATCGACTTCGCGGATAGCTAGGATGAGCATTTGTTCCTGGTCGAGTTTGCGTACAACAATAGTTATCAGGCAACCATTGGCATGACTCCTTTTGAGGCACTATATGGAAGACCGTGCAGATCTCCTAGATGTTAGAACAAGGTTAGAGAGCGTCAACTCTTAGGACCCAAGTTCGTGCAACAGACATCAGAGATTTTTGATATTATTAGACAAAGGATGTGCACAGTTCAGAGCTGGCAAAAGAGTTTGCTGATCGTCGGCGTCGACCCCTCGAGCTTGTAGTTGGGGACATGGTATATATCAAGGTCTCGCCTATGAAGGGCATGGTTCGGTTTGGAGCGAAGTGTAAACTTGCCCTAAGATTCATTGGACCTTTTGAGATTACCAAGCGTATGGGCGTTGTGGCCTATAGGCTTACCTTACCTTTAGAGTTTTCCAGGATCCATGATGTATTCCATGTATCTATGTTGCGGAAGTGTGGGTCGGACATTATTCCAGTGATTGATTGGTAGCCCCTTGAGGTCCGAGAGAATTCTTCTTACATTAAGCAGCTAATTCACATCCTTGATCAAAAGAAGCAGGTTCTCAGGACCAAGGTCATTCCCCTAGTGAAGGTGTAGTGGGGTCATCATTTGGAGGTTAAGGCGTCTTGAAAACGTGAAGTCGAGATTCAAACACATTATCCCCAGTTGTTTGATGCTTGATTATTGTATTATTCTATGTATTGCCTTCTCTTGATCTTATTCATATATATATATATATTGAAATAGCAGTGAATACCATTTTAGTTGAAGTAGGAATATGCCAATATGACCTAGAGGAGGGTGAGTAGGATTTTTTAAAGTTTTTATAGTTTATTCAAAAATCCTATTACACTAATCCTATCAATATGCATTTATCAGGATTACTCAAAAGTAACTCCCCTGGCTTCCAAGCCTGGTAGAGGATCTAATCACAAACTATTCGGTTAGTGAACAATATCTAACCTAGTTTATGATGGATATGACTGTGCATGTGTGTGAGGTGTGATCAGATATACAGATAAGCAAGTATTGAAGTAAATCACACACACAAAAGAATAGCAATCGTAAACACAGTCATTTTTGTAGTAGTTCGACTACTTGTCTACTCCATCCCGGTAACTGCACTCAACCCTTGAGTGTACCAGATTTCACTAAGGGGGTTTCACAGCTGTTCACCTCAAACCTAAGGTTTTAAAATAGGTTCACCTTCAACCTTTATAACCTACGTTGAGGCTGACTGTTTATGCTCTCACGAGTAAGGGTCAACACAACACACCACTTTTAGGCACACTGGCCAAGGATCTTCCATAAGACCCTAATGGAGGTTTTACATAGTTCACCTCTATCCCAAGGTTTTAACTGGTTCACCCCTAACCAGATGTTTATGCTCTCCACATAGTAAGGGTCCAAATAATGCACCCACCATGTACACTCCTGCCGGAGGCCTCCTAGAGGACTTGCAAGGGTGAGAAATACCTTAGACCCAATCTTACAAAGGAATGATCAAAGGGTCCTCTAGATTCTAGATACTTACAGATAAGTGGATGAGTCCCTTTTTAGCTCTTGATGAAGATCTCCTCCCTTGTTGATGAAGAGTCTTCTACTCCCTTGATCCGCAACTCAGATGATGTAGGTCAAGGTTATGATGGAATCCTACTCTCTAAATGTTTTCCTATCAAGGAGATAGAGCGATTCCAATCATCTATGCATTTAAGGCATCCCAGCTTAATGATTTTCCATTAAGGTAGTAGCTGGAGGTTCCTAGAATGCAGAAGTTCATTCCCCAATCCACTCTATTCAATATCAATGATGAGGGTGGATTGGAGGATGAACTCCCTTGAGAGAAAGGGCTTTGGGTATATGGTCTTCTTTCTCTACCAACAACAATAGACAAGTTCTCTTTATATAGGCAAAAGGTTCCAACGGATATAAAATGATCACATTTATGACAGATTTCGATACCATCGAGCGGGTTCGATATCATCGAGCGTATACTCTCGATTGTATTGATGGTCCACTCAATGACACAAAATCAATGTCATACGCTTTTGAAAACCTCTTATCAGCTGGTCGAGGGAATCGAGACTCATGTCGATGTCATCAGATTTTGAACTCCGATTTCATCGATGAGAGGTTCGATTCCTTGACATTTGAAAATGAGAGAGACTTGCTTTGAAATATTTTAGATTTTTATGAATGATCGAGGGACCTTCGATATCATCAGAATTTGAATGTCGATGATATCGATAGATGTGTCGAGGCATCGGTAAATCCAAAGGATTTTTCATTTAAGCTTGTTGGACAGATTTTATCCCTGTTCGATGCATCGATCCACGTATCGATATTATCGATTCTATCGAGTGACCCTCAATCATAGAAAAACTATCCTGAAATATATTGCTGGAAATCTTTGCGCCTAAAATCGATATTATCAAAACCTTTCTGATATCATCGAGATTTGAACTCCAATGGTATTGAGGAGGGCTTCATTATATTGATGCATATGTGATTTTCTTAAGTAAAAATAAGGGTACCGGAGATCTGCCTGTCGATATTATCGAGTCACCTTTGATGGACTCGAGATTCAAATATTGATGATATCGATAGGTAAATCGATACATCGATAATTCCATCCAGATATGTATGTGGTTGCTAGACACTTTTGTCCTCATTCCGATAGAATCGATTTGTTATCGAGGACATCGACGGCACAGGTCGATCATATCAAAATGTGTATCGATACAATTGACAAAGCAAGAAAACTTTAGAGATTTTCAGATTTTTGAAAAAGTTTCCTCACTTAAAAACCCTATGGTGTTTTAACTTATTTTAAGAGTTTTATGTACCTGGTGTTTTGGGACATGGGATGTGAGGCTTAGATTTACCTATGGCGAGCTTGTACACATCCGGTTGAGGCAGACGCTTTGAATTAATCTTCCTATGCGGCTCTGTAGTTTAACTAACTCAACACTCATGCTAATTGACAAACCAGGGAACTTTCAACCTCCCCCTTAGTCAATTACGTGACAAAATACCAAAACACCCTAGAACAGCTTTTATACTGACATCATAAATTGTGTGTACATACACGTTACACAATTTTACAATGCTATCAATGTCATATAAATAACACATTTAGAAGCTGCTCCCCCTATCTTCAAACTCCCCCTTGCTTGGTGCAGTTGCTCCCCTTAACACCCGCAACACCATTCTCAAGAAGATATACATTTCCTGACAGGGTGTTTAAGTCGTTCTCCCCATTTTTGTCAGTCACTAACAAAGATTGCAGAATATGAAAGAACATCATGCAGAAAGAATACATATGAAAGATAGATGGATAATAATCAAATCAATGATCAACAACGTCTCATGTGTGAATCCTATGTATGCAGGGGAAACCAAGTAAGGTAGTGAGATATATGAGAGATAAGCAGAATAAGCACACTAGTAAATGCATCTCATACCATTCGCAATATAACCACAAACCAACCAAGAACCGAGATCACATATATGATTATGTCATTAAAGAACAGTGATCAATGCGCGCCATATCCAAACTAGAAAAAAACAAGGCGCATACTGCCCAACCTTGGCAGAAAAACCTGTTAGCAAAAAAAAAAGCCCATCCATGGGCACTAAAAGTAATTACCAGTAGCAAAACCCTACTGGGTATATATAATACATAAAAAAATAAACTGTTAAAGGATTATCACATTCACTCATGAGAGCGTAGAGCACCAAAAAGATACTTATGCTCATACACTGAGATAAGTGTGGATGAATGTGACAGTTTTTAGAGACCCGCATTACGGCGAAGGAGCAGAGGTTGATGGCGCCATATCATCTCGACGACAAGTGATTATCTCGACCAATTGTTGCATTGTCTGCTGCACTCATTGGACCAGCCGTTCCAAGACAATAAGCCACTCGTGCACCGAGTGAACATCCCTTTAAATTCCTCCAATCCAATCCTGGTGGAACTTGAATCGTTTAACATGCCCAGGAGCCGATGTTGATGGTGCTTGATGAGGTCCCGACGCTTCTTCTCCCGCCATTTCGGTCCCTTCCATGGGAGCGTCACCTGCCCCACCTTCTCTCTCTTCTTGTATGTCTTCTTCAGATGGGTACTCAGTATATCTATGAAACCTCAAATCCATCCTTTAAATGTTACTTTTGTTAAAGGTTTGGAGAGGACATACAGTATCATTTATAGTTGGAAAAGCTATGGCATTGCAAATTGTATCTATGATCCAAGGATAAGGTAGGAGAGTATCCCTTGCCATATGAAAACCATAAACCAACTGATACATGATGAGGGTAGGTAGACAAATCTTGATCCCAAAGGCAACTGAATAAATAATCATAGTCATGAAGCCCCCTGAGATCTGCCCTGTTGGAACCCCGAGAGTAAATATTTGAAGCAAGAATTCCATGCAAGACCCGATAACGCGGTTCCACGAATCTTACTTTTAGGGCATTCCCTTGGTGCCACTGGACATCACGATCATGACAGAGGAATTTGGTGACCTTGGACCGAACCTCAATATTTTTCATGTCCATATCTGGGATTCCTTCAGAAGATAAGGTAAGATTAAATATCCCTGCAACGGATTCCGAGGTGATCAACACATCATCACCATCGATGGTTACAATGATGGATGGTGGATCAAATATTGGAGAATGACAGGCGGTAAAGAAATTCCATGTCCATTCAAGTTGATATGGTCCCCCAAATTTGAGAACTGGTAACCAATCTATGGCAGCGAATAGTGGTTTCAGATTATATGGAATCAGACAACTTCGGTTGACTCTTCTCTCAGGAATAACCTTTCTCCCAATGAATTTTTCCAAAACCAGATTAGCCTGTACCGGTGGGGGCGCCTACGCCTCAGACTGGGGCCCACGCTGTCTTGTGCATTGCCTAGTGGGGGTCCCACGTTCTGGGGCCCTTACTCTTTCTTTTGTAGCAAGCACCTTTTGTCAAGCAAATCTCGAAGATTCCCCTGGACCCGACACTTTTCCCATGTGGATAAAATGGATTTAAAGGTATTTGGGAAAAAAGAACACAAGCCAACTAAAAAGAAAATACCCAAAAAAATGGAATCTTAATGAATAGAAGGGTATTAACATATTTTGGAACTTCTGGGATTGTCTGACAACGTTCCGAGCCATCCGGTTGAGAGGAGCAAGCAAGGAAGAAAAACGGAAAACCTAGAATAAAATCCCCTTTTCACGCTCCACCGGATTATATCGGGCGGCGTCTGTCGATATCATCGATCCTCGTCTCGATGATATCGATGGACCCTGATCGATATCATCGATCTGGTCTTCGATATCATTCTCGATCACACGACTTTTCTTATTCCAAGGAGTCATCGATGACATCGACCCTTGATCAATTAATTTGAGAATGACATATCTATAGTCGTATCGAAGGTGAATTATTTTTCATTTTCAGCATTCAGAAGACCCTTCAAGTATACTTTTAGTATTTCTATGAATCAATAGTATACTCAGCAAAATTATGTACAATCACTGTACACAAAAGTATGCTTTTAGTATTTTTCCTAATTCATAAAAATACTTCCCATACTCAAAAAATTCTAAAATTTAATCTATAGGTGACCCACCCTTGCTGGGACCCACCTACCAACTTTCAAGTCAAACGGGCCACTGGAGATTTTATGTTGAGCGCTGGACTGGCCCACCTGGTTGGACGCCGATGATAGGGACCTCTAGCAAGGCTGGTCGTCCCCACCTCTTTTTTGGCCCACCACAATGTGTATTTTTTCCATGTAACCATCCATTTTTTAGGCCCACTTGTGTGTGGTCTACTTGGAGTGGATTACCCAAGGTGGGGCCCACCTTTAGCCATTGCATAGGGCTAGGTGTCCAACCCATTGGGACGCTTAGGCCCATGTGGAATGCCCCATGTGGACTGCTGCAGAACCTTTAGTCCAGTAGTGTGGCCCACCTTTTCCTAATGATTATGGTGTGCTCCCAATGTGGTGGGGCCCCTATATTTAGTGTCGGACCACCCTAAGTCCTTGTGCAAATCAAATAATCATCTTAATGGGCTCTAACAGACCCAGAAACTGGTAAAATAGAAATTCCAACAACAAATTGTAACTTTACATTTCTTTTGGGTTGAGATTTTAAGGTGTGGGGACCCACCGTATTGTGAGGAACTTGCTGGGATAAAACATGTCTTAAACCCCCAAATCTTAGGCTTAATTAGTGCACTTTTCAGGCCCATTATAGCTAGGTTTATTTGAGTCTATGTATGTGGCTAGATTGTTGGACCTTTAGGCCTAGATGGGCTTGTTGAGGCATAAAAAAATATGCCATTGCATTGGTCAAAGAATTCCATGGTGCGGATCTCTCCAGGGATATTTTGGGTATTTTGGTAAAATTTCAGCTCCAAGGGTATTTTAGGTATTTTGGTAAAATTTCAGCTCCAAGGGTATTTTAGGTATTTTGGTAAAATTTCAGCTCTGGGGGTATTTGAGGTATTTTGGTAAAATTCCAGCTCCAGGGGTATTTTAGGTATTTTGGTAAAATTTCAGCTCCAGGGGTATTTTAAGCATTCTGGTAAAATTCCAGCTCCGGGGGTATTTTAGGTATTTTGGTAAAATTTCATGTTCGTAGGTATTTTAGGTATTTTGGTAAAATTCCATGTCCGTAAGTATTTTAGGTATTTTGGTAAAATTCCATGTCCGGGGGTATTTTGGATATTTTGGTAAAATTTCATGTCTAGGGGTAGTTTAGGTATTTCAGAAAAAAAAGGCATTGAAAAGGGTATTTTGGTAATAAAGGGTGCACAAGTGTCATTTTAATGGAAAGAGATTGTACACCACCATTTAAGGGAGAGCTTGGTGGATATCGTTTATTAAGAAAGATGATCATTATGTGAATAGAAAAGTGGTGATGATCACCACTTTATAAGAGTGGTGGGGCCTATAAATACCCCTCCCCCGCCTCATTTGATGGTGGATCGGAGTTGATTAGTTGGTGGGCCAGGAAATAAGAGGGAGAAGTAAGTAGAGAGAGGGAGGGAGATTTTCCACACAAAGAGAGAGCTTTGTGCGCAGGGGGTCGTATGTGGCACACAAAGCCATCTCCGCACAAAGACCTTTCCGCACAAAGAGATTTTCCATAGAACGTCTCCTACAGAGAGCTTCCACATAGTGTCTCCCACAGAGAGCTTCCACAGAACGTCTCCCGCATAGAGTTTCCGCACGATGTCTCCTGCAAAGAAGCTTCCGCACAAAGCTTCTTTCAACAAACCGCTTTAAAGAGCCTGTCCGCACCTTATCCGCACCCTGTCCGAGAGATCCACACCGTCCACCATCCTTCTCTCAAGATTTCGACCGTGAATAGTAAGCTTTGATCGTCTGTTGACGTGGCCCACCTAGATAATCAAGCCGCGAAAGCAGCCGAATGGTCTTCTTTTGATCATTGTAGTGATCATGAGGAACAATATACCCATGAAAACTCAACATGGTTTTGAAGGGTTTTTATCCCTATACCTGACAGACGGCTCAGATCCACTTTTAGCCACGTAATGGTGCCCACTAAGAACGGACAGAAGCTCTATTTTAAACAGAGTCGACTCCGTGATGTTCGGTGGCCCATTTACTGAAGCTGTTTGGAAAATTCATTCCATTCATTGGTCTCAGGGTGAAAAACCATCAAGAATAGAGTGCTTTTGGAGGAAAATCAGTGTGGCCCACTAGCCTATCTACTTCATCGTCCATTTCAGGTTCAACGGTCATGATTCTACAACAGCCTACATGGTTTCAGATTGCCACACTACCAAGGGTTAAATCTCCCTTCTGCATACAATGGACGGTATGGATCGACGACCATACTGAGAAAATTGCAAAGAACTCTAAAGTCACTGTGCATTTTTAGTATTTGAGAAGAAGAAGTCGGTCAACGCCTGCTGACCGACTTTGGAAAATCCCATGCACGGTTTGTGCATTTGTACACCATGTACATGCGATGTACATGAAGCTCCGGTATGGTGCTTTTTAGAAATCTACTCTGTCCACCTGATTTATCAGCTTATTTAACACGTTGGAACTAAATTTGAAGCGTATCCATATATCAGGCAGGCCCCAAATCATGATTTTTAGGAGCTGATTTGTCATTTTGGATTTTTAGGAGCTGATTTGTCATTTTGGACATTTTCACAAGGATTCAGGAACTGAAATTTAACGTGTATTGTTAATTTGTGGTCCTAAGGATGCACATAAAGTTTCGAGCTGAACGGACGGTGGAAACCCCATGATCTTACATTCTGAAGACTTTTTAGGCCTGTTTAATATGATTGGCCTAATTTTCTCGGGTCTTGGCCATGCTTCAACGGGCTAATTTATATTTTAAAGAAGAATGACCGAAAGGATGCTCTATATTTCTAGGAAAGATGACTGGAATGATGCTCAGAACTGATCGTGACGGTCATATTAGAGGATTCAAGCTTGTATAAGCCCGTTTCTTGGAAGACTGGAATGCTGCTGAAATTTCTATCAGACTATCTTCTCTTTTATTCATTATATTGCATTAATTGTACTCTGCTTTCAGAATCAAGGGAATCAAAGGATGTAAATGAACTCAGATAAATGTGATGAATGTTCTCTCATTGAATTCTTCGTTATCATTGAATAAATTCCCCAAATGAAATGCATTTATTTCTTGTTTAAAAAAAAATGGGGACTCTGTTGGGGACTTTATTATTCGATGGTAACTTAGCAAATATTCAGAGAACATTTATTACTTTTTGGGGCCCGTATAGACCCCAAAATGGTGACTCTCAACGAGAACATCCTTCCCTTCATCTCTGAAAATAAAGTACGATTTTATTTAATAAACTAACTAACACTCTGTTCTGAATGAAAGATATACTGCAGCAATCTTTCTCCTGATTAATATAGTTATCCACTTCACATCCAATAGACTTCCTCCAAAAAGTGTCAGAGAAGATCAAGTCAGTTTCAATTAAAGACAAATAATGCCAGAATGATGATAGTTTTCGGAGAGAGCTAGCTTCTTATACGAGAACGATTCAAACATCAGTTAGTCAGCATGTCTAAGGAAGAGGAGCAAGTCCTCTCTTTGCTTGTAGACAAGTTCTCATTCGAAGAACAGGCTGCCTTGGTCTGGTAGTTCTTTCATAGCATCCCTGTGAATATGATGGTAGAGTTCCTTCCATGGTTTTCTTCCTCTATTTCACTTGATGAGCATCAAGATATGTTGAAATACTTGCGCAAGATAGTCTTGGATGAAAATCTTCTTCAAAAGGTCATATTCACCTGGATGGAGAAGGAAAATGCTGCCAATATCATTAAAAGTTCTGAAGATGATCTTTAATTGCAGTATTATGTGGATTCCACACCTGGCCAGTTAATAGATCGAATAGAGAAAGGTGGTGCGCATTTGAATCTTCTAAGACTAGAAAAAGGAAACATTTGGAGTCAGCAGTTAATTCAATTATAGCACAGCCAATTGAGGAAATATTATATTGGCATAATGCTATAAAAAGAGAGTTGAATGATATAGCTGAATAAGCAAGGAAGATACAACTTTCAAGAGATTTCTCTGATCTATTAACTTTTAATGAGAGGTTACAATTTATTGCCAAAGTATGCATCTTCCACAGCATGGTTGAGGATATGGTTATATTCCCAGCAGTAGATGGAGAATTATCATTTACTCAAGAGCATGCTAAAGAAGAAAGCCAATTCGACAATTTTAGATGCTTGATAGAAAGTATTCAGAGTGCTAGAGCTAATTCAAATTTAGCTGATTCTTACGCAAAGCTGTGCTTACATGATTGACCAAATAATGGGCATCATACAAAAGCACTTCTACGGTAAGGAAGTTGAGGTTCTTCCTCTTGCTCATGAGCATTTCGGTCCTACAAAACAGTAAGAGCTTCTATATGAAAGCTTGTGTGTGATGCCACTGAAATTGGTAGAACGCGTCTTGCCATGGTTGGTAGAATCACTTAGTGAAGAAGAAGCTAGGTTTTTTCTTCAAAATATGAACTTAGCAGCTCCAGTGTCTGATGCCGCACTAGTTACACTTTTCTCTGGCTGGGCATGCATGGGTCATGTCCGGGATGTTTCCAAATCAGGAAGGCTCATATGTTTATCTTTGAGTGTAATCAGTGACCGTCCATCTTTTCGTATGGGAAATGGACAATAGCACTTTTGAAATTGAGCATACATGCTAAGGACTCATGCGTATGGAGGTCTGAAAGATGAAATATAGTGATATCTGGAAAAAGAAGGGTTTAATCTTCTTTTACAAGGGGTATCATCCTACCAAGTATGGTTAAAGGTTCGGTTATGAGCAATACTACAAAACATAGTTTTACCTCACTTATTCAGTTCATCCTCCTTGACGGCATCAACGATGCAGTTTTCATTTTCTCTTTCGATATTAGGATACTTGAAGTACACAGGAACATGGAAACTTTGCTAGCGGATATTAATTGGCCTTCATTAGATGAGCATGTTGCTGAAGAAGTTTTTTTTACCTTCTAACAATGACCACCATTAACAATAGTGAACCTTACGGAAAGCATATAGATGAGAAGTTAGTTCGACTGAATCAGACGTTGCTCACCAACAAGTGGATGGATCAATTACGGTCAATAGAGACTCTGAGGACATCGTCACAACTTTCAAATGAATAAGCTATTTCGAGAATCTTGAGGGAACAACAACAGATATTTCCAAAGAAAGAAAAGCAAAATGAAGGGTTGTTAAAAAAGTAAAAGATTGGATCTTCCAACAAAGAGAACATGAGTAATTTTACAAATAAGAAAATAGAGGAGTTTGGATAATTCAAGGACTAAAGGAAAAATACAGTCAAAGAAGGACGGTATACTACTTATGCAGAATCAATCGCTAGTTGCAGAAGCAATCAAATTGCCATGGTTAAAGTATTTACGGGAAATAAAGCAAAGAAAAATGGAATATTCTGCAGGAAATGAACAACAATAGTAAAACTGTCATATATGAAATAATAGAGAAAGTAATGACATATGGTCCCGGTTGAAAATATTTACTCTATAGAAGGACAGGCAGAAAAAAAATCAAGACAAGTATATTTATAATGGGGGCAAATTTTCATCAATATATTTGTCAGTTCAGTGAAATTATCATTCCTGAATATCGAGAAGAATCGCTACGTTTTGACCAAGAAGATTCGCGGCATTTTAACTTAGAAGATTTACGGCGTAGTTATTTAGGAGGCAGACAAAGGCATACAAAATATGTTATCCTTGAAGATAAACTATAGTTTTGATGTTTCCAAATTAGGAGCAAGATAAGAAAAGTCTCAGAATTCCAGCAAAGTCTCAGAATCCTAAATGAGGTAATCGTTGATTCCTCGAGATGATAATTGTCTATATAAATTTTTACAGGTCAAAGTTGGGGGCAAAAGTAAGCACTAATGCAAACAAGCATTAATGTTATTAAGGATTGCGAAAGACAAGGAGATACAATTGAAGAAGAAAGAAAAGTGAATGGCCCGAAGACCAAGTTACAGAAGAAGATTGATAAAAGTGAGATTGTTAAGGGTGTACAATGTAGAAGAAAAAGAAAAGAAAAGAAATAAAAAAGAAGAAATAAGAATACACAGGCTTGACTAGTTTGAGACCGAGGGCAAAGCTAATCCTGGGCAAAAAGTATGAGGGGATGTCGAGTCAGGCTGCAACATTGTGATTTTGATTACGAAGATTCTCAGAGTAATGCTTCCTAATCAAAAGGGGGTAAGACAGGTGAGTAAAAGCTGTGAAATATGTTTCTCACCATAAAATATATTTCTTTTGTGTATTTGAATGAAAGACAGGTTTTCAAGTATATCAAGTCATTGTTAAACACTAAGCGTTGATGATCGCCGCTATGCATTGATGATCACTACCAAGCGTTGATAATCACTACCAAGCATTGATGATTGTCGTCAAGCGGCCAAACACTGACAACTACTGCCAAACATTGATGATTACTATTAAGTATTGACGATTGTTAACGACGCCAAAAGATTTCCGTCAGAATCGGTAGGTACCGATGATTATTGCCTAGATTGGCAACTATCACTGTCATCAATCGCTTATCAAAATTGCTATCATCGCCAAGCTGATCCACTATTTCAAATATAATATAAATATTCTCAGAACATTATCAGCAGCGGAAAAATATCAAATATTGATCTGAGATGTCAATTATTGATCTAAAATATCAATCATTGATCATCATTTGGCAGTGGAATAGACTATATAGCCAACCACACATAAAGTTAATGACAATAATGGTTGCTTATCATTCAAGGTAGCCTAGCCAAGCTTATATGGCCAACTACACATAAGACCTATTAAGATTATCATTCGGGCAGCGGCGAGAAGCCAGTGGCCTTAAAAAGCCCGTGAAGGCTATCTTACGCATACCCATGCGGGCTGCGGATGAAGCTAGCGACCAAAAGCCTAAAAGGCCAAAAAGTCCTCAATGGCTAGTCACGCGTAACCCTCATGCCACCTGTATAGCTTCTAGGCAATGTCATGGGGAAAATGTCCTCCCGTGAATGGGCCCAACCTTGCAGGCGAAGAAAAGCGAGCCGCAGTGTGAGCTCTTTGGACCATGTCCACAGATAGGCCAACCATGCGTAAGACCCCCCAGATCTACAGTTTGATTCCAGTATAACTCATGAGGAAGGGCTTAAACCTACTCATTGACAGACTGGCGGCCCTAAGTTTGGTACCCAAAAGGTAGCCTTGCGAGCCCCGTGAACTCTAGAGAGTTACTGTCGCCAACCCTGTGCGTAAATCCACAGCAGTGAGAAGTCCAATGAACTCTTAAGAGTTACAGAGACCATCACGTGAGACCCGACTCCTGCATGAGTCTAAGAAACTGATTTCTCTAACTACTCAAGAGCTTAAACTGTGTTACTCCAACTACTCAAGAGCTTAAACTGTGTGTTGCTCCAACTACTCAAGAGCCTAAATTGTATGTGTAGGTGTCTGTCCAGTAGTGTCAATCCAGTAGTGTCAGTCCAATAGTGTCAGTCTAGTAGTGTTAGTCCAGTTCAGTCAAGTCTGGTCAAGTTAAGTTTAGTTCAAGTCAAGTATGATCAGTCAAGAGTATATTATCTCCATTGCTCAAAAGCATAAACTATGCATAGCATTCAAAATGTTGTAGATACCTATTTTACTCTGGATATATCAAATGTGTAATTGCCTGATAAAATCTTAAACATTGATTAGACAACATGCAAAAATGCGTTTCTTTTAAATCAAGTTCAAATTATAAAGATAGCGAATATCTTCAAGATATTGACAATTATCTACTCAAAGGTTCAAGTCTTTAAGGTCAATTGGTATTTTGATAAAAGCACCGTAAGGTCTTTTCGTTTCTTGTCTTCTTAATGAATAGAGAAATATTATCGCAAAATATTCTCAAAAGGGGGCAGAGAATAAACTAGCAAAGAATTATCATTGTTCTCTCTCAGACAATATAAGGATTAGGATATATTCTTTGGATTCATTAAAGTAGTAATAAAGAATATCTATTCTTCAAGTGTACCAGCTCGCCTTACTTCGAAAATATTATCTTCTAAAAGAAATATTTATGAGACATTGATCGAAAAAGGGGGCAGGGTCTATGTATTCAAAGTATTCTATGCCTTGGTCTTTCTGATAATTTCTTATATATGGCAAAGGAATTTATATGATGAGAATTATGAGTAATGATATCGCGAGACTTCAAATACCAGATTTGATGAAGACAAGGAACAAACAAGATCATCATTAGTAAATTCCATGACTTTTAAAAAGTTATTAAATGGAAATTGAGAGAAGTTTTTTTTATTTTTCAAGATCAGCAAATGTCAGCAAAGGTCTAAGGAAAATCCTATGTCAAGGAGCACGAGCTAGAAATAATTCAGCAAAAGGATTCAATGATTGAACTTTTTGAGCTGAAGATGACATTCTCGAAAGTGCGATA
This sequence comes from Magnolia kwangsiensis, assembly GCA_037074715.1. NCBI lineage: Eukaryota > Viridiplantae > Streptophyta > Magnoliopsida > Magnoliales > Magnoliaceae > Magnolia > Magnolia kwangsiensis. Next base: position 123,482,846 of record CM073573.1, on the reverse strand, counting down.
TAATGAGCAAAGAATGCAATACGAAGCATGATGAACAAGCATAAAGATGAAATGATGAAATCATTATTATATTGTGAATATCACGATCATCCTAAAAGAGAGAAGAAGCTTTCAATATATTTTTAAAATTATCAATGCTTCATGAAGTTAAATTAAAAAATTACAATGTATTGAGATACTAATCTCGATTAATTTGGAAAGAAAGACTATCATTTGAAAGCTTGGATTATGCAGATCATGAATAAAGGAAACAATTGAAAAAGCTATTGCAGTAGGAGTAGCATTAAAGAACAACTTTCTATACATAGAATTGAAGGATAAAGTCACTGGAGTTGATCAAAGAGATTGTTGTAGCAGCAACGGTGTTGAAAGACAGTTCTCTGATCAAATTTCTCAAAGACAAAGTCACCACCACTGTTACAGTGGCAAGTTTCGATGAAAAGAGAATTTTGTCTTCTCTAGTAAGGCATCTACTCAACAATGCTAGCAGGGGGCATTTAAATCTTCCGTTTAAGCGTGTTCGTTCACGTCTTCCATTCAAATGTGAGCATTCCAATCTTCCGATCGAATACGATCATTCGATCTTCTGGTCAAATATGAGCATTCTAGTCTTTCGATCGAATGCGATCATTCGATCTTCTGGTCAAATATGAGCATTCTAGTCTTTCGATCGAATGCGATCATTCGATCTTCTGGTCAAATATGAGCATTCTAGTCTTTCAATCGAATGCGATCATTCGATCTTCTGGTCAAGTATAACCATCCACTCTTCTAGTCAAGTATGACTATCCAATCTTCCATGCAAGCATGATCATCCAGTCATACTTCAATTGCAGTTCATTCAAGATTCTACAGGCAGAGGAAGATCGATCCTCCATTTAATTTCAGGAGTCAATCAAAGAAGGATCGAGGGGGCATCTGTTGAGGCATAAAAAAATATGTCATTGCATTGGTCAGAGAATTCCATGGTGTGGATCTCTCCAGGGGTATAACGCCCTGAAAATCGGGGGTCGAGGATAAACTCCACTCCCGAGTTCCAGAACATCACTTATGCAATATTTTCAATGATGAATGAATGTCGGCTGTAATAGTTCATAAAACATGAAGTGGATTAAGCCAAAACAATATATCATACTCCAGAGACAGTTAAATTAGCAAGCGGAAGAATGTGAAAGATATATAAAATATATGAACTGTTGTAAGTCTCCAGAGTGTGAACAGGTTACCAGGTTAAACATATACATGTATACTCCAAAAATGATAAAAAAGAATATACATGAGTGCTCCAAAAATATAAAATGACAAGTGTCATGGCGTCTAATTAACCTCCCTGTAATCTCGTCGATCAGAATACGGTCTACATAGACCCGCCTGATAATCGCCTATAGGAGAAATCCTTTTCATCATCATACAAGTCCGGCTCCGCTTCACAAGCAGCGCCATCATCTAAAACTAAAACAGGGACTGGTTGGTGTGTACAACACCGTTCAGTAACGTGGGAGTGAGTGGCCAACTCAGTGGAATCATAGAGCAAAGGTCAACATGTTATCAAATCAATCAAGCGATAATGATAAAGCAAGCAAATTAAACATTCCTAAATACTGTAATTAATGCAAGGATGAAATATCATGATGTATGCCCTCACCAACATACTCCCTCATGCGACATCCACAGCATGCTTTCTTCCCTCAGTGCTCCACATCTTCCAGGCACACGCAATGCGATATGAATATGATTACTGAGTTGTTATTAGTCCTTTTCATACAGCAGGATCGGAAAACTAGGGTACTTCCCCAACAAGGATCTTGTCTAGGGTCATCAGTCCTAGTAGTCTCGTACGATGATATGGTTCTAGGTCACTGCAAGGGCTGTCAGGGCTGTTGCACGCACTCGTTGCACCGTTCCTCCATCACCTTATCAATATAGGCCTAGTTGTACTCTTATTGTTACGGAAGGATCGTCACCTCACGTAGACTCAGAGTACGCTCAAGGTCACTACAAAGGGCTGCCAGGGCTGTTGCATGCACTCGTTACACCGATCCCCCATCACCTTATCAGTGTAGGCCGACAGCTCGAATATAGTGTCTCATACCACCATAATCGGCTCACGAGTCTGGGTTGCTCACTGGTCACTACGGGGAGGCTCGTGGCCCTAGCGTAGGCCGACAGCTTGACCACGGTGTCCCATACCACCATGTCCGGCTCATGAGTCTTAGTGGATCAAGGTACCACGATTATCAGGGTTATCACTGGTAAGTTCAGTACCCTAGGTTCAAGCAGTTATGACCAATACAAGGTAAACATACAATGGTCAGTCGGGTTACTTGACGAGCTCGACTAGTACGAGCGCACCTCAAGTTGAACGACATGAAGTGTATAAACACCTCATGTGGCCTAACCACTACCGTCAACTAAAGTATGACTCGAGTTCGTCGACGCATCCTTCATGGGGAATAGAATCCAACCACAAATTCAAATCTGTTACCGACTGCCTGGACTAGAGTATAGCCCCAAACACTTATAATCTAAATCAATAATCATATGAGAGAGATAAAATTGAAATACAAGTAATTCCAGCATGTTATCAGCATGTTATAACATACATCATAAGCAGTTAACCATACACGAGTATTTCAAACATAAGGTAATCAATTCAAATACAACAAGCATGGAGGTAATCATGTACATCATCAAATTAGTTGAGAATCCAATCTCAACGCTAATCTACAACAACATTTACTCAATACTTACTAATACATACATTTATACAAACCCTTAGTCTACACACATTAGTCTACATAGCATATGTTGGCCAATAATGTGCATTAGGGTGAATCTCTTCACCAAAAAGATCATACACGCATAACTAGCATAGGTACACGATAAATACTCATGGCAATCATATCAGCAAAATACGTATGTATACAGTATTTCCTACAAATACCCAAAATATCCTAAATCTCATATTCTTCGTACGTATTCGAAATGAAAAATGGACAGCATGTTCTACATGTCAAACAACATCCTTGTCAACAATCTACCTTTAAACGACATTGAAAGCTTTGAAAAATGGTAACCTAAGCGTCTTAAATCCGCACCTTACACCGTAGAAGTGTAACAAATTCAATAGAGACTCTAAGTATTTGTCAACGACTGATTGACAACCTACAGTATGATTTAGGTTAGCTACTTCACCACTTGCACCAATTGAAACCCTAGAACAGGTTAGGGTAAGGGTTTCTTACCTAAGAACGAAGCCGGAGTCGCCGAAAAAGTGATACGGAGGGGTGGATTAGGCACGTAGCAAAGCTGGGAAGAATCCTAGGAAGAATCACCAACTTCTCTCCCACTTTCCCTCTCTTTTCTCTCTCTTGATTTGGGTAGGGTTTGAAATTCGTATGGAATTTGTGAGAGAGGGTTTAAGGCTTTTTTATAAGCCCAAACACGACGAAAACAAACTTGAATTCAAGGTATATTTAAGTTATAACCAAATCGGTTCTATTCCGATCCAACGGAGCACTTCTGGAGGTCCTCTTATCAAATACAGTCGGACTTAAGCTCACTAGCAACGGATGTTTAGTAAGTTAAGTTTTCAGTCCGATTGAATTTTCAGATCGTCCGTGGCGAACCAATTTCAATTCAACGGTTACTGAACTTCGATCAAGGCCACAAGTACTTTGACATGTAAGGGCCACCTATCCTGATCCGAGGCTGAATTTGGGTCAAAATCTAACGGTCAGAACGCTTAAAAATAACGTGCAAGTGAAATGTGCCAGATTTCTTAAAATTATAATTAATTTTCTAAATATCTTTCTTTTCTCACTCTCTTCACTCCGGACGTAATAAAATGGTCTCAGGACATCGTTTGGGCATGATTTTCGAGGTGATAGTTAAGTCCAACTAGGCGGTCTTAATGGTCTAAGTTCATCGCTATCGGACATTCGACGGGCGGTCCAGGTCTGATACGAAGTTTCTGAATGCTCCCGAGAGTAACTGGGTTTAGAGATTGATCCTAGGTTTCTAGGTAACATAGCGTTAGCGGCCCTACTAATTTTGAGTCTTGTAGTTTATATTTAAAGTGATTCAAGTTAATTCTACTGAGTATTCAGTTTGGCACTCAAGCAAATTCTAGCCTAATTGTGGCAGAATGCGGTCGTAGGGCCATTCTATGCCCCATTTTAGGAACTTCTAGTTATCGTATTATTTTAATTATTTTTATAGTGGTTCATAATCAAGTTTACCCTATCTTTACAAAATTTTATAAGATTTTGAGTTGTAAAAAAATTCTAAAAATTCCAGAAGCAGCAGCTGTCCAATAAGTGATTTTCGGATAGTTGCTCACAACGACCTACTTAAACTACTTTAAATATTTTATTATATTTTTAACATATTTTTATATAAAACTAGACTAATTTAGCTTCAATATGATTTTTAAATCACCTAAATTGAATTTATAACGTAGAAGATATGATTTTTCATAGTTTAAAAAAATGTGTAAAAAAAGTGCAGAAACCGGGCTGCCTGTGTGCTGTACGGACGAGGCCTCGCCGATACCGCGATGACCTCATCGATCACTGACTTATTTGGTGAAGGATCACCCCATGGGTGAGGTCCTCACCCCTCAGGGATGCCGAAAACATGTGGGGCCCACCTTGGATCCCCCCGAATTAAGTCGTTTGGGCCCACGAGTCCGTCGAGGCGTTTATCAAGTCTCATTTGCAAACTGGAATGAGTTACGCAACATACAATATATTATTTTGGGGTAGAAGAAGCTAATCCATCCAAATAGCCTATCTACATCATGAAATTCTAAATATTAAATAGTCAAAATCCTAATTTACGCATGTATTTACCATTTATAATAAGTTTTAGTTTAAGTATAGTTTTTCACCTTTTAAACTTTAGGTTTGTGTCTAATATGAAAGTACTTGAAGAAATTTGAAGAATGGGGCGGTGAAAGGTGAGATTTTGAAGGAAATGGGTTGAAAAGCGATTTCTAGACTTTAGGATTGATCTCTAAGAGTAATATGGTTGACCCATTACCTAAGGACGTCTAATTCCAGGTTGGTAAAATTTCAGAGTGTTACAAGGGGTATTTTGGGTAATTTGGTAAAATTTCAACTCCGGGGGCATTTTAGGTATTTTGGAAAAATTTCGGCTCTAGGGGTATTTTAGGTATTTTGGTAAAATTCCAGCTCCGGGGGTATTTTAGGTATTTTGGTAAAATTCCAGCTCCATGGGTAATTTAGGTATTTTAGTAAAATTCCAGCTATGGGGGTATTTTAGGTATTTTGGTAAAATTCCATGTCCATAGGTATTTTAAGTATTTTGCTAAAATTCCATGTCCATAGGTATTTTAGGCATTTTGGTAAAATTCTATGTCCGGGGGTATTTTAGATATTTTGGTAAAATTTCATGTACAGGGGTAGTTTAGGTATTTTAGTAAAAAAATATTGAAAAGGGTATTTTGGTAATAAAGGGTGCACAAGTGTCATTTTAATGGAAAGAGATTGTACACCACCATTTAAGGGAGAGCTTAGTGGACACCGTTGATTCAAGAAGGAAGATAATCATTATGTGAACAGAAAAGTGGTGGTGATCACCACTTTGTAAGAGTGGTGGGGCCTATAAATATCCCTCCCCCACCTCATTTGATGGTGGATCGGAGTTGATCAGTTGGTGGGCCAGGAAATAAGAGGGAGAAGTAAGTAGAGAGAGAGAGAGAGATTTCCCGCACAAAGAGAGAGCTTTGTGCGTAGGGGGTCGTATGCAGCGCACAAAGCCATCTCCGCACAAAGACCTTCCCGCACAAAGAGAATTTTTGTAGAATGTCTCCCACAGAGAGCTTCCACATAGTATCTCCCGTAGAGAGCTTCCGCAGAACGTCTCCTGCAAAGAGTTTTCACACGATGTCTCCTGCAAAGCAGCTTCCGCACAAAGCTTCTTTCAACAGACCTCTTTAAAGAGCCTGTCCACACCTTATCCGCACCCTGTCCGAGATATCCACACCATCCACCATCCTTCTCTCAAGATTTCGACCGTGAATAGTAAGCTTTGATCGTCTGTTGATGTGACCCACCTAGATAATCAAGCCACGAAACCAGACGAACAGTCTTATTTTAATCATTATAATGATCATGAGTAAAAATATACCCATGAAAACTTAACATGGTTTTGATGGGTTTTTATCCCTCTACCTAACAGACAGCTCAGATCCACCTTTAGCCGCGTGATGGTGGCCCACTACGAACGGACAAAAACTTTGTTTTAAAAAGAGTCGACGTATGTCGACTCTGTGATTTGGTGGCCCATTTACTGAAGCTTTTTGGAAAATCCACTTCGTTCATGGGTCTCAGGGTGAAAAACCATCAAGAATAGAGTGCTTTTGGAGGAAAATCAGCGTGGCCCACTATCTTATCTACTTCGCCATCCATTTCAAGTTCAACGGTCATGATTATACAACAACCTGCATGGTTTCAGATTGCTACACTGCTAAGGGTTAAATCTCCCTTCTGCACACGATGGATGATACGGATTGGCGATTTGAATGTGGAGTGGGCCATACTGAGAAAATTGCAAAGAACTCTAAAGTCACTGTGCATTTTTCATAGTTGAGAAGAAGAAGTCGGTCAGCGCCTGCTGACCGACTTTGGAAAATCCCATGCACGGTATGTGCATTTGTACACCATGTACATGTGATGTATATGAAGTTCCAGTATGGTGCTTGTTAGAAATACGCTCCGTCCACCTGATTTATCAGCTTATTTAACACGTTGGGACCAAATCTGAAGCGTATCCAGATATCAAGCGGGCCCCAAATCATGATTTTTAGGGACTAATTTGTCAGTTTGGTCATTTCTATAAGGATTCAGGAGCTGAAATTTAACGTGTACGGTTAATTTGTGGTTCTAAGGCTGCACATAAAGTTTCGAGCCGAACGGACGGTGAAAACCCCATGATCTTACATTCTAAAGACTTTTTAGGCCTGTTTAATATGATTGGCCTGATTTTCTCGGGTCTTGGCCACGCTTCAACAGGCTAATTTATATTTCAAAGAAGAATGACCGAAAGGATGCTCTATATTTCTAGGAAAGATGACTGGAATGATGCTCAGAACTGATCGTGACGGTCAGATCAGAGGATTCAAGCTTGTGTAAGCCCGTTTCCTGGAAGACTGGAATGCTGCCGAAATTTCTATCAGACTATCTTCTCTTTTATTCATTATATTGCATTAATTGTACTTTTCTTTCAGAATCAAGGGAATCAAATAATGTAAATGAACTCAGATAAATGTAATGAATGTTCTCTCATTGAATTCTTCGTTATCATTGAATAAATTCCTCAAATGAAATGCATTTGTTTCTTATTCGAAACAGGGCTAGAACCTTTTGTAAGGCCCAATGGACCCTGGGGCTATTTTTAACCATTATATTGTGTTGGAATTAGTGGGTCAGATTACACAAGTGGTTGGACCCTTGGTTGCCCACCAAATCAACTCTATACTTAGGCCAAGTTGTAGGCCCCACCTTCTTGCCTAGAGCATGACATTGCCCATGTGGTTTGAATAATGGGCTGCCCACTAGGCCCACCACAATATATGGAATTGGTGACCCTTGTGTTAGGCCCTAACTTTTCCTATGGGCCCATAGTGTTGTATATAGGTTGGGCTATGTATGTTGTCCTCAGACTCATGTTTTGGGTAGGCCTTGGGCCATTTGTTGGAGGACCAACATGATACGTATGTGGCTTGATGTGACTGCCCATTCTTATGTTGTTGTGTTGGCCTTGGGCCTTGACTCGCGATCGATTAGAGATGGGCTACCTCTTGGGGACCAATTTGGATTAGATGTCCACATTGGTGGCCTAAGGTAGGCCCGTGGGCTTCTATGGGTTGTTGAAGGCTCACCATAGACCCTTGTTAGGCCCACTTTATCTATTTAAGCCCATGTCATTGTTCTCCTTAGTCTTGTGGGCTACCCCAAATTATTGGGCCCCCACTAGAGGTTGATTCCTTAGAGAAATTGTCTAAGTACCTAGACTTAACCTCTTCTTGGACAAGAGTGTACTACATTATATATCACCGCATTACGCGTCTAGATTCATTTTCATAACCTGTGTACATCATTGTATGCTTGGTTGACATTGTGTGTGTGGTCATGTTGTGTCATTGGGCATTATATGATAGCTTCCCGAGGGATGGAGTTCCCCTCTTGAGCACGTCGAATGCTTGGGGATGATGCATGATTGATATGTGTAATTCATGCATCTGGCATTGCATTGCATGATATTATTCACCCTTGCTTTATCATGGCCGATGCCTCCACTAGTACGTCATGGATGGCTGTTATTGGACACTGGAAATACCTCTTGAGCATTTAGGGCACATAAGATGTCCTTGGGTGAAAGTCCCTAAACTTTCATGGTACAAGGAAATGCCTCAACACCGAGACCAAGTGAAAAACATGAGCGCCGAGTATCACGCTCCAAACTCGGAAACCAGGCTCACAAAATTTTCGATCACCGAATCCGACGCCGACAGCCTCCGTAGAACCCCATTCTCGGCTCCCGGCACACATTTACCAGGTTCTGATCATGGGATCCTACAAGGAGGGTTTTTAATATCAATTTGATTTGTAATAAGCATAACCATAGCATAACCCATGAACAATAACCACAAGAACACCATCACAAAATCCATTATGATCAGAAACTTTGAGTACAAGGCGTATGAAACGGAAATACAATATAATGAAAGTAACAAAAAAACTCCGGAAGCTCGGTTGTACGCTCCAACCGTGGCGAGACTATGGCTGGGTCCTGGCGTCACCTGCACGCATCAATCATGCATAAGCTTATAAAAAGCTTAGAGGGCGGTGTAAGTGTGTACACAATATGAGCATGCTTAGAATGCAAGGTTAGAGTAATGCGGAACCATGCAAATGAGTACATGAACACAATCAGCCGTACCAAGGCTATGCATTGTAAGATATGAATGCTATAGGTCATATCAAGACTATACAATACGAGATGCAACTCAAGCATGCCAATCCTCATCCAAATCCTCTTACAGGTCATCAATATCAGTACAATTCTCATTTTGGATAATCACTAGGGTCTAGTACACTCTACGCCAGCTTGTCGCCCCTATCTGAATGCACAACTGGGAGAGTGGAAAGGACCTCACTATCCGCCTGCCAATATCGGGCCCTGCTCGTCGATAGTGGACCCATTCTTCAAGCTAGTCAAACTCAACCTAGAAATTGTCCCCTCATTCAGGCAGGTAAGGTCACACCCCTTTCCAACCGACCACGACACATTGAGAGACGCGGTCTTCTGGTATACGGCCCTCGTGTGCTCATGTATCCACTCGGTCTCGATGTTGGAGTCATCCTCTGGTATCATCGGGTTTAGGAATTTTCACCCAAGGACATCTATAGCTCACCGATGCTAGAAATAATATTTTCGGTATCCAATCCAGTCACCCACAATGTGTCAGTGGAGGCTATGACCCTGATGTCACTACAATAGTCACAATCACACGAATGCAAGTGCATGAATCACTCTACAAGACATGCAACAATCCTACCGGGCCGCACACTCATGAAGGAAAACTCCGCCTATCAGGGAGCCCATAAATAATCTGACCGAAGACATGATATGATCAGTCACTCCTCATATCAAGCATACATATGATGCGTATGAGCATGAATCATGGATGTTATATTGTCGTAAACTCATAATCAACAACGGTAACCGGTATGGGCAATCAGCACCGACAATCGGCATCCACAATCGACCTTGATATAAGGCGGGGTCCAAAGATGGACGGTTGATAATGAATCAATTAAAATCAATGGTGCCCAAGCGTTTGGGTTAACCCACTAGAGAATGATGAGGATAAGCCTAACAAGGTCAAAGGGAAGGTCACAATGTGAATGTCCAACCATCATTGCCCATCAATGTGGACCTTTAACCAACAGTGCTCCCAAGGAATGACACCCATTGGGCCAATCGGATAGGGGCCCACGGCCTAGCACAAGGGCCTAATATACATCAAACGGGCCGAATCAAGTGAGTCGATCAAATGGGCCAATACAAATGGTTCGAATCAAATGGGTTGAATTAGATGAGCCAAATCAATGGACTGAATCAAATGGACCAAATCAAATGGGCCGAATCAATCGGCCGAGTCAAATGGGCCGATTCAAATGAGCCGAGTCGAATAGGCCAGGTCGAATGGGCCGGGTCAAATAGGCCGAGTCAAATGGGCCGATTCGAATGGGCCGAATCAAGTGGGCCGCACTACTACACCAATTATCTATTATTAGGGATAATTTTAGAGTATTTAAAAAAATGATTCATATCAAAAGATCAATTGGACCGTATCACAAATGGCAGTGGAGCTAATGTTTTTCATTGTTTAGACTAGACAGGGCCACCACAACATTTATTTTCCACCCAATCTATTCATAAGGTCATAAGACCTGGATAAAGAGGAAAAATAAATATCATTTGATCCAGACCCACTGCTGCTGTGGTATGGTCCACCTGATAATTTGATGTCTTATTTTCAGTCTCAAACCCTGAGACAAGCTAACCAAATGGATGGACGGCTGGATGCAGCACATCCATTCAGTTGTGGGCCCCTGACACGTCGGCCACCCAAAAAGGTTGGTCGGCCACTAGGCTTCCCACAAAATCACAATGGCCATAAGATTTCAACGGTGGGTGTTATCCACTACTCGTCCAGCAGGATTTGAGATGCCACTCCTCATCAAGAGGGCCCCACCATCAGAAATGGACAGTTGGATGAACCATATTTAGCAAGGTGGGGTCCACGTACGTGGCCCACCAAACATGAATCTGCTTCATTTTTAGTCCCAAGCGTAAGATGAGTTCATCAAATGCATGGACGACTGATGCAACACATTCATCAGTGGTGGCCCATGCTGCCACCGTCTCGATGGACGGATGGATAAAATGTACACATCTATGGTGGGTCCCACCCGTCCAGCGTAGTGGACGGTGTGGCAAAGCCCACACGTTACGATGGCCCCACGTCCCTGTACCGATGGACGGTAAGGATGCAACAGAGCATCATAATCATGGTGGGGCATACCTGGGAGGCCAGACACCATTATATTTATAATATAAAATATTATATCATATCATATTATAAAATATTATATTATATGTTGTATACGTGTGCGTGTGTGAGGGGGAGTGGGGTCTGCCAGCGTCCAGAGATCCAGACGGACGGCTGAATTAGAGTACATCCAGCAAGGTGGGCTCTCCCCACACGTGTAGGGTGGGTCCCTCAAATGCCATAAAACGATCTCTTCAAGTGGCTGGACGATATGGTTCCACGCATACCTCGTGTACGCCCACAGGACCATTTACACGTCCTAGGCAGTCCTTAATCCAGCAGCTAAATAGCTGCTGGATGGCGTGGATTTTATGGGGCGGGTCTTACACGTGTGGGACCCACCATGGCATCAAGTTGATATTTGAATTTTCCCTTCATTTGTACCTATCCAGGCGATCAGGTTAGCGGGCCTGCCGCTGGACAGGTGGGTCCAACATATGGACGGCATGGATATAATACATACCTCATGATTGGGTTCAACCGGTGGGCCACACGGTCACTACATCGGCATAAAAGGAGGAAGAGAGAGAGAGAGAGAGAGAGAGAGAGAGAGAAACGGTGACAAAGGGACCCCGCCACTATGGGCCCCTCATGGTTACATCACATACATTAAAATGGGTCCCACCAACAAGTGGGCCCTAAAAATAAGAATTAACGGTGGATCACCCACCTACGGCCTTCTCCTTGATCCCTTGGACTCCTATGCTCCTTGCCTTTTCTTTTGATGGTGGCTGATGAACTTTTGATGGTGAGGATGAGGGATGAGAGGGTGGGCCACACTTGTTATTTTTGGAAGAGGGTTTGGGGAGGCTTGGACGTGTGAAATTTTGAGTTGCTTGGGAGGTTTGAGAAATGAGAGGGAGAGAGTGAAGTGATGGGATGATATGGGACGGGTGTGATGGGTGATGGGTGGAGTATAGATGAAGTGATGTAAGAGTTGACTTTGGGGTAGCTTGTGTAAGAGAGAGGTAGGGGTAGGGTATGGGTTGCATGTACTTGACTTGATGTGTGATGTGTACTTGATTAATAGGATAGGTCGTAGAGATTCCCTCGAAGTTTGCAATGCCAGCATTTTCCTCGAAATGAATGCGGGTTCACATCTTCTAGCACGGGTATCATTCGGTGCGCGAGTCGTGGCGTTGGAACCGCAGTGACGGCGCGGTCGCTAATATACAAGTTTTTGGTCGAGTTGACTCTGATATGCGAGACTCGGCTTACGATCAGGTGCAAACGTCGGATATGGGTCGAAGGTTGCTAGAATTAGACCGAAAAGACCGCGGAAGCCTACGAAACGGTATGATCTAGGATACAGGTCTTATAACTCTCCCTTCCAAATAAAAATTATCCTTGAAATTTACACAATCATCGCAACTAGACATAACTCATAATAGAAGAGGAAACAAGGCATTGTCATATAAAATCGGAGACAGCATACAAGATACAATACATGATCAATCATCAAAGAGATGGGGATAGCGCTCTCGAATCTCGGTCTCGCACTCCCAAGACACCTCATCAACAAAATTGTAACCCCACTGAACCTTCACTAAGGGAATGACCTTGGTCCGGAGGACCTGCTCCTTCCGTTCAAGGATACGAACTGGCTGCTCGATGTAAAAAGCGTCCTCACGAACCTCCAACGGCTGCCATTCGATAACAGGCACTACGTCTGACTCACACTTCTTCAACATAAAGACGTGAAAAACATTGTGGATGCCAGATAAGTGAAGTAGTAAGGCAAGCCGATAGGCCACAGCGCCAATGCGCTCAGTGATCTCGAAAGGTCCAATCAATCTCAGGGTAAGCTTGCCCTTTGCTCCAAATCGAACTATGCCCTTCATGGGCGAGACCTTGAGATACACATGGTCCCCTACATCAAACTCCAAGGAACGATGCCGACAATTAGCAAAACTCTTCTACCGGCTCTGAGCTGTGACCATCCTCTGCCTGACGATATCAATAGCCTCTGATGTCTGCTGCACAAGTTCGGGACCTAGGAGACGGCGCTCTCCAACCTCGGTACAACAACTCAGAGATCTACATGGTCTACCATATAATGTCTCAAAAGGAGTCATGCCAATGGTCGCCTGATAGTTGTTACTGTATGCAAACTTAGTCAATCGCAGATGCTCATCTCAGCTACCCCCAAAGTCAATCACGTAGGCCCGAAGCATATCCTCAAGGATCTGGTTGACCCTCTCGGTCTGGCCATCGGTCTGTGGATGATATGCGGTGTTGAGCTGCAAATTAATGCCCATCGCTCTCTGAAAGCTCTTCCAGAACTGAGACATGAACCTCGGGTCTCGGTCAGAAACAATCGAGACTGGAATGCCATGTAGTTCACAACCTCCTCGATGAATAACCTCGCAAGCCGGTCCAAAGGCCAAGTTTCATGAATCGCAAGAAAATGTCTCAACTTTGTCAGACGATCAACGACAACCCAAATGGTGTCATGACCGCGCTGAGTCCTCGGTAAACTCATGATAAAATTGGTAAATATGTGCTCCCACTTCGACATCGGGACGCTTAACGGTTGCAACAGACCGGGGGTCTCTGATGATCGGCCTTGACACACTAGCATGTGTCACACTCGGCCACAAAACTAGCAATCTGGCGCTTCATCCCCATCCAAAAATACTGTCTCCTCATATCACGATACATCTTCATCGAGCCAGGGTGGATAGAAAATCACGATCGATGTGCCTCGGTGATAAGGTCTCTGCGCAACTCAAGAATATCCGGGACACACAATCGACCTCTGAAGCGAAGTCCACCATCAGAACCAATCTGCTAATCTGTCTGAGTCTGCTCGGTAATCTTGTAATGACTAGTCTGTCAGCTGAGCCTTGATCACCCTTACGATAAGAGAGGGTTGAATCGACAGGCTTGATAGCTAAATGATAGAAGACTGTAGACTAAAATCAAAGTCATACTCTGTAATATCCTCGAGTATCCTCCACTCCTAAATTTTCATGTGTGCCACTAGGCCTCATGGCTGACAGCTGAGGCATCCGCCACCAGTTCACCTTACTTGGGTGGTACTGGAGATCAAAATCATAGTCCTTTAGGAGTTCCATCCAGCGTCTTTGCCTCGTGTTCAGCTCGGACTGAGAGAATAAATACTTCAAGCTCTTATGGTCGGAGAAGAGCTCGAACCTAACCCCGTAGAGATAGTGTCTCCACACCTTCAGTACGATGCCAACTTCAAATCATGCGTGGGACAGTTCAAATCATGGATCTTGAGCTGACAAGACGCATAAGCCACTAGTCTCCCGTGCTGCATTAGTACAACACCTAACCAATACATGAAGCATCAGTAAATATAACAAATCCTCACTCCCAGAGGGAAGAGTGAGGACAAAAGAAGACGTGAGATGATCCTTCAGCTCCATGAATGTCTGCTCACATGCGTCGGTCCAAACAAAATCTTCCGAGTCAACCTGGTCAACGGGGCTATAATACGAGAGAATCCCTCAATGAAATGCCGATAGTATCCCGCTAAACCAAGGAAACTGCGAATCTTGGATGCAGTCTTAGGTTGGCCCCACTGACGCACTACCTCAACCTTCGACGGGTCCACTATGACACCCTCCTTCGTCACCACGTGACCGAGGAACTTCACCTCCTCCTGCCAGAACTCGCACTTCTCCAACTTCGTGAACAGATAGTGGGCACGGAGAATTTGCAAAGTGATCTTCAAATGCTACATATGGTCCTCATGGGTCCTTGAATATATCAGAAAGTCGTCGATGAAGACCATAACAAACTGATCGAGATATGGATGGAAGACCTTATTCATCAACTGCATGAAGATCACGGGTGCATCGGTTAAAGAGCCTAGCTATATGCCCTAGAGAGGGGGTGAATAGGGCAATGCCAAATAAAACTAATAACAGCGGAATAATAAAAGAAATAAAGTACAATGCTGAATTTAAAGTAATCTCAATAGCCTAAAATAAAGAGAATGATACTTTATCAGTTTTAAGGACAACCTTACACCAAAAACCAAAGGTTTAAGGTAAGACAACCTTATTCCTAGAACGTCCTTTGTATCACAAGCCAATGAGGAATAAAAAGCAAGGAAATCAAAATAACTTGCAGAAATAAATCCTAAGTTATTACAACATTCCCCACACTTACTTGGAATAAAAAGATTACAACATTCATCCACGAATACAATCCACAAAACTGAATGAATAAAAGAATGAAAGAATAATGCACATCCACAACACAACGATATATAGTGGTTCGCCTGTGTGTACACCAACTGTTATCCAACAGCCACATAGAATGCTACTCCACTCCTAATATCCTCACACAGGGGATATTAGCATGCACTATCAAAATAGGTTTCACAGGTTCACCTAAAACCTTCACAATTGTGTCTTTGATCTCGGGCTTACATAATCTAAAAATCCCACAATCTGAGTTTTTTGGCTCTCCTCAGATAACCAATACAATGAGATTTTTCTAGCAAATCTCAAACAAAACCAAAGAAAGTAAATTAAAAAAATGTAAAATACCTGAATCACCTTTTAAAGAAGCCCGGTAGAACCAATCGGAGTAGAAGTTTGATTCAACGTTCAAAGTTCAATACTCACTTTAAAAATGGTTCTAAGTCTAATTGATTTTAAATCAAAAGGGCTAGTTCTATTTGATTTTGAATCCAAGAAGAAGGAATATCAGAAATTTCCCTTTTCTAATAAGATTGGAATGTATATCAAAATCAAATAATAAACAAGCTAGCAAAAGGAATATTAAATAAACACAAAGTAGCTTAAAAAAAATACAAACTTATCTCAAAAAATAGCCTAAAGATTGCTTGAATAGAGTTGAATTAAATTGCTAAAATTCTGAAGTTCGTGCTCTATTTATATCCTAAAAAATCTCGTCTACGACTGGTCTTAGGATCTTAGGACTGGTCGTAGCTTCAAAGATTTTCAAAGATTTCCGCAGGATAAGATTTTGTTGTTCCACGACCGGTCCTGGGTGGTCTACGACTGGTCGTGGGTCACCTACGACTGGTCGTAGGACCCCCAATTTGGTTGCTAGAGTTTAAGTCGTAGGGCTACGACTGGTCGAAGGATGAGTCGTAAAACTCACAGGACTGGTCGTAGGATAGCCAGAAAGATCCAAAAATCTTCAACAACCTAGGACTGGTCCTGAAAAACTTAAGACTGGTCATAACAGAGCTAGGACTGGTCTTAGAACACCCCAAACAAGCATATTGAAATATATGAATTATGTATCTAGAATGACCTACTGTAAAGCCCATCCTAAGGTCAATCTAAGGTCAAAAAAACCTTAAAAGTGAGATGGACATTGAAAGTCTGTACACTAAGATGACCCTTAAGAGAAGCTTGAGAATATAAAAATCTTGTAGTAGGCCTTCTTAAGCTTGATCTTGACTTGACATAGTCTTCTACTATACT
Organism: Magnolia kwangsiensis; assembly: GCA_037074715.1. Taxonomy (NCBI): domain Eukaryota; kingdom Viridiplantae; phylum Streptophyta; class Magnoliopsida; order Magnoliales; family Magnoliaceae; genus Magnolia; species Magnolia kwangsiensis. The sequence goes on along the minus strand of CM073573.1, from coordinate 123,466,268 downwards.
TGAACTTGATTGAATCTTGAACATGCAAACTTGAAGACTTCTATTCTTGAATTCTTCATCCATGACTTGAAACGTTTTTCAATTAAGTTCTTGTCTTGTAATGCGATGTCTTGATTGCAATGAATAGTCTCAAACATGAAATATAAGAAATACAAGACATAGATATAGGTTTTAACACCACAAAATTTGACAACCAAAGGGATATGAAATCATAGCACTTACAATTGGTCAGTCCGAAGGACATGACCTGAAACTCAAAATGACCATAACGCGTCCTGAAAGCTGTCTTCGGGATGTCCTCCTCTCGGACAAAAATCTGATGATAACCAGAAGGCAGGTCAATCTTCGAAAAGAATTGTGCACCCTGCAGCTGATCAAACAAATCATCTATCCTCGGGAGCGGGTACTTATTCTTGATCGTGACTCGGTTGAACTCGCGATAATCTATGCAGAGCCTCAACGAGCCATCCTTCTTCCTGACGAAGAGTACTAGTACTCCCCAAGGCGAACTGCTCGGATGAATAAATCCCAACTCACGCAACTCGTCCAACTGCCGTTGCAGCTCACGCAACTACATCGGTACCATACGGTACGGGGCCTTCAAGATAGGCGTGGTTCCAGGCACAAGATCTATCTGGAACTCAATATGACGGGGCGACGAAAATCTCAGAATCTCCTAGAACATGTCGAGGAAGTTACAGACAACCAGCAACTGGTCAATACATGCTGCAATAGGCTCCTCAACGGTGCAGGACATCAAGTATGACAATAACTCTCCTCTAGGCTCGGCAACAAACTGAAACTACGACAAGCCTGGTATGCAGAATGTGACTGTCCTCGCAAAACAATCCAAGATGGCATAGTACTCGGCAAGCCAATCCATGCCTAAGATAACGTCAAAATCTGACATCAGCAACACGTACAAGTCGGCGGGAAAGAAAATCTCTCCCACTAACACAGGGCAAGATGAACAAAAATAGCCTAACACTGTAGTCTTTCCCAAGGGCGTTGATACAGTCAATCCCTCGCTAGTCGACTCTGTCGGCAATCCAGTAAATCTGTAAAAATCCTTAGACATGAATGAGTACGAAGGACCGGATTCAAACAATATATGTGCGATGCATGAAGATACTGAAAGTGTACCCTCAACGACTCCTCCGGAGGTTTACGGGTCCTGCTAAGCTGCATAGAATCTACCCTAAGCTGGTGGGGGAGGTGCCTATTCCCTCGGAGAGTGCTGCTGCTGCTGATGTCGCTGAGGTGCTCAAAACTGTTACCTCCGCTGTTGTGGCCTCAGAGGCTGGTGCTGATGTTGCTGTTGAGGGGGCCTCGGTGGTGGGATCTGTTATCGCTGCTACTGCGAAGGTTGCTGTTGTGGAGGCAGTTGTGGTGCTCTCGGCTATTGTTCCTGAGGTCAGGGACACTCCCACCTATGGTGTCCTATCCCACAGCATCCATAGCAGGTATCAGAAAGCTACCTCTGAGGTGGTGCAACTGGAGGTGCCGATGGTGCTGCTGGTGCTCAAGTAGATGGGTGGCTCTTGTATCTCTGTGGTTGTCGATGCTGTTGGGGGCTACTAGAGGGGGCCTACCTCTTTTAACCTCTCCTCTGCTCTCGATCACTCTGTGTGCTAGCCCACTCGGTCTCATAAAGTCCTCCCATGTCCAGACATAATCAGGTCCTGCAATGTGGGTGACGGAGGTCCACCAATGCTCTGCCTCACCCTGGAGAAGGAACACAACCAATCGAACTCGCTGCCGAGTCGTGCATGACATAGTATCAAAAATATTCTCTACATCGGAGCGCCACCTCTCTGCTCTAGTCGGATCTGGCTCACCCTGGAAACACGAAGGGTCAAGTTGTCAGAACTCTCAAAGTAGTGCGCTCGAACCCTCCTACTTTGCCTGAGCTGGTGAAACAACTGGGCATCTACCCTGTCCCTGAAGTGCGGCTATCACAGCTTGTAACATCTGCTGTAACTAAGAGGCACTCACAGGTACAGTTGGATCTGCACCGGTCTTAGATAGAGGATCGATATCCACAGGCTGGGGAACAGGGATCTCTGGGGGAGGAACAGGAGTTGCAGATGGTAAAGCTAGAGCCTCAGGTGGTAGAGCGGGAGTCAATCGGGTCACTCTCCTGCGCGACATGTCCTATAGGAAGAATAAGGATGCCGATCAACCTTGGGAATAACACGTTAGGGAACTCAATCGAAAGGTTACAACTCAGAACCTAATCGTCCTAAACCCATAGTAAACATATGATGTTGTTCTCGGTTATTCCTAAGTTATGCACTGATACCAACTTCTGTCACTCCCTAAACTCGAAAACCATGCTCACAAAATTCTCGATCGCCGAATCCGGCGCCGACAGCCTTCGTAAAACCTCATTCTCGGCTCCGGCACACATTTACCAGGTTTTGATCTTGGGATCCTACAAGGAGGATTTTTAATATCAATTTGATTCGTAATGAGCACAACCATAGCATAACACACGAACAATAACTATAAGAACACCATCACAAAATCTACTATGATCAAAAACTTTGAGTGCAAGGCATATGAAAGGGAAATACAATATAATGAAAGTAACAAAAAAAATTTCAGAAGCTCGGCTGAATGATCCAATCGTGGCGAGACTATGGCTACGTCCTGGCATCACCTGCACGCATCAATCGTGCATAAGCTTATAGAAAGCTTAGAGGGAAGTGTAAGTGTGTGCGCAATATGAGCGTGCTCATAATGCAAGGTCAGAGTAATGCGGAACCATACGGATGAGTACATGAATGCAATCAGTCGTACCAAGGCTATGCGGTGCAAGATATGAATGTTATCGGACATATCAAGACCATGCAATGTGAGATGCAACTCAAGCATACCAATCCTCATCCAAATCCTCGTACAAGTCATCAATATCAGTACAGTTCTCATTCTAGATTATCACCGGGGTCTAGTACACTCTACGTCAGCTTGTCACCCCTATCCGAATGTACAACTGGGAGAGTGGAAAGGACCTCACTATCCGCCTGCCAGTATCTGGCCCGGCTCGTCATTAGCAGACCCATTCCTCAAGCTAGTCAAACTCAACCTAGAAATTTCTCACTCACTCAAGCGGGTAAGTTCACATCCCTTTCTAACCAACCACGACACAATGGGAGACATGACCTTCTAGTATATGGCCCTCGTGCACTCATGTATCCACTCGGTCTCGACGTTGGAGTCATCTTCTGGTACCATCGGGTTTAGAAATTTTCACCCAGGGACTTCTATAGCACCCCAATGCTAGAAATAATATTTTCGGTATCCAATCTAGTCACCCACAATGTATCTGTGAAGGCTATGACCCTGATGTCGCGAGGGCATACAATAGTCACAATCACACGAATGCAAGTGCATGAATCACTCTACAAGACATGCAACAATCTAACGTGGGCCGTGCACTCATGAACGACAACTCCACTTATTAGGAAGCCCATAAATAATCCAATCGAAGACATGCTATAATCAGTCACTCCTCATATCAAGCATACATATGATGCGTATGAGCATGAATCATGGATGTTATGTTGTCGTAAACTCATAATCGGCAACGGTAACTAGTATCGGCAATCGGCACCGATAACCAGCAATGACAATTGACCTTGATGCAAGGTGGGGTCCATAGATGGACGACCAATAATGAATCAATTAGAATCAATGGGGCCCAAGTGTTTGGGTTAACCTACTAGAGAATGATGAGGATGGGCCTAACAAGGTTAAAGGGAAGGTCACAATGTGGACGTACAACCATCATTGCCCATCAATGTGGACCTTTAACCAACATTGCTCCCAAGGAATGGCGCCCATCGGGCCAATCGAATAAGGGCCCACGACATAGCACAAGGGCCTAATATACATCAAACGGGCCAAATCAAGTGCGATCAAATGGGCCAATACAAATGGTTCGAATCAAATGGGTCGAATCAGATAAGCCAAATCAATGGGCCGAATCAAACGAGTCAAATCAAATGGGCCGAATCAATTGGTCGAGTCAAATGGGCCGATTCAAATGGGTGAGTCGAATAGGCCGGGTCGAATGCGTCGAGTCGAATGGGCCAAGTCAAAAATGTCGAGTCGAATGGGCCGAGTTAAATAGGCCTAGTCGAATGTGCCAATTCAAGTGGGCCGCACCACTAAACCAATCATCTATTATTAGGGATAATTTTAGAGTATTTAAAAAAAATGATTCATGTCAAAAGATCAATTGGACCGTACCACAAATGGCAGTGGAGCTAATGTTTTCCATTGTTTAGACCAGACAGGGCCACAACAACATTTATTTTCCACCCAATCTGTTCATAAGGTCACAAGACCTAGCTAAAGAGGAAAAAAATATTATTTTATCTAAACCCACTGCTACTGTGGTGTGGTCCACCAGATAATTCCAGCAGGTGGATCCAACATATGGACGGCATGGATATAATACATACCTCACGATGGGGTTCAACTAGGTGGGCCACACGGTCACTACATAGACATAAAAGGAGGAAGACAAAGAAATAGAGAGAGAGAGAGAGAGAGAGAGAGAGAAATGGTGATAGAGGGACCCCACCACTATAGGCCCCTCATGGTTACATCACATATATTAAAATGGGTCCCACCAACAAGTGGGCCCTAAAAGTAAGAATTAATGGTAGATCACCCTCCTATCGACCTTCTCCTTAATCCCTTGGACTCCTATGCTCCTTGCCTTTTCTTTTGATGGTGGTTGATAGACTTTTGATTGTGGGGATGAGGTATGAGAGGGTGGGCCACATTTGTTATTTTTGGAAGAGGGTTTGGGGAGGCTTGGACATGTGAAATTTTGAGTTTCTTGGGAGGTTTGAGAAATGAGAGGGAGAGAGAGTGAAGTGATGGGATGATATGGGATGGGTGTGATGGGTGATAGGTGAAGTGATGGATGAAGTGATGTAAGAGTTGACTTTAGGTAGCTTTTGTAAGAAAGAGGTAGGGGTAGGGTATGGGTTGCTTGTACTTGACTTGATGTGTGATGTGTACTTGATTGATGGGTTTAATTGATTGATTAATATGATAGGTCATAGAGATTCCCTCGAAGTTCGCAACTCGCGGCGTTTTCTTCGAAATAAACGTGGGTCCACATCTTTTAGCACGGGTATCGGTTCCGTGTGTGAGTCATGGCGTTGGAATTGCAACGACAGCACTGTAGCTAATATGCAAGTTTCGGGTCGAGCCGAATCTGATATGCAGGGCTCGGCTTAGGATCGCGCATAGACATAGGATATGGGTCGAAGGTTGTTGAAATTCGACCGGAAGGACTGCGGAAGCCTACAAAATGGTACGATCTAGGGTACGGGTCTTACATCGAGTGCCTTATACCATTAGGCTGCGTCTCTAACTGTAGCGTGGTCTGTTGAGATGGGTTGTGGCCTGACCCGCCTAAGTGAGAGGGGCAATAGCTTGGCTGAGTTTGACCAGCTCGTGAATGAGTCTGCTACCGTCGAGCCTTGCTGGTGATTGGTTATCTACAGGCAGGTAGTGAGGTCTCTTACGCTCATTGGACTGCAGTTTGGAGAGTGGCAGTCGGCTAACAATGTATTTGACCCCCGTGATTTTTCTAGAGTGGAACTGTATGGATATGTGTACTGGATATGAGGACTGGCATGATTGCATTTTCACTTTGCATATGACATTGGCTATGTAGGCCTCTTGTGCATCACCTTGGTATGGCACCCAGTACTTATATGTTGCATTACTTAGCCTTAGTATAGCTAGTGGCATTGATAGTGATCATGGATCATGTCAAGCTTTTGCATTCTCTGATATTTCTTTCTAGCACTGGTATTACACACACTTACATCGCCTTCTAAGCTTTTTATAAGCTTATGCACAATTGATGCATGCAGGTGATTCTAGGCAGCCGCAGTAGCTGAGGAGCAAGGAGTGTGCTGAGGACCTTTTTGGGGTTGCCTATTGTTCAGATTATGTATTTCCTTTTAAGCCCTGTACCTTATATAGAAGTTTAAATTCTTAGCGTATTTTGTGATGTCTTCCCATGGTTACTTTTTGTAGTTACTATGTTATGATCTTAGGTATACTCTTATAGATTGGATTTATGTCATGGAAACCCTCCTTGTGAAAATCTCAGGATCAGAACCTGGTGAATGGGTGTCAGGAGCCGAGAATGGAGCACCACGGAGGCTGTTGCTGCTAGAACCGGCTATCGGGTTCCTTGTGAGTCCAGTCACTGAGTCTGGGGCGTGACACCAAGACTAAAGAATTCAAGTGCAAAAGATCCAAGGAAACTCAGAGAGGGATGAAGAGAATCTAAGATTTGAAGTGTTCGTCGGCTAGCCCGAGTTTTAGTTCGGCTAGCCCAAGAATTCGGCCAGCGTAAGAAAGTTCTTCTGAAAATCCAGCGACATGATCTTCTAGAACTTTTGTCAATTCGGCTAGTCCGAGTGTCGATCAGCTAGCTGAAGCTCCACTTTAGCTAGCCTAAGGTTACATAAATTCTGCACGAACTACGTATATTTGAGGTGGTTTTCGAATTCTTCCAACTTGGTGTGAAAGTTGGAGTTGCACAACTATAAATAGGAGTCCCTATGATGTTCCTAGGCATCTTATAGGGTTTGAGGAGTGGAGCAAAAGGGTGAACCACCATTCGGGAGTTCTTCATCTTCTTCTTTAGTTGGTCTTTTTGTTTTGTTTAAGAGTCTTTAGTTCAATCTTGTTTATGGTTGGCTAAACCTCTTAGATAGGGCTAAGAGGTGAAGCTTGTAGCTTGATTGGGAAGTTTGCTTTCTTTTGATTCATGTTTTGTTGAACTTTCTTGGATTCTAATTCTTTATTAAGGAATATATTTATTATTTAATGATTTTTTGTGACAAATTACAATAGATCTGTAACTACTTGAAATATCTTCTTTTCTTAAATTGAGATTGTGAGATTAATAAGTCTTATTGTTCACCATCGTTCCTTAGGCATGGTAGGGTGAGGGAATTCTTCATAACCTTCACAATTCTCCTATGATTAGTTGTGGGATTAGTATATCCTATTGTTTGCCATTGTCTCCTGGGCTTGGCTGGGTGATGGAATCACTTCCAATCCTCACAATTCTCATCTTTTAAGACTAGGTTCATGAGAAGTTCAGAGATCTGACAGTCTCCTTTCTTCATCTAGATAAGATAGGACTGTGATTCCAGTTGGATCTATTGAATCATGCAAGGCAGCCTCCCAATTGCTACAAGTGGATCCTTGGTGTAAGACCCATAGCCTTAGTAGCTGTTTTGTTCCATTGGGCCTTGCGGTCCTACTGGTCGAATTTTGGCTACCTATAACCTATGGTTTGCATTTGCAATGATCCTTAAGTCCCATCATATAAACCCAACCTTGATCGACCTGAGACTAGCACCATAGCATCCACATCGACGTCACGTCTCGTACAGCAATCTGAGCAGTACATCAAAATTTATAGGTCACGCATCTTTTAGGTCGTTGATCATGATAATGGACCCACCTTGTGCTAGAGCACAAATCCCTAGGTGATGACATCACCCTATCATCATAGATGCTATCCTACCCTAACCCCCAGCTATCATAGGTTTTCTTTTCTAGAGAGGCATGCTAGCTCTCTCTCCCATGCCATCATTTCTTTTTCTTCCGTAGACATCATTACCCTACAAACCATCATTGTTTTGCTAGAAACTCCCCCTCCCTCATTCTTCCTTTCCTCCATAGCAAGCACCCCTTGGACGTCCCACCACTCCTCCATTTTCCATCCCTCTTTCCCTCAAATCCATCTCAATCTACCCATTACAACCCCATCTCCACCATCGAAAACCTTTCCATGGAGCTAGAAGGTCATTGTGTTGAAGAAAAGAAGAAGGATCTTAATGTGGGTGCTCTTGTAGTTAAGATTTTCTAATTTTCTTTGATTCTATAGATTCTCTTTCCTCTTCTTCCATCTTAGAAGCATGTCGGGCCCATCAAATGATGGTGGAGGCCCCCATGTCTTTTTGGGTGGCCAGTGGCCCACCCCTTTGTGCATGCATGATCCATGCTTGGGGTCATCCTCCATAGACCCTGTCATGGTTTTCTCTCTTATGTTTAAGGATCCTTGGGTCATATAAACCCTTGATCCTTAGTGGAGATGACATCTCCACCATAGATCTTGAGTAGGAAGAGTTATACTCATATAGATCCATGTAAATCATGAAATAGTGAATGCGTGTGGTTGTGTGATGAGGGGAAGGGCCTCAATGTGGTGGAGCCTCTTCCCTTGTAGCTAGATCCTTTTTATTCCTTTGTTTATCCCTTTATTTATGATGTGTGTGGCCCACCTTGTGACCCGAAAACATTCATAACGTCTAAGGAGAGTGGACGCCCATGGCAGTCCACTCTATGGATGCTAGCACCCAAATTGCCCCAAAATGGGCACATGCAAAGAGTTTTTTAGTGGTGGGAAGGGTTTGGATATTTGTAGGGCCCACTAATGTGGTCCATATCATAATTTTTATGGGGTGATTTCCCCTTTTAGCAATGCTTATATTTAATTTATTTCAGCTATATGTTGCTGTCCAAATTTTCTGGACAGATTTTTAAGCTGTCTTGAGCTTAAGAATGTTTTGAGGGGTGTTTTGAAAGTGTCCTAGTTTGTTAATTAGCGTAAGTGTTGAGTTAATTATACAAAGAAGCTCCATAGAAAGATCAATAGGAAGATCAATCAGCTGTCTGCCTCAACCGGATATGTGCCCGAACTCACCACAAGTAAATCTAAGCCTCACATCCCTTGTCTTAAAACACTAGGTAAATAAAACCTTTAAAATTGGTTAGAATATTATAGGATTTTTTGGTTAGAAATTTCTTTTTACAAATTCAAAAAATCTCTAATTTTTCTACCTCTATCAATTTATCAATCAATCAATACCATCGAAATGAGGATCAAAGATATCCAGCAACCACATATTCATTTGGACAGAATTATCGATGTATCGATACCCCTATCGATATCATTGATATTTGAAACTCGAGTTTATCGAAGTTGACTACATATAATCGATAAGCAAAGAGTTTGTGTCCCTATTTTTCTAAAGAAAATCATGAAAACCTTTGATATATTGAAACACTCCTTGATATCCTCAGAATTCAAAAATCAATGATATCAAAAGGCCTTCGATGATATTAATCTTAGACACAGTTTTCCAGCAACATTTTTCAGGTGGTTTTTTATTTCAAATCGAGGGTCACTAGATAGAATCGATATTCAAATATTGATGATATCGAGGCCGGATTGATTGCATCAAGAAAGGATAAATTGTCCAGCAAGCTCACTAATAAAATCTTTGAATTTATCGATGCATCGACACGACCTTTGATATCATCGACATTCAAATTTCGATGATAACAAGTGTACCTCGATCATATCTTTTGACCTGAAATATTTTAAAGCTAGTCTCTCTCATTTTCAAATGTCGAGGAATCGATCCTCATATCGATAATATCGGAGTTCGAAATCCGATGACATCGACGCGTGTTTCGATTCCCTCGACCAACTGGCAAAAGATTTCAAAAGCGTATGACATTTGAGTTTGTGTCATCGAGCGACCAATCGATGCAATCGAGAGTATATGCTCGATGATATCGATCCTACTTAATGATATCAAACTTTGTCATAAATGTGATCATTTTATATCTATTGAAACTTTTTGCCTAGATATAAAGAGCTTATTTTTAGTTACTACTAGAGAAAGAAGAGAGTGCATTTGAGTGTTTAACCATAGATCATTTACCCAAAACCCTTTCTCTTAAGGGAGTTCATCCTCCAATCCACCCTCATCATTGATATTCAATAGAGTGGATTGGGGAATGAACTTCTGCATTCAAGGATCCTCCAGCTTCCACCTTAATGGAAAATCATTAAGTTGGGATGCCTTGAATGCATAGATGATTGGAATCACTCTATCTCCTTTATAGAAAAATATCTGAGAGTAGAATTCTATCATAACCTTGACCTAACCCGTCGCCATGCATTGGTATATCTTTTGAGTTACAGTTTAAGGAAGCAGAAGACTCTTCATCAAAAAAGGAGGAGATATTCAACAACAAGATAAAAGGGACTCATCTGCTTATTTGTAAGTTATCAGAGTCCAAAGGACCCTTGTGATCATTCCTTTATAGGAATGGGTCTAAGGTGTTTCTCACCCCTTGCAAGTCCTTTAGGAGGCCTCTGGCGAGAGTGTACATGGTGCGTGCGTTGTGTTGACCCTTGCTCTGTAGAGAGCATAAACAGTTAAGGTCTTATGGAAGATCCTTAACCGGTGTGCCTAAAAGTGGGTACGTTGTGTTGACCCTTGCTCGTGAGAGCATAAACAGTCAGCCTAGGTGTAGGTTGTAAAGGTGAAAGGTGAACCTGATTTAAAACCTTGGGTTTGAGGTGAACCATGGGAAACCTCCTTAGTGAAATCCAATACACTCAAGGGTTGAGTACGGTTATCAGGAGTGGACTAGACAAGTAGTCCAACCACCATAAATATGACTATGTTTGAGATTATTTTTGTCTCTTATTTGTTTATGTGATTTCCTTAAATACTTTCATATCTGATCATTTGAGATCACACACACTCACAGTCATATCCATCATAAACTAGTTTGCATATTGTTCATCTCTCAAATAGTTTGTGATTGGATCCTCTACCGGGCTTGGAAATCAGTAAAGTTACTCTTGAGTAATCCTAATATATGCTTGTTGCTAGGATTAGAGTGATAGGATTTTAAATTGGTATAAAATTATTAAAAAGTCCTATTCACCCCCCTCTAGGACATATTGGCATATTCGTACTTCAACTAAAGTGGTCTTTACCATAATTTCAATTGGTATCAAAGCGAATCTCTCTTTAATGGCTTCACTGCCTAGAGAGTGATCATGATTGAAGTTGAAATCATGATCAAAAGTGTCTCAGAGGATGTGACAGGTCAAAACAATTGCCTTAGTACCTTGATAGTGGATGCTCCAGACACGTGACCGGTGATCAAACTCACTTCTGTGAGTATTCAAACTTTGATGGAAGATCAATCAAATTTGGAGATGGTAACTCAGCCAAAATTGTAGGACAAGGAACAATAGTTGTACCATTCCTTCTAAAAATCAAACATGTTCTCTATGTAGAAGGTCTGAAACATAATCTCCTTAGTAACTCCCAAATCTGTGACAAAGAACATCTGGTCATTTTCTCAAAGGATGTGTGTAGGATCTTAGACCATACAGGAAAATCTCTCATAAAAGGTTTACGTACTAATGATAACTGTTATGTCATCAAAAGTACAAATGAGAGTGTGTTATCCTCAAAATGGAATATAGCTATAAAGAATGAATTCAAATTATGACACCAAAGGTTGGGACATGTCCACTATCGAAATTTAGCCAAGCTCAGCTCAAAAAATTTAGTTAGAGGACTTCCCATGATTAGAAAAGAAGAAAAATTTGTCTATGGTGAGTGTCTAAAAGGAAAACAAATAAAAATCGGCCACAAAAAGACAACCACTATAGCAATAACAAAACCTTTGGATTTACTACATATGGATCTAGTTAGTCCAACCAAAGCGGAAAGCCATAGCAAGAAAAGATACTTCCTAGTTGTAGTAGATGACTACACCAGATTTACTTGGGTCACATTTCTTCGAGAAAAATCGGATGCCTTTGTGGAATTTATGACCTTGGCTAAACGACTTCAAGATGAAAAAGGATATGGTATCATTCGCATCAGAAGTTATCATGGTGAGGAATTTGAAAATGAGTGATTTGAAAAATATTGCAATGAGAAAGGAATTCATCATGAATTCTCAGCCCCAAAAATTCCACAGCAAAATGGAGTCGTTGAGAGAAAAAATTGAGTATTGTAGGAAATGGGATCAGTTATGTTAAATGGGAAAGATATGGAAAAATTTTCTAGGTAGAAGCTATCAATACTGCCTGTTACATCATAAATAGAGTATATCTTAGAGCAGGTTTGAACAAAACTCCATACGAACCATCGTATGGGAAACAACCTAGTGTGAATTATTTTTGAGTTTTTAGAAGTAAATGTTATATCTTAAGAGTCAGAGATCACTTAGGGAAATTTGAGTCTAAAAGTGATGAAGGTATCTTCCTGGGGTATGCCTTGAATAGTTGTGCTTATAGAGTGTATAATCTAAGGACTCTCACCATTCAAGAATCAGTCAATGTGCTAGTCGATAACCAATCTCATGAAAACGATACTCCTGTGAATGAATTAGAAAATGTAGATTCATGCATACTAGATAATTCTGATAACAAATCTCCATCATCCGATGAACCCCAACCATCATCGAACATACCCGTCATTAAGGATCACCCTCAAGAACAAATTATTAGGGATCCCAATGATGGTGTGAGAACACAACGGCGGATAGAAAATATCTATAGTCACTTATGCTTTACCTCAAAGATTGAACCTAAGAATATTGTAGAAGCTCTTCAAGATGAACACTAGATTAATGCTATGCAAGAAGAACTTCAACAATTTCAGAGAAATGAGGTATGGTAATTAGTTTCCAGGCCACTCAATACTAATGTCATTGGATCCAAATGGGCTTCAAGAATAAAGCTGATGAATCAGGAAATGTGATTAGAAACAAAGCAAGGCTCGTAGCTTAAGGGTACTCACGGATAGAAGGCATTGATTTTGATGAGACATTTTTCCCTTAGCTCGTCTTAAGTTCATTAGAATTCTTATGTTTGTGGCATGTGCATTAAAGTTTAAATTATTTCAAATGGATGTAAAAAAGAATGTTTCTTAATGGGGATCTTGCTGAAGAAGCTTATGTAGAACATTCGAAGGGATTCTCAGATCCTAAGTATCCCCATTATGTTTATCGTCTGAACAAAACTCTTTATGATATCAAACAAGCACCTCGTGCCTGGTATGAACGATTGACAAAATTTCTTTTGGACCATAAATTCTGCAGAGTAAGTGTAGATAAACATTGTTTACTTAAACAGCAAAGGACCCACTTCTTATTGCACAAATTTATGTAGATGATATAGTCTTTGGTTCAACATGTGAAGATGCTTCTCTCAAATTTGCCAATCTCATGGAATCAGAATTTGTAATGAGTATGGTTGGTGAATTAAACTTCTTTTTAGGGTTACAGGTCAAGCAACTAAATGATGGAATATTCATTTGTCAAACCAAGTATGCAAATGATTTGGTGAAAAGGTTTGGTCTTGAATCTAGTTGTTCTTATCATACTCCCATGAGCACCACACTCAAACTTTCCAAAGATGTAAAGGCATGAGTGTGGATCAACATCTCTATCGGAGTATGATAGGGAGCCTACTATATCTCATGGCTAGTCATCCTGATACATCTTTTAGTGTGGGGTATGTGCTCGATATCAGGTAGATCCTAAAGAATCTCACTTGACTGTTGTTAAGAGAATCATTAAATATATTGTAGGAACTACCTCCTTCGGACTGTGGTATCCATTTGAAACATCCACCATCATCACTGGATGCTTTGATGCTGATTGAGTTGGAAATCTGGATGATCAAAAATCAACAAGTAGAGGATGTTTTTATATTAGAAATTGCCTGGTCTCCTGGCAAAGTAAGAAGCAAAAATATATATCATTGTCCACTGCTGAGGCTGAATACATTGCTGCAGGAAGTTGTTGTGCACAACTCCTTTGGATGAAACAAATGTTGTTGGACTACGGGATTGAACAACCCACAATGAGTCTTTTTTGTGATAACACAAGCGCTATCAACATTTCAAAAAATCATGTTCAACATTCTTGGACCAATCATATTGACATCCATCATCATTTTATCTGAGAACTTGTTGAAGACAAGATTATTATACTCGATTATGTATCCACAGAAAGGCAACTTGCAAACATCCTCACCAAACCTCTTGATTCAAATAGATTTAGTGATCTTCAAAAATCCATTGGAGTATGTACTAATTAATGATATCCCAATGACCATGATCCTCGTAGGTAAATCTTCACACTGGGACATTCATGGTTAAGTATCAGCCGCAAATCTAAACCTCATAAATTAACCATACTAGTCTTTGGGATGTCAGATTATGTCCCTCTCGATATCATCGATATTCAAAGTTCGATGACATCTCTATTCACTATCAATGTGATCGACGACTCTAAAAAAAGTAAGCTTGTTTCCATTGGAACTTTCAAGTTACTGTTGGTTCTTCCCAACAGTCATCGACACGATCTTCAATGCATTTATGAGCGTTTGTTCAATATCATCGACACTATATCAATGACATCAATAAACCTGTTATAAAAGCCGACCGACAACGAGGAAGAGATTCACTTGGCTTCCTTCCCTCTGGTTTCCTCCATTACCATGCTGGCTCCCAAACATCAAGTGGAGCAAAGAAGATGGTTAAAGGGAAAGGTAAGAGCCTCTTGTCCTCAAAATCTTCCAAGGCTAAGAACGGAAAAAATGTTAGATCACCTCAAAACCAATCCGATTGGGAACAAGTTACGATCGTCGATCGTATTGTTCTCAACAGTGTCGTTGAACCCTATGGGGTAGATCTCCTGTTAGAGACTATTGGCTAGCAGAATGTGCTTGATATGGGTGGCCCGTACCAGTTTGACATGATTCAACAAATTTTTAATTGTTATCACATTATTCTAGATTATCCACCATGTATTCGTCTATAATTTATGCAACACTCCAAAATGATTACCCCAATGGTTCTTGGCCATCTTCTAGACATTGGCGTGACTCGGATCACAGTCACTGGTAGAAGTTTAAATGAATTGGGTAGGTGGGGGGAGATCACTCGAGCACTATGCCAGGGTGTAACAATTCCTAGATATGATGACAATATACTTCTTGTAAAACATCTAGGAACATTGTTCAGAATTCTCCAAAGTATCTTCAGTACGAATGTTTACCCATGTGACGCCAATGACATCGGCCCGAATCCTTTTGCACTCAATGTCATGTATGATGTATATCAAGAGGTTCCTGTGTGTTTGCCAACTCTTATTCTAGAACAACTGATTAAGGTAGTCAAGGGGGACCATCTTGAAATACTTCCATTTCCATCCCTTATCTGTAAACTCGCACGCTACGTAGGACTGTCGGCAACATTAGACAAAGTATATCCTGAAGTGTGGTTCGACCATGATGTAGTTCAATAGGTGTATGTCTCCGCCTCTTCTCATGCAAAGAGTCCTCCACCTGCTAGTGTGAGCAGCCAGCAGCCAAATGAAGAAACACCTTGGGGATCAAATCGGACACCCCTCTATAGTCCTGCATAAGTCACAAATCGTCCGCATCATGTACTTGAACGTTACCTGCTGAACAGCCTAGCTGGAATTGACGAGCGGCTCCATAACTATGAACGACGATTGTCAGGGATAGAGGACAAGCTAAAAGCTCTCCAACCCTTTGTGCAATAGATTCTTGAATTGCTAACAACTGGTGGATCTAGTATGCTTTAGAAGGTGGCAGCGTTAGCAGATAATGTGTGGATATTGTAATCACTTTTTAAAATATCCTCACGTTTCCTTAAACTGACATACTTTGGTTCCTAATAGTTTCTTTTTTATGATAATTTTTTTTGGTACTCATGATTGGGTTTGGTAATTCTATTTGGATGAATGTAATACTACTGCCAATCTAGGGCAGTTTGTGTTTTTAGATATTTTGAATATGGCTGGGTATAATTCAAATTTTTTAATGCCATGATTATGTTTTAAGATCCCCTGGTTTATCTAGTATATGTTATGTGGAATGCATGTGATGTTTTTCTTATTATATTTACTTATATCACTGCTCTGTTTGGTCTACTATGCATACACAATTTCTGAAAATGATGTCAGCTTAAACTATTTTTCTCAGTATACATCCATCTTTTATAAATGCATGTTCTCTAAATGATTGGTTCTCTCAAATACTTCAAACTTCAGTTAATATCACCAACTATACCTTTGCCAATGACTGACAAAAAGGGGGAGAACAATTCAAATACCCCAAAAAAAAAATTGTATATCTACTTGAATTGTGATATAGGTGTTAGGGGGAGGAGCTGCATCAAGATAGGGGGAGAATGCTATTAGGGGGAGCAGCTACTGACCTTTGTGTATGGTTTCACTAGACATTATAAAATTGTGTAAATTACATGTACACACAATTTAGGATGTATTTGTCTAGATGCTATTATAGAGTGTTTTGATATTTTGTCATGTAATTGATAAAGGGAGAGATTGAAAGTGACCTGGTTTGTCAATTAGCGTGAGTGTTGAGTCAACTAGACAGAGAAGATCCATAAGAAGATCAATCAGCTATCTGCCTCAATCGGATGTGTGCTCGAACTCACCACAGGTAAATCTAAGCCTCACGTACCTTGTTCCAAAACACCAGGTAAATAAAACCCTTAAAATTGGTTAGAATATCATAGGATTTTTGGGTTAGAAATTTTTTTTTACAAATTTAAAAAATCTCTAAGTTTTCTAACTCTGTCGATTTATCGATATAATCGAGTAGTGTTGTCGATGTCCTCGATGATCAATTGATACCATCGAAATGAGGACCAAAGATGTCTAGAAACTACATATTCATCTAGACAGAATTATCGATGTATCAATACCCCTATCGATATCATCGATATTTGAAACTCGAGTTTATCGAAGTTGACTTGATATAATCGACAAGCAGAGAGTTTGTGTCCCTGTTTTTCTAAAGAAAATCATAAAAACCTTCGATATATCGAAACACTCCTCAATATCCTTGGAATTCAAAAACCAATGATATAGGAAGGCCTTCGATGATATTGACCTTGAGCACAGTTTTCAAGCAATATTTTTCAGGTGGTTTTTTATTTCAGATCGAGGGTCACTCGATAGAATCGATATTCAAATATCGATGATATCGATGCCGGATTGATTGCATCAAGAAAGGACATAAACTGTCCAGCAAACTTACTAATAAAATCTTTGAATTTATCAATGCATCGACCCGACCTTTGATATCATCGACATTCAAATTCCAATGATATCGAGTGTACCTCGATCATATCTTTTGACCTGAAATATTTCAAAGCTAGTCTCTCTCATTTTCAAATGTTGAGGAATCGATCCTCGTATCAATAATATCGGAGTTAAAAATTTAATGACATCGACGCGTGTTTCGATTCCCTCGACCAGCTGGCAAAAGATTTCAAAAGCGTGTGACATTTGAATTTGTGTCATCGAGCGGCCAATCGATGCAATCAAGAGTATATGGTCAATAAGATCGATCCTGCTTGATGATATCGAACTCTGTCATAAATGCGACCGTTTTATATCCACTGGAACTTTTTGCCTATATATAGAGAGCTTGTCTTTAGTTGCTGGTAGAGAAAGAATAGAGTGCATTTAAGTGTTTAACTTTAGATCATTTACCCAAAGCCCTTTCTCTCAAGAGAGTTCATCCTACAATCCACCCTCATCATTGATATTCAATAGAGTGGATTGGGGAATGAACTTTCGCATTCAAGGATCCTCCAGCTGCCACCTTAATGGCAAGTCATTAAGCTGGGATGCCTTGAATGCATAGATGATTGGAATCACTCTATCTCCTTTATAGGAAAATATCTGAGAGTAAGATTCCATCATAACCTTGACCCAACCTGTCGCCATGCATTGGTATATCTTCTGAGTTATGATTCAAAGAAGCAGAGGACTCTTCATCAATAAAGGAGGAGATCTTCAACAATGAGTTAAAAGGGACTCATCTGCTTATCTGTAAGTTATCAGAGTCCAGAGGACCCTTGTGATAATTCCTTTGTAGAAATGGGTCTAAGGTGTTTCTCACCCCTTGCAAGTCCTCTACGAGGCCTCCGGTGGGAGTGTACGTGGTGTGTGCATTATGTTGACCCTTGCTCTATGGAGAGCTTAAATAGTTAGGGTCTTATGGAAGATCCTTGGCTAGTGTGCCTAAAAGTGGGTACATTGTGTTGACCCTTGCTCGTGAGAGCATAAACAGTCAACCTATGTGTAAGTTGTAAAGGTTAAAGGTGAACCTAATTTAAAACCTTGAGTTTGGGGTGAACTGTAGGAAACCTCCTTAGTGAAATCCGGTACACTCAAGGGTTGAGTGCAGTTACTGGGAGTAGAGTAGACAAGTAGTCGAACCACTATAAAAATGACTGTGTTTGAGATTATTTTTATCTCTCATTTATTTATGTGATTTCCTTAAATACTTCATATCTGATCATCTGAGATCACACCTCACACACACTCATAGTCATATCCATCATAAACTAGTTTGCATATTGTTCATCTCTCAAATAGTTTGTGATTGGATCCTCTACCGGGCTTGGAAGCCAGTAGAGTTACTCTTGAGTAATCCTAATATATGCTTGTTGCAAGGATTAGAGTGATAGGATTTTAAATCGGTATAAAATTATTAAAAAGTCCTATTCACCCCCCTCTAGGACATATTGGCATATTCCTACTTCAACTAAAACGGTCTTTCCACAATTTCATGTTTGATCCCCATTAATAGGATATTCTTTAAGGTGTGGACCCCACCTAAATGCATGCCAAGTTTCACCTCCATCTGACCTTACTTGGGCATCCAAAAGAGTCGGCCAAGAGGGTTGGACAGTCGAGATTTGTTTGGAAAATCCAGCGATACTGTCTGATAAAAACCTAAATTCATAAATTTTTCTGGAAGGGTTGGGCCAATTTTTTGGACCCCACCTTGATGTACACATGTTAGGGGATTTTAGCCCCTTATTTTCTAAATTTTTGGAGGTCCTAGACCCACTTTAATGGACTGCACAAGATGAGGACAGTAATATGTAGTAGCAGAATTTTAAATAAATAAATAAATAAAAACCCTTGTTGTCCATTATGTCATTGTAGAAGTTTTTGGCCCTCAACCCATTGTTCATTATGGCCATCTTATTGGGGCCCACCTCTAATGTTTTAAGGCCCACCGGACAATGATTTTTGGGGGCCACCAAGCTGGGCCAGCAGCCCTGTTGAGCGTCCCAACTGGGTTGACATCCAGCATGGGCTGACAGTCCCCAGTTCTTAGACCCACCATGATTATGTGTTTCATCCAGCCGTCCCCCCATTTGGTGTGGCCCACATGGGAGTGTCTACCCCTAGTGGACGTCCACTGTGGAACCCACCTTAATGTATGTATGTTCTAGGTTGTCCAGGCCTTGGACCACCCAACTATGGGGACGCCCACTGTCTTGGGCTGCTGCTGGACTTACAATCCAGCAGCAGGCCCACTTGATTTTTTTATCATGTATACACACTCTCCATCTGGTGATGCCCCTTATGATTATTGCTCGCCTTCATGAGATTATTTTCTACATAGTTTGACCAATTTCTAGACTTCAGCAGGTCTAAGAAGTTGGGTGGACTGAAAGTCTAGCAAAGGGCCTTAAATGTATATTGTTGTGGCTGAAATCTTATTGGATGTGGGGCCCACCATATTGAGAAACTTGTGCATATGTTGCATGCTTATATTTTTAGAATTTTTAGGCTTAATTAGTGCATTTTTGTGTCACCTTTAGTGATCATATGAGGACCCCAACATAAATCAGATTTTTGAGACATCCAGCGGGCCCAGATTGGGCTGGGACGTCCCAGCTTGGCCCAGCCATGTGTATGGGCTATTTTCCACCATTTTGTTGGACTTGTGGGCTAAGATAAGGGTGAGATTGGCCCTTGGTTGCCCACTTGTATTACCAATTCTTAGGCTGATGTTGTGAGGCCTGTTTTACCCAACTTAGACTTGACTTTGGGCCATGTACTTGTGTTCATGCGCTGCCCACCAAGTCCAACTTTGTAACGTCCCAGAAAAATCCGTACAAAGACCCGAGTTTCACCTCAATCAGAAATCACTAAGGATCAAATCCTTTAGAATTTAAACGAGAATTAACTAGTGTTATACTAAATCACTTGTGAAATTAGCCCTAATCACTTTAAATGAGATCTGTAAGACCCAAAATCTGCGGGATCGTTAACGCTACATTATCCTGAAACTTAGGATCCATCTCAAAACCCAGTTGCTTGCGTTGAAACTCTGTATCAGACCTGGAATGCACGTCGAGTGTCCGATTACTCTAAAGCTATACGAATATGACCGTATTATTGGACTTGACGACCACCTCGAAAATCAAGTCCAGATAGTATCCCGAAGCTATTTGCTGGAGCCCGGAGCGAAGTATGTGAGAAACGTAAATATCTTTAGGAAATAAAACCAAACTTAAGTAAACTGAGTCGTTCGCTTGCAGGTCCAAATATAAGGATTTAGACCATCAGAATCTGACCCAATTATACCCTTGGATCAGGAAAAATTTTTCACACATGTCAGTGCACTTGTGGCCCTGATCGAGCACCGGTGACCGTCGAACTGAAACTGGTCTGCCACGATCGATCTGTAAATCTGATCAGACCGAAATTGTATCTTGACCTAGATCCACTATCAAGGAGCTTAAGTCTGACCGCACGCAAAAAAGGGGCCTCCAGAAGTGCTCCGTTGGATCAAAACGGACGTTCTTTGGACATAACCTAAGTATACCTTGGCCCTGGGGCCATTCCCATCAGTTCTGGGCCTATATAAGGGCCTTAAACCCTCTCTCCCTCATCCCATACGAATTTAGGAAACCCTAGGGGAGAGAAGAGAGAAAAGAGAATGAAAGATAGAGGAAGTGAGAGAGTGTACTGGCGTTTGTTCTTGGGATTTAATCCTACCATTCCACATGCTTATCTATCGTGTCTGTAGCGATATTCCGGCATTTTCAACAATGTACTTGGGTAAGAAAACCTAACCCTAATTTTTTTAGGGTTTTCAATAGGGTAAGTGATGAAATAACTAACCTATTTCATGCTGTAGGTTACCGTTGTGCCGTAGATGACGAAATACTGTACGAACTAAGTTTGTTACAAGTTTATCAACGTAAGGTGCAGACTATATACATTTAGGTTATGGTTTTTAAGGCTTTCAATGCCAGATAATGATTTATAACTGTCGTGAGTGCCATTTCACATGCTAAATGCGAGTTTGTTTCGCTTTACAGATATATATGAACTATGTTGTATATAAGGTATTCCATGTGTTGGTTAAAATTTTTGTATGAGTTTGGAACTTGAATTTGTGCTTGTCATGATTAACTATCATAAATATATGGTTGTTGTATACGTGACAACTCCTCGGTGAAAGGATTTTCCCTAATACGTAATATAACCAACATACGTCATGCATGTTGGAATGTGTAGTCTAAGTGTTTGTAAAAATGTCTGAATGAGTAAGTAGTTAGTTAATAATAATTTATATGGGTGTTGAGATACGTTTCCCAATTTCCTCCATGTACTGTATATTATAGTGTCTGTTTTATTTATGGAATGCATACGAGTAAATTCATGTTTAACTTATATTTCATAATATGCTCAAATGATTGTAGGATTTGAATTCATTACTGCTTTGATAATCTCATATGATTACTTATTGTAATTAAACATAGTTGGGACTATATTATAGTCCAGGCAATCGGTAACAGGCCCTGATTTGGTGGTTGAGGTTCTTTTCACCATACAGGACTTGTTCGATGAATCCGAGCTGTGTTTGAGATGTCGATAGTGGTTAGGCCACACAGTATGCACTTCATGTCGATCAACTCAACGTGCGCTCGTGCTAGTCGAGCTCGTCAAATAACCCGATTGACCCGATGTATGTTCACCATATATGGACGCTATTATTTGAATCTAAGGTACCAAACTCACCAGTGAAAATCCTGTTAACCTTGGTACCTCGATCCGCTAAGACTCATGAGCCGGTAATAATGGTATGGGACACCGTGGTCGAGTTGTCGGCCTATGTCGGGGTGACGATCCCACCTGTAGTGACCAGTGAGCAACCCAAACTCGTGATCCAAATACGGTGGTATGGAACATTGTATTCGAGCTGTCGGCGTACACTGATTAGGTAATGAGCCCTTTGTAGTGACCTCGAGCATACTTTGAGACTATGTTGAGGCGACAAGCCTTTTCATAGTAACTAGAATATAAATTAAGCCTACACTGATTAGGTGATGAGCCCTTTGTAGCGACCTAGAACCGCAACATCGTATGAGAATTGCTAGGATTGATGACCCTAAAATGGATCATTATTTGGAAATTGATATAAGGGAGGTACATTAGTTTCTCAATCCTACTGTACGAAAAGGACTAATAAACACTTGGTAATCACGCTCATGCACCACATTGCATGTGCCGTTTGACGTTGGGTAGAGCACTGAGGAAGTGACTGACATGTCGTGACCGTGAGATGAAGATCACAGAGGGAGTACAAGCGAGGGCATGCATCATTACTACATACCATTCTCGCATTAATCAGAGTACCTAGGGATGTTTAATTATACTGCTTTATCATTACTGCTTGACTGAATTGATAACATGTTAACCTTTGCTTTATAGCCTCACTAAGTTGATCACTCACTCCCACATTCTGGGATGGTGTTTTTAACACCAACCAGACCCTGTTGTAGTTTTAGTTGATGGCGCGGTGTATGAGGCAGAGCCAGACTTTGAGGATGATGAGGAGGCATTCTCATATATGCAATATTCAAGCGGGTTCATGTGAGCCGTGTCTTGATCGATGGGGATTTCTGGGTTGCTGATTAGATTACCTTACACATTTTGTATATTTTGAAGTCTTACATGTAACTAACTGACTTGGTAACATGATCATACTCAAGAGATGTACAATTGCATATATGTTTATGTACTTAATACAGTCTTCTGCTTGTGTAAATTAACTATCTCTAGAGTATGATATGCTATTTTGGTATAATGTCATTCATGTTTAAAGCAGTGATATGAACAACATTCAATCATCATTATCTATGTTGCTTAAGTGATGCGTTGGAACTTAGGATTGAGCACCTGCTCAACCCCCAATTTTCTGGACATTACAAACTTAATGCATGGATTTGGTGGCCATTGAGAGTTGGGCATTGACTCCCTTCTTTTGGCCCATATTGTTGTATGTAGATTGGACCATTTTTCTTATGGCCCATTATGTGGGATCACTACAAGAAATATGATTTTTACCAACGAAACTGTTACCAACAAATTTTTTTCATTGGAAAAAAGGACTTTTATTGACGAAAATTTTTTTTTTATATAAAAGTTTTATCGACGAAATTGTAATTTCGTAGGTAAAAGTCCTTATTACCTACGAAATTTTTTGTCGGTAATGATGTTTTGAATTTTTGAAAAAAAAAATTGAAAAATTTACTTTTACTAACGAAATTATAATTTCATAGATAAAAGTCCTTTTTATCGACAAAAATTTTCATCAGTAATGTCTGTTTTAAATTAAAAAAAAAAATCAAAAAATTTACTTTTACCGACGAAATTATAAGTTCGTAGGTAAAAGTCCTTTTTACCGATGAAAATTTTCGTAGGCAATGGCTGTTTTAAATTTTTGAAAAAAAATTTTGAAAACTTTACTTTTACCGACGAAATTATAATTTCATAAGTAAAAAGTCCTTTTTACCGACGAAAAATTTCATTGATAATGGTTGTTTTGAATTTTTGAAAAATTTACTTCTACCAATGAAATTATAATTTCGTAGGTAAAAACCCTTTTTACCGACGAAAATTTTCATCAATAATGGTTGTTTTGATTTTTTGAAAGAAATAAAAAATCAAAAATTTTACTTTTACCAACGAAATTTTTATTTCGTAGGTAAAACTATTTTCCTGGCGGACATAAACCATCAAAAAAAAATATGATACAATGTTATTACCGACAAAAACTATTTTCGTCGGTACAAGTGTTTTTCCCAACGGACATAAACCGTCTGCAAAAATCCAATACAATGTTATTACTAACAAACTTTCATCGGTACAAGTGTTTTCCTGACAGACCTAAATCGTCGGCAAAAATCTGGTACAATGTTTTTACCGACGAAACTTATCTTCGTTGGTAAGTGTTTATCTCAACGAACTAAAACCGTCAGGAAAAGGCTCCCGCCACAGACAAAAATTCCCACCCCATCCGAAAACTCACTTTTACTGATGAAATGCTTTCGTCAGTAAAAGTGTTTTTACAGATGATTAATTTTGTCGCTAAAAATAAATAAGAATTTTTTTTCCTGACGGCTAAAAACCATCGCAAATGGTTTTTACCGATGAACAAAAACCGTCAGTAATAATCCTCTATTTTTCTCTGTGTGTGTGTGTGTGTGTGTGTGTGTGTGTGTGTGTGTGTGTGTGTGTTTGTGTGTGTGTGTGTGTATATATAGTTTTTATATTATATGAGTAGAATTTTTTTATATAATTAAAAAGTAATATTTAAATGATTTGTAATATCACATGAAAAAGAATATTGAGAAGTTCAAAATTTTTAACAATGTTTGAGAAAAATTTTGGAAACAAAATATTACTTTTGGAAAAAAAAAAAATCGGCATTTTGAATTTTTTGAGAAAAAAAATTAAAATATGAGAATTTTTTGAAAATAAAAATTCAGAATTTGTATTTAATTTTTTTTTGAAATATTTTATAATAAAACATCATGGTGATCTCCAGGAAGATTTCAATGGTTAATGTTTCTGTTCTCACCACACGTATGGATAATTTGTGGCCCAACTTAATTTATGTGTGTAATCGATGTCGTTCATCTATTTTTTCAGTCATTTTAGTTTAAAAGAAAAAAATGAAGTATATCCAAGCTTGTAATAGATGACGCAATAGAAAATTGTGGGAAAAATAATGTTCACAGTTGAAACCTTACTAGGGCCTGCAATGATGTTTGTTTTTCATCCAACCTGTTGATAAGGTCAGAAAGATGTCGATGAAGGAAAAATTAAGATATTAACTTAATTCAAATTCCCACTTTTCCTGTGGTGTGGTCCACTTGAGATTTGGATATGCTTTAGTTTTGGGATTTAGCTCTAGAATTAATGAGCTAAAAACACGGATGGACAGCGTGGATACAAAATACATTTATCAATATGGACCCCACAGTCAGGATGGCACCATGTTGGATGAGACTGAGGCGACATTTAATGTACTCTCTTAAAAAGCCTGCATTCGCTGATGATGGATCAATTAATAGTAATTAAATATACAAAAAAATTCAGCGTTACTTTCGTAGGGATGAACACGTTCCATTTGTTGGTTTGTTCAGGATGGATTCATATGGATAAGATCTAACCCGTCTATAAGGTGTCCCACCATGTATTTATATTGGGACTTAAACATCAAAGGGATTCATGGTTCCGATTCTCTACACAATGGGAAAAAATGAGATTAGAAATCTGTTAAAATCTTCTTAATTGTGTAAGATCACCTTACTATATACACGCAATCCAATCTATTCATCCGATCCTAGATAAAACGAAGATTGAGTTTCTTGAAATCGATTGTATTTAAATGTTCATGTGTGCAAAAATGTGAATTTAGATGTTTTATACGTGATTTCACACTTTTCACTGTGATGTGATCCACATAACTATTATATTTGAATGAAATTTACAATACATGGTGAAAATATGATTTATTGTCGGATGGACTGAATGGATCATGGGTCACGAACACTTTTAAAGACAAGATGGATAAAAAAAAAGTCCTGACAAAGGGGGTATTGAATGTCCACCATTAAAAATAACATTCATAGAAGTTTTAGATCAAGCTGATGTTTGTGTTTTCTCTTCATTCATATCTTTTTGATATTTTGAACATGTTGGATGTCAAATAAACATTATTGTGGGCCCAAGGAAGTTATATATCAACGGTGGAAATCATTATTCCACACAGTTTCGCGTGGCATGGTACACTTGAGTTTTGGATTTACCTATAAATTTCGGATCAACCCACACCGTTCATCCATTCTTCGAGATCATTTTAGAGAATTATCCAAAAAAATGAATCATATCCAAAGATTAAATAGAACACACCACAAATAAGGGGAATAGATTGGCTACTCCCCCTGACATCATCCAATGGCTGGTGGTTGGTGCTCTGTAGCCGGGCCACACCATGATGTATGTGTTTAATCCATGCCATCCATCTATTTTTAAAGATCATCTTATGGCATGAGACCAAAAATGAGGCATATCCCAATCTGAAATGGACCACATTACAGGTAACAGTGTTGAATGAGCACATCCATTTAAAACATTTTGGGGGCCATAAAAGTTTTGGATCGAGATGATTTTTGTTTTTCCCCTTCATCTAGGCCTACATGACCTAATAAACAGATTGGATGCCAAATAAATGGTACAATGGGCCTTACGAGGATTTAAATGATGGATATCCAATCACTATTGTTTTCATGTGGTGTGGTCCACCTGATATTTATATACCTCTCATTTTTGGGCCCCACCATGACGTATGTTTTATATCCACACCTTCCATCCATTTGGAGAGATCATTTTAGGGCAATATCTAAAGAACGAGTTAAATCCCAAGCTCAAGTGGACCCCAACACAAAAAACAGTGGGACAGTGACGCCCACCATTAAAAACTTCTAAAGGCAACAAAAGTTTTATATCAAGATGATATTTGTGTTCTCCCTTATTTAATGTATTTTTTAACTTTTAAACAGGTTGGATTTCAAATAAACATTATGATGGGCCTTAACATAGTTTCAACGGTGGGAATCACTCTCCGCAGCTAAAAGTCACCCCACCATAATAATTAACGGTGGTGTAAGGGGCTCTATAGGGCCTACAAAAAATATGTAATCTATCTAAGCCATCCATCTATTTCGAAATATTATTTTAAGCCATGAAACCAAAAATCAACTAGATCGAAGGCTCTAGTGGACCACACGATAGGAAACATGAAGATTAAATCACAAGTGCTTCCTATGGTGTGGTCCACTTGGGCCCTCAATCTGCTTTAATTTTTGTATCATGAACTAAAAATATTTATGAAAATTAATTGATGGAATGGATAAACCAAATACATCATGGTGGACCCCACGGAGTCGACCGTCCTTGGGTCCATATTACCCAATCAACGCCCAAAAATGAGTGCACACTCAAAACAGAGCTGCGCCCAAAAAAACTCTCTTTCTCCCCATTCCCTAACCCTAACCCTATCTCCGCTCCATCTCTGTCATCTTCCTCCCTCTCTTTCCATTCCCTAATCCTCTCTCTCTCTCCGTTCCCCAATCCTCTCTCTCATTCTCCTCCCTCTCTCTCCAATGCATCTCCACCATCTCTTCTATCTCCCTCACATCATCGTTTTGCTCGGACCTCCATTGCACCTGAAGAAACATACCAATTCGAAACCCTTTTCATATTTTCAAGGCATCTCTTAAAACCGAAGGAATCTAGGCTCCTCTCCATAGGTTTGATATCTTCCGCTCTTTGTGCCTCTTTTTCTCTCTTTCAGATTTCATGCATGCTAACTGTTTGATGAAATGGCTCAAAGTCCTTTTTATATTTCATATTTCTTTCTTTTTCTCTCCATAGGTCTACATCTCTTCCTCATATGTAATGAAACAGACAAATGAGATTTTGATTTCCTATCAGGTTGCACATGTAAACAGATAGATGAGATTTTGATTTCCTATCAGATTTTTCCCCGGGTGGATGGGGTTTGGGTCTTAAGGGGAGGGTTTGGATGTTTCATTTCGGTGGATGGGAGGTGGTTATTGAGTGGTGTGCTGAGTGGATTTGGGGATTTTGGAGGGAATTGAGATTGTTCATGGATTGGTTTTTGGGATTTGAATTGAGATTTGTTAATGGATTTGGGGGTTATTAGAGGGGAATGAGAGATGATTTTGGATGGCAACATTAGAGTTGATGATTTGGGGTTTGTTGTTTCAGATTTGATGAATTTGGGGGGGGGGGGGGGGTGTAGCACTTCCATTTTAAAAAAAAAAAAAAGGTTTGTTTCACATGTCTTAAAACAATAAAGAAATGCTTATTTCACTGAATAAGAAATTGCGTCTACATGTATGATTTGTACATGATCTTGTGCTTATTCAGTGAATTAAAAATGCATCTACAAGTATGATTTGCACATGATCTTATGCTTATTTCAGTTTTATTATTACTATTTGGTTATTAGCATTGGAATATTGGTATCGATTGATCTATCATTGCCTCTTTGGGATAGCTATGTTGTGCATGTATCTAGTTGCGATGCTAGTTGATGGGAGTTGCATATAATTTTTCTTTTTCTTTTTATTATTGAATTTCTACTCTGATGTTTCTTCTTTTATGTATTTATTTAAAACATTTTTTGAGGTGTAGAGAGACGTGACTTACAGGCATTCTGGATGACTTGGGCTAAAGAAATGTTTATGAGTACTTAAAAGGAATGGTGAATTGTCATAGGATGCATCTTTTTGATGTTGTTAATCAATATAGAGCCATATTCTCCAATGAGACATCTGGAAGTGAAGAGAACTATGATGGTGGCCTTCTTTTTAGTTAGGCTATGCATCAAATTGCTTCTCACCTGAACACTTTGAAGACCATGCTCCCCAAGATTACTAAAGGTAGATCACTTTCAAATATCCTTGATCATTGCATGGTGAGAAGTTTTCCTTGTTGTTTTTAGTCTACATGGTTTTTATGCTTTCATGCACCTTGAAGTACTCTTTATCAGTTATATGGATATGGTTGCTGCCTGAATCGTTGTTGGGATTAGGGGATAGACAGGATTCTGCTTCAAAGTTGTGCATTTGTTCATAGATTTATTTTCATCCCAAGCTTTTAATCTCTAATGCTGCAAATGATGTTGGTATTTTTAAAAATCTAATTTTTTATAGGAGGGATAGTTTCCAATGACATGTATCAAGATCAGATTCAGACCCAGACTTGTACAAGTCAGCTAATGCACCTGCCACCACATGTGCCAACATGGCAAACAAGTGAAATATCTAATCCATCAACAGGTGGGCGTCACTGTGACGTTACTGCTCAAAGATAAAGGTGATCTATTTAGTAGGTGTGCCCTAATATTAGAAATAAGTTCACAGGTTAGAAAACATCAGTTGTAGGTTGAGCAACAAAAGCAACAAATATACATAGTTTAATTTCATGTCTTCAGTGCTAATAAATGTATGTTTTCATCATGTGCTCTTACATTGTCTTACTTGAACATGTGTCTCCGCTCCTCAAGCTTCATTCTGAATTCCTTCACATCGCCAGAATTTGGCGGCTTAAAAAAAGTCAGTCATTATAATGCACACAGCATTACAGCCAGATTTTCTGGATTTTGCTGAATAATAATAAGATTCTTTGGAAGATATTGAGAAGAGAGTCAAGAGCACAAAATAATAATAATAATAATAATATAATATATGAGAATCGTCCCACAATTATATCTTTCAATACTTTGGTTCCTTAATCATGGATATCAATAAAGGCAGTGAGAAAACTCATTAGAAATGGAAGCTAAGAGAATAAAACAAACAGAACAGAAGAGATTCCAATTCATACAAATTTAAAACACTTTCGAGAAGAAAATTAGTGGTTGTTTGAAAATAAAGAGAGTGTGCAAATGCAACATGAGTACACGACACATGATATGTACCATTAGATTATAATTCCAACTAAAAATTATAAAAACATATGCTCAACCATGATTAAGGTACTAGAAGCCAAGATGAACTATGGCCATATCATGTACAATGAAACAGAATCATGATTCCACACATAACATTGAAGTTCCTGATTATTATTATTTTTTCTTTTAAGAGAACTGTTAGGAAAAATCATTTGAACTTTCCATACAAGGAGCATGGTTATCATACGGGCTGTAATTTAACGGCTGTTATGGCTTTTTAACAAAAAAAAAAAAAAAAAAAAAAAAAAAAAAAAAAAAAGAAGATCTCTATCACCACGTAACGCGTAATGGTTCCTACCATTATTGTTACTAAACGACCGTAAAAGCTGTTACATAACTATTTTTTAATACCTTAACAGTGAGTGTATGACTAGTATTCATTCCTTTCTACGGCTCCACACAAGGAAATTCTTAGGTGATCTGATTCAATTTGACAATGCTAAAAACTTACAGGAGGAACGATTGGAATCAGCACCAGGTATAATTGATTAACCGGCTGATAATGGACTTTTTCCCTTCCAAACACAACCTAAGAAAAGGTGGTAGTACAATCATCGGTGGAACTATAGGATCCGATTTGATATAAAAGATGTAATTTATAGCTAAGGTATTGTTGGTGCTTCATTGGAAGAAGAGATTGTCTTTTTTTGTATTACTAAAATATTGTAGTTTTCTTTTCTTCTGATTTATAATTTCAAATTGTGTGTCAAATATCTGGATTTGTGAGTTTATTAAATTTAATGAATTATTATTTACTGAAAGGTTTTGTTCTGTTATCATTTCTTACTAAAAAAATTTAGATTTCATAGTAATAGGTTGCATCTATCCTGACCTGCTAGTTTAATTGAAATTCTGAATTTTCTACTTCTTTGTATTTAATGATTCATTGTGAATTTTGTTTGAAAATTTATTTCCTTAGTCTACTATATGATTTTTCAATTTTTCTCACTACATCAGATCTTCACTTATATGAGAAGAAATCAATTTTCTAATACATGGATTTTAAAGGATTTTAAATGTGGAATGGTGCTGCAGTTGGATTTCTTTGCATTGCTCAAATGTTGTTAGCTTACCTTAGCTTTTTGAATACTTGCTCAAATGCTTTAATTTTCATGTTGCACACAAGTTCAAGTGGAATGCTCATATCTTCATAATTTGTCTAAGATAGATGGACCCCACATTCAATGCTTAAGACAGGTATTGGTCTATTCATTTCAAAACGTTTATGTGAGATACAAAATGCAAGTAACACTAGTTGTAGTTGTGACTTTAGCTCAAACTATCACTGAGTAGTTACAATCTTTTTGAATCCTGATGAGATGATTGCCGCATTAAATATGTCCTTATAATACCTTTTATTATTGTGACTTGTTAGTTTATAGTTGCGACTTATGATTGTGATTTGTAAGTTAGATAATTAGTTACCCATTTGAGGATTTCTATGTGGTCATACATAGATATGGTGTGTTTTTGGTGGCATAGAAATTGCTCAAATTGTCCCATTTCGGACAGTTCAAGGTTAGATGGATAGTATACTTTCATATAATCTATTTAAATGTTCATGCTTGATTTGCGGTCCATCTCCTCGTTTCTCTCTGGATATGTTTCTTTCATTTTGTATCCAATGCCAAATATCTTTACATTACTTTAAATATTTGGCATCGGAATGTAACGTGTAATCAACTTATTTAGAGAGGCATGAGGAGATGCTGTCGGATTTTTAACGTGTACGTTTAAATGGGAATATGAAAGTATTACAATCTATCTAACCTTGGATGGATAACTAATTTAGGATTTAATAGAGCGGTGGTCCCTGGAAGGTGGGAACCGCTGTTATAACCATGACGGGTGGCCTGCCCATTTGGACAGGCCCATGTTTATGTATTAAACATTGATGGAACAGACCCGAATGTGCGTCGAAGCTATCCAGATTTTGAAGGGGTGTCCCTGGAAGGTAAGAACCGCTGTTATGACCATGATGAAGCTGTCCATTTTCCATAGGTAACATTGGAGTGGCCTGACCATTAGGACAGGTCGTGTTTATGTATTAACTTGAATTTGTTGGATCAGCCCCGGATATGCATCGGAGCTATCCAGATGTTGAGTGGGGGTCCCTAGAAGGTGGTAACCGCTGTTATGACTAAGTTAAAACTGTTCATTTCTTATGGACAGCATTGGAGTGTCCTGGCCATTTGGACAGCCGTGTTTATGTATTAGTTCAAATTTACAGGAACAGGCCCGTGTTCATGAAAATCTTCATTTATGCTCGAATTAATTTTGTGTAATTTGAAATGAGCTTAACCTTAACCTATAACTTAAACATTAACCTAAACCTATAACCTAAACCTAAATCTAAAACCTATATGTATTCTTAAATTCCTAAACCTAAACCTACACCTAATCCTAATCTCAACTCCCTAACCTAAACCTAAACCTAAACTTGAAAACCAAACCTAAACCCGATCCCGAAACCAAATCCGAATCCTTAAACCTTTAGCCTAAATCTAAACCTATAACCTAAACCTAAACCTAAACCTATAACCTAAACTTAATTCACTTAAATTAAACCCTTACCTAAACCTAAACATATAACCTGAACTCCTAAACATAAACCTAAACCTAAACCTAAATTTATAACCTAAACCTAAACCTTAACCTTAACCTATAACCTTCACCTAAACCTATCACCTATAACCTAACCTAAACTTAAACCTAGAACCTAAACCTATTCTCAAATCCCTAAACCTATAACCAAAACCTAAACCTATAACCTTTAACCTATAACCTATAACCTAAACCCAAACCTGAACCTATAACCTATAACCTAAAACCTAAACCTAAACCTAAAACCTAAACGCATTCTTAAATCCCTAAACCTAAACCTAATCCTAATCTCAAATCCCTAAACCTAATCCTAATCTCAAATCCCTAAACCTAAACCTACACCTAATCCTAATCTCAACTCCTAAACCTAATCCTAAACCTAAACTTGAAAACCCAAACATAAACTCGATCCGAAACCCAAATCTGAATCCCTAAACCCTTAGCCTAAACCAAAACCTAAACCTATAACATAAACTTAATTCATTTAACTTAAACCTACACCTAAACCCAAACATATAACCCGAACCCGAACTCGAATTTCTAAGCCTAAACCTAAACCTATAACCTAAAACTAAACCCAAACCTAAATCTATAACCTTAACCTTAACCTATAACCTTAACCTTAACCTAAACCTATAACCTATAACCTATAACCTAACCTAAACCTAAACCTAAACCTATTCTCAAATCCTTAAACCTATAACCTAAACCTAAACTTATAACCTTTAACCTATAACCTAAACCCAAACCTAAACCTTAACCTATAACCTGTGACCTAAAACCTAAACCTAAACTTAAAACCTAAATGTATTCTCAAATCCCTAAACCTAAACCTACACCTAATCCTAATCTTAACTCCCTAATCTAAACATAAATCTAAACTTGAAAATCCAAACCTAAACCCAAACCCAAATCTGAATCCCTAAACCCTTAGCCTAAACCTGAACATATAACCAAAACCTAAACCTAAACCTATAACCTAAACTTAATTCACTTAACTTAAACCTACACCTAAACCCAAATGTATAACCCGAACTCGAACCCAAACCCGAACCTAAATTCCTAAACCTAAACCTAAATCTAAACCTATAACCTAAACCTAAACATATAACCTTAACCTAAACCTATAACCTAAACCTAAAACCTATAACCTATAACATAAACCTAAACCTAAACCTAAAACCTAAACATATTCTCAAATCCCTAAACCTAAACCTACACATAATCCTAATCTCAACTCCCTAACCTAAACCTAAACCTAAACTTGAAAACCCAAACCTAAACCCAATCTCGAATCCGAATTTAAATTCCTAAACCCTTAGCCTAAACCTAAACCTATAACCTAAACTTAATTTACTTAACTTAAACCTACACCTAAACCTAAACATATAACCCGTACCTGAACCTGAATTCCTAAACCTAAACCTAAACCTAAACCTATAACCCTAACCTTAACCTATAACCTATAACCCAACCTAAACCTAAACCTAAACCTATTCTCAAATCCCTAAACCTAAACCTATAACCTTTAACCTATAACCTAAACCTATAACCTTAACCTAAACCTATAACCTAAACCTAAACCTAAACCTTAACCTATAACCTATAACCTAAATCTATAACATAAACCTAAACGTATTCTCAAATCCCTAAACCTAAACCTACATCTAATCCTAATCTCAACTCCCTAAACCTAAACCTAATCCTAATCTCAACTCCCTAACCTAAACCTAAACCTAAACTTGAAAACCCAAACCTAAACCCTATCCTGAACCCGAATCTGCATCCCTAAACCCTTAGCCTAAACCTAAACCTGGAATAGTTATAAGAACACGGAATTCTTTTAAAAGTGACTTGTGTTCAGGCTACATCAAATAAGATCTCTTTTGTTTTGGTCAACATGAGTTAGTTTGAAGGTGTAAAGACCAGGTTTGTAGTGTGCTTGTAAATTACTATGAGTTTCTGCCTAAAGAAGGTGGCATTGGCCTAGGATGGACAATTTGTGTTTCAATCAGTTATTTGAGGAGGAAGTTTTGACCTTGGAGGTGCCAATCTGAGTGGAGGATGTGAGGAAAGTGGTGGACTCTTTGGGAAGGGACAAGGTGCCAGGGTTGAATGGCTTTCCTCAGCCCTTCTTTCAAGTCTTATGAGAGACAATGAAAGGGGATTTGGTTAGCTTCATTGCCGAATTCTTTGATTGCGGCTATTTAGCATATGAGATGGGAGAGTTGTTTATTATCATCACCCTGAAGACTTTAAATAGACTCCCATCATATGCAAAAGGAATGTTCATGATTCTTTAAATACTTTTAGATGAAGACTTTAAATAGACTCCCATCATATGCAAAAGGAGTGTTCACGAGTCTTTAAATACTTTTAGACTTCTATCTTTGCCCCTTTAGAAAGTTAAAATTTGTTTCAACTCTAAAGCTCAAAATCTCACTTAGGAAAAAAAATAAAAATCAATGGTGCAAACAAGAGGCTACCGCTCTTACACTCCTAGAGTCACCCTCCATAACCAGGCACCGATAAAAGATTATGAACCAACTTGAGGCCCCATAATATATGTCTAATTATATTTGTTGCTAATTAACAAAATAATAATAATAATAATAATAAAATAAAAAATAAAAAATAAAAAATCCTTCTAATTCACTATGGTTTGAGGCTACCAATTGTGTTGGAAAGTACTAGCCTAATCGTTCCTTTATCACCATGGATGGCACCTCCAATGTCGTGTGCCTAGATTTCTAAAAAAGCTGCCATCAACATTCAATTTTTGACCATCCAAGCAGAGTAGTCAAACAACTAGGTTTTTTATCCCTTTTCCACTTATCCATAGCATTAGTTCAAGCAGAGTTGTACCTCACCTAATGCCTTAATGCCTTTAGGGCCTGTTTGGAGTGTGGGAAAAGAAAAGTATAATGATTATTCAATGATGGATTCCCAGGGTTTTCATCTGCACTACTAAAACATGGAAATCTCATATTCCTCTTCAAAAATTTCCCTGGTATCTTTTGTGTGAGATTTTTTTAGAATGTGACGTGGATATATAAGATTGTTTGTGTTTGGTTGTACATAGTTTGTGTTTGTATGGATGTACGTAGTTTGTGTTTAGATGGATGTGAATGTGAATGTGATGAAATATATTATAACAGGTGTATATCAGGAAGAATATGATGAAATATATTGTAACAGGTGTAAATCAAGAAATTTTACCCAAAAATTTGGAAAAAAAAAAACAGAGAGAGGGAGACTTTTACCTATGAAATATTTCATGGGTAAAAGTTTTCCCCACGTTTTTTACCTACGAAAACTTTCGTAGGTAAAAGTTCAAACCACATTTTTACCAACGAAAACTTTTATAGGTAAAAGTTTTTACCTACCAAACATTTCATAGGGAAAAGTTCAGACAATATTTTTTACCTACGAACGATTTCGTAGGTACACAGTTTTTACCTATGAAAATTTTTGTAGGTAAAAGTTTTGTAAATATTTTTTACCTATGAATAATTTCGCAGTTAAAAGTCTTACTATTGCTGATGAAAATAGTACATAGTTTTTACCTACGAAAAGTTACGTAGGTAAAAGCTTTATAAACATTTTTTACCTACGAATAATTTTGTAGGGAAAAGTCTTACCATTGCCGACGAAAATAGTACATAGTTTTTACCTATGCAAATTTTCATAGGTAAAAGTTTCGTAAAATATTTTTACCTACGAACAAATTCGTCAGTAAAAGTTTTGCCAATGTCGATGATGCCCATTTCGTCTATAAAAGCCTTAACCCAGTCTTTTACCGACGAAAAAATTCATCAGTAAAACTTATTACCTATGAAAAACTATCATTTAGCAATGAATTTTTTTGTCGATAAAAGTGGATTTTCTTGTAGTGGATATATGTATGTGGCCACGTATTTTTATCTTGAATGTGGGCCTTAGGCCTTGTATCTATATTGTTTATTGTTGGAATGCCTTTTGAGAAATGGTGGTTAAATGTCCCCATTATGGACCCCTCTAGGCCCATTTCCATCTAAGAGTGGTTGAATGCTCACCTTAAGCTCTTGTTAGGCCCATCTATATCATTTAGGCCTGAGTTACCCCAAACCATTGGGCCCCCACTAGTAGTATGTATCTTTCACATTTTGAGGGATTATCTAAGTATCTAACTTAATCTTGATAGAAGAAGAGTATAACATTATCACATGTCATACCTAGTTACCTTCATGATTCATCCATATACATCATATATATGCTTAGAGCATAGTATGATTGATCATGACTTATGTCGTTGCGTAGATTATTTTATGGGACTCCATGGGTAATGGAGTTGCCCCTCTTGAGTGTGCTAGATGCGCAGGGTCAATGTATGTTTGACTAGTGTGGTTCATGCATCTGACATTATCATAGTACTTTGTTATCCACCTTAGCTTCATCAGGTCCGTAGCCTCCACAGACATATTGTGGATGGCCGAGTTTTAGACACCGAAAATGTTGTTTGAGCACTTAAGGCACGTAAGATGTCCTTAGGTGAAAGTTTCAGAACCTTCATGTTACTCAGAAATGCTCCAGTGTCGAGACTGAGTGGAAAACATGAGCGTCGATGCCTATTACCATGAGGTTGCATCTCCCACTATGTCATGGTCGGTTGGATAGGGGTGTGGCCTTACCCGCCTGAGTAAGGGGGCAATAACTAGGCTGAGTTTGACCAGCTCGTAAATGGGTCCACTACCATTGAGCCTTGTTAGTGAGGTCTCTTACGCTCATTAGGATATACGGCTAGGAGAGCGGCAGTCCATTTGTAGTGCATTTGACCCCGGTGGATTCCCCAGAGTAGAACTATTTTGATATGTTGGATTGATATGAGGATGAGTTTGATCATATTGCAT
Source organism: Magnolia kwangsiensis (assembly GCA_037074715.1). Taxonomy (NCBI): domain Eukaryota; kingdom Viridiplantae; phylum Streptophyta; class Magnoliopsida; order Magnoliales; family Magnoliaceae; genus Magnolia; species Magnolia kwangsiensis. The sequence continues at coordinate 123,429,176 of CM073573.1, read as the reverse complement.
ATTGCATGCGGCATTGGCTCCATAAGCCTTGCATTGCATTGTTGGCCTTGGGAAGGCTATCAGTATCCCTGCATTACAATTCATAGCTTTGTTATGGCTGGTGGTGTTTACTATTCTTATCGTATATCCTTCACACTCTGTCATTACATTCACGGCGTTTGTCCTACACACACTTACACTGTCCTCTAAGCTTTCTATAAGCTTATGCACGATTAATGCATGCAGGTGATCCTAAGCCAGCGAGTGAAGCAGGAGCAGGGGCCAGTCATTGATCTTCTTGGAGCTTTCTTCTTGTTATCATTGTATTTCCCCTTTTAGAACTCTGTATTGTAAAAGTTTAAATTTTATCAAATTTTGTGATGATGTTCCTGCGACTATTTATCCGTGGTTATGATGTTACAATCTTGGGTATACTCGTTTTGAGTCAGACTTGTATTATTAAAATCCTCCTTATAGGATCCCAGGATCGAAACCTGGCGTATGGGCGCCAGGAGCCGAGAATGGGGTACTACGGAGGCTATTGCCGTCGGGTTCAGTGATTGGAAAGTTTGTGAGCCCGGTTTCCTAGTCAGGGGCGTGACACTGGGCACCCTAGCTACCACCTTTAAATTTATAAGTTTCAATTACCTTATTCAAAATCACTCTCTCAATTACTTCAAAATTATATTCACATCTTTTTCTAGTTCTAGTTCTACTTAATTTCAGAAACGTACAAGTTGAGTCCCTATGGATTCGACCTCGGTCTCACCGAGATTATTCCTACATCACAACCCTACACTTAAGGTTGTGAACAAGTTTTTGGCGTTGTTGCTGGGGATTAATAGTTGTGTTTTCTGAATTTGATTAGTTTTGGAATTAGGTTAAGATTAGGACTAACTTTTTGTCTAGTTTTTAGGTTAGGATTTTCTGGAATTTTTTTTGTAGAAATTAACTCTTCTTTCTATTTCTAAAATTAGAAACTTTCCTAATTTGGTTTTATAAACTAACTTGCTTTTTTTATTTATAGGATTAGAAACTTTCCTAACTTGTTTTTGAAAACTAATTGTTCTCCTTTCTGTTTTCCAGGATCTCAGTATAGAAACTTCTAATTTGGTAACCTCTTTCTAATTCTCTCCCTTTCTATTTCTATATTTCTTATTGTTGTAGGATTTTCTTTTATTTTATTTTAGGATTAGGTTTAGAATTAGGGTTTCACCATGTATATGTAAAAGTGGGAACGTTAGTATATTGAGCTAGTTTTAGATTATGTGAGAAATTGTTAAGGCCTATTAGATGATTATATTAGGAAACAACCTACATTTCAAAAAATTTCTGAAACCATCATCGAAAATCGACCATAATATAATGCTTCGTTGGTTAAGAAATCCTTACGTGATCATATGTGGGAGAATAATTACACTCCACGGATTAAGAAAACAGTATGTGTATGTTGGAGTCATCGTGATTATGGGAGTGAGGACTGTTATCCCCCATTAGATAAGAAGAAAACAATGAGTGCTTATATTATGGGTGATAAAATGTACCAACAACTATCAAATTCTCCCACCTATGACCCGTATGGCTATAATCAGTGGAAACATCAATATTGGGAAGTTGAATCAACAATACATCATAGTGACAATTCTCTTGGATCCTCTACCTTTAAAGTCTAACCAGAAACGATCCAAGAGGAGTCACTTCAAAGTTACATAGACAATGGTGCAGGCATTAGAAAAATATTAGAAGAGCTTGAATCACACCTTGATAAGTTAATGGAGACTAGTTTACCCCAGCCTCAACCTAATCCAATTATTCATTCCCAATTCCCTACTTATGAACAGTGGAAACATCGACATTGGAGAGATGAACCACCAATTGATTTTAATGATTACTCTCTTAAATTCCCTACTTATGAGATTGAACTAAAAACAATCCAAGAAGAGCCAATTCAGAAATACATAGTTGCTCAAGAACAATTCAACGAATACGTCGCACAATCATTCGTTGCCCTTAAAACATCATGTGAATCGTTCATATCTTGAATGCAAAGAATTCAGTCGCACCTCAATGAGGAGGAAGAGGCTAGGTCATACCGACCTCAACCCAATCTAAAAACATAATGCGAGGAGAGTGATCTTAACTCGCTTGTGGAAGATACTAAAATTAAGAATGAGGAATTACATTCTGTTAATGAGCACACGGTTAAATTTTTTGAAGAGTCAATCTCGATGACAGTCCAAAGGAACGATCAAGAGACACTGTTAGTTTTCAAATATAATGATATTGACACACTCCGGTCATATGACACACTTGACTTCAATGAGGAGGAAGATGTTAGCTTATTCAAGCCTCGACTCAACTTAGAAAAACAGTGTGAGGTAAGTGATCTCATCTCACTTATGAATTATACTGAATTGGATGATGATAAGTATTGGGGTGAGAATCATGAGTTTACAGCCCAAGATTCACTAGAATCGACTTCAATTATGGTTCAGGAAAGTGATCACGAGGTAGAGGAAGTTCTACTCCACCCATATGACACGTTTGATTTAAATGTGGAGGAAATGTCTCTTCCAGGTGAATCACAGGACTCTTTTGAGGCATGTTCGGCCCACACGCTTGATTTAGATTATAATATGATTGGGGAGATGGATGAGTCTCTTGATATGATTCTACTCTTGATATGATTCTAGAATTTGGAACCACCCAGTTAAGGTCACCATCTGAGCTGTCAACCCTTGACGATATAGTGTCTCTACTAAGTAGTATTAATAAACAGTTTTTTCACATCAATGCGCCTATTGATCCATAATGTGTCTATGTAGGGTAGGGCGAGATGTATCCGATGACAATTAACTCGCACCATGGTGAAGAGCAAGAGATCATGTTTCCTGCTATTATAAGAGAAGACAAAGGAATCATTGGGCATATCATCACAGACCTCAATGTGAAAAATGAGCCTTTTTCAACTGACTCTCTCAACTCTCTAGAAGATTACTTGGCATATTTTGCTGATTCAAATGATCTAATGATAAAAGAAATAATGGATGTCTTTCAAAACAATACCTCAATGGTTGTTACTGACCGAGAGAACCCTTATTCTGAAGCCCCTCCTTCCATAGATCTTGAATGTTTACCATTAAGGAAGGAGGAGCTGAAAGTTGAACCAAAGTCTAAAACATCAGAATATGTTGAGACTACATCACCTACTTGAATTTTTTTAAATTTTATCTACTGGTAGTCTCTAATTCACCATGTTGTACTAACTTTGAAACTTTCTGTCTCAGGTGAATCATATATACTTTAGATACCTTAGGAGATTAAAAGAAAACTTTATGCTGAGGTCCATAAATTTCTCTAGAAATTCATGCTCCAGGGCATCCAAACCTATTACAAAAAGGACTTTTGGATGATCTTGTTGAGAAACCTATAAAGAAATTTATTAAGATATTGCCTGGAGGAGGAACCTTACGGCATGACTGAGTAGGTTTCTCCTATTTTCCTAGTTAGCTTTACTGTTTTCCGCTATTTAGGATACTTTACTTTCTACCATTTTAGGATAGTTTGCTTTCCATTATTTTAGGATAGCTTGTTTATCGTTTGTTTAAGTCTTTTGTGCTAACCTGTCTTCACACTAAGATCATTGGAAATTCCTCAAAATTTATTCTTTGGGTATTATCTTTCCATCACTTTCCTTTCCTTTTCATTGCCTCTTTTGCATTACATGCTTATTTATTTTACAATAAGAACAATGTAGATTTTAGATTAAGGATGGAGGATTAGGTAAACTAATCAGTGTTTTCTCAGTTTTGAGCAAAAAATTTTGAAAATTTTCAATGTTTCGAGTTGTAACTTGTTTAGAAGCGATAGTTTGTGTAATTAAGAATGTTTTGAGTGAGATAATGAGATGAAGATTGAATCTTGAACTGTTAGAGTTTGTTCAACCGAGTAAATTATCACCTTCGATTCTTGAGTGATTAAGAGGAAATTTGTATATCATGTTAATTTAAACCACGAAACACTTCAAGTTGCTTCCTTGGGATATGCTAGGGTTTCTAATGGTCAGTATGTGAATCAATGATAAATATTGAGAATTGAGTATGAAGAATTTTATCTACCTTTTTTTAAAAAAATTGAAAAATCAGTTAACAAAATAGGAGATCGACAAAAAGGCCATGAAAAAAAATGAAAAATGGCAACATCTCTAAGGAGAATGAAAAAGGTCTCTGAAAAGGATGAATTGTTTGAAAAAGAGTGAATAAGAGTAGCCGTCGATATAAAATAAAAAACCGCAAAAGAAGAAAAAGTGGGGTGTGTTCGGAATCAATACTTGAGTTTTTTTCTTATTTTGATATTATAAACATGGCTAACATTATGAAACACTAGTATTCTCATGGGAAGTAAGTTAACATTCATTGGAAAAACTGGATACATGAATTTATAATCTTAAAATTGATAAAGAACCTATTTGATTAATTGCTAACTGATTCGACTCTTGGTTTTCAAAATCTCACCTTCTTGTCTTGACCGTACTCATTCATACTTGATTACGCAAAGGATTAATTCTAAAAAAACAAAATGGTTTGAACATTGAGCATTTAGGTTTATTTCATGCATACTTTACCCGGGACTAGCAAAATGCTGGTTGGGGATTGTATTGAGGGTCAAAATATTGCATATTATCCCCCATTTATTACTTGATTTTATGAACATTATAAGGCTTAATGTTCTATGTTAATCATATTTGTGTTGCAAGGTGAATTTAAGAGCTTGGATTGAAAAGGATGCTAAAAGCATGGATTTAACACATAAGAATCACCAAAGCAAAGGAGAGATATTAGGAGACCAATATTGACAAATTCAAGTGCCAAAGATCTAAGGAAACCAAGTGAGGAATGAAGAGAATCTAAGATTTGAAGTGTCAGTCGGCTAGCCCAAGTTTTGGTTCGGCTAGCCCAAGAATTCGGCCAGCCTAACAAAGTTTGACTGAAAATCAAGTGACATGATCTTCTGGAACTTGTGGAAGTTCGGCTAGCCCAAGAATTCGGCCAGCCTAACAAAGTTTGACTGAAAATCAAGTGACATGATCTTCTGGAACTTGTGGAAGTTCGGCTAGCCCAAGGTAACGCAAATTCTAGGCGGACTACATAAATTTGAGGGGTTTCTATATTCTTGTTGAGGGTCAAATATTGCATATTAGACCCCATTTATCACTTGGTTTTATGAACATGATAATGCTTAACATTCTATTTAATCATGTTTGTGTTGTAAGGTGAATATAAGAGCTTAAACTGAAAAGGGTACTAAAAGCATAGATTTGATGCTCAAGAATCACCAAAGCAAGAGATGGATCTTAAGAGATCGAGATTGAAGAATTCACATGCCAAAGATCCGAGGAAACCAAGTGATTGAAGATAAGGAAGCATGAAAATCATCCTGAATGCAAGATCACAGGATTCCTACCACCCGTTTGGCACAAAACTTTATATCTGGCCTGAGTATCGAAAAGTAACCGTACACATAAAATTTCATCCCTTAGATCTTTATGGAAGTAGTCCAATAGAAAATATCAGCCATAAATCACTGATTTGGGGCCCAACTGATCTTTGGATATGCCTCAACTTTGGGCTCAACCCTTGAATTGGATAGACAAAAGGAATGGACGGAGTGGATTGATCAAGGACATTATTGAGGACCCTATAGCGTATCACGAGTGTGCAGATACCCATACACTCACAGTGCACCATACGCAGGAACCGGTTAAAGTCAGTTTGACCTGACTTTCCCAATCTAAAAGGGAGACTCCCTCTCCTCTCTCACGCACGGTTGTCCACTGGGACTAGTGGTGGCCCACCACGATCATCCAAATGATGATCCAAGTCGTTCATTGTGTCTAGGAGGGGATGCCGACCAAAACCCTGGTGTTCTTGTGCAACCATGCATAAGAACAAGCTCATAGTGAAAAGGGAAGGCTACATCACATTGATCAACGTTGTGGCCCACCAAGAACTCAAATTTAGCTCAATTCTTAAACAATGGCCTAAACTGACCTTACAGAGCCAATGAACGACTCTGATCTTCCGGAAGATTACCGAGAGTGGGCCCCACAGGGTCCAGCACAACTTGTCGTGCGTAAGGAACACCCGTCTGAAAAAAACCAAATGTTTCGGGATGTTGTGGCCCACCACCTTTCATCGGATGGCCAATCTAAACCGTCCAAATGGAGCCTAGGCCAAAACTGAACCCCACCATGGAGACAGATCAGAGAAGATCCAATCATGGAGTTATCCCACAAAGGTCGTCCACAAGTTAATCTCTCTTTCGTTGCACAAGAGGTTTCTAAACTTGTCGCTGCGTAAAGTTTATGCATGCAACCGGAAGACTTATAAAAGGGGAGAGAGAGAGAGAGAGAGAGAGAGAGAGAGAGAGAGAGAGAGAGAGAGAGAGAGAGAGAGAGCATGTAGAGGGTATCACGCGTGGACGTGTGGACGTGAAGAAGGAAAGAGAGAGAGAAGAGACCAGCCTGCTAGAGTTCTTCCTTCCCTTTTTCTAATTATTTTTTATGCTTTTTAAGAGATTTTAGTTAATCATGTCTATGGTTGGTTAAACCTTTTTGCTAAGGCTAAGAGGTGAAGCTTGTAGCGTGATGGGATCTCTTTTATGGTTTTGATTCATGTTAAGTTGAACTGTCTTTGAATTTAGTTTGATTATAAGAAATACCATTAGTTTTTAATGGTTTGTTGTGACTTAAATTACAATAAATCTACGACAGCTTTGAGTATGTTCTTTTCATTTTAAGGATTGTCAACTTGGGAACCCTGTTGTTCACCATTGTCTCATGGACATGGTTAGATGATGGAATCCTTCCTAACGTTCATAATTCTCCCAGATTGGTTGTGGATTGGTACATTCTGTTGTTCGCTTTGTCTCATAGGCATGGTTTAGTGATGGAGTTACTTCTAGTTCTCATACCTATCATTCATTAAAAACTAGATCAAAGGAAGTTCAGAATTGATTTTTAATGAATTATTTTTCAATTGGATGAAGATAGGACTCTAATTCTAGTTGTGTTTTTGAATCAAGCATAGATCTCCCTGATCTCAACAAGTGGATCCTTAGAAACCCTAGTTTCCTACCTTTGAATTTTACGAGTTTTAGTTAAATAGTTTACAATTATTCTCTTAAATTCTCCAAATTTAAATTACATCTTCTTCTACTTCTAGTTCTAGTTACTTTTAGAAAACATGTGATATTAGTCCCTGTGGATTCGACTTCGGTCTTCCCGAGATTATTACTACATCGCGACCCTACACTTGGGGTTGTGAACAATTCTTCCAACTTGGTGTGAAAGTTGGAGTTGCACAACTATAAATAGGAGTCCCTAAGATTTTCCTAGGCATCTTCTAGGGTTTGAGTGGAGCAAAAGGGTGGAGCTTCCATCCAAGAGTTCTTCATCTTCTTTTTTAGTTGGTCTTTAGTTCAATCATGTCTATGGTTGGTTAAACCTCTTAGCTAAGGCTAAGAGGTGAAGTTTGTAGCTTGATTGAGATGTTTGCTTTGTTTTGATTCATATTATGTTAAAATCTCATGGATTCTAGTTCTTTATTAAGGAATATTTTAGTATTTAATGGTTTGTTGTGAAAAAATGCAATAAATCTGTAATTGCTTGGAATATCTTCTTTTCTTAAATTGAGATTGTGAGATTAGTAAGTTTTGTTGTTCACCATCGTCCCTTGGGCATGGTAGGGTGATGGAATTCTTCTTAACCTTCACAATTATCCTATGATTGGTTGTGGAATTGGTATATCCTATTGTTTTCCATTGTCTCCTGGGTATGGTTGGGTGATGGAATCACTTCTAATCCTCACAACTCTCATCATTTAAGACTAGGTTCATGAGAAGTTCAGAGATCTGACCATCTCTCCTTTCTTCATTTGGATAAGATAGGACTCTGATTCCAGTTGGATCTATTAAATCATGCAAGGTAACCTCCCAATTGCTACAAGTAGATCCTTAACACTCTACTTACCACCTTTAAATTTATACGTTTCAATTACCATATTCAAAATCACTCTCCCAATTGCTTAAGAATTATATTCACATCTTTTTCTAGTTTTAGTTCTACTTAATTTCAGAAACATACAAGTTCAGTCCTTGTAGATTCGACCTCAGTCTCACCGAGATTATTATTACATCACGACCCTACACATATGGTTGTGAACAAGTATCCTTAAAAAGAAAAACATATTCTTGAAAATTGTCCTAAAAAAACATATTCTGAAACTCTGAGTATAAAAAATGAAAGTTCTAAAAGTCTATTTTGGAAACTATGCAGTGTATAAATTTGAGGCAGTTTTTGAATTTTTTCAACTCGATGCCAAAGTTGGAGTTCTTCAATTATAAATAAGAGTCCCTATGATATTCTAAAACATCTTCTAGGGTTTGGAAAGGAAGAGAAGGCATAGGTGGAGTGCTAACAACGTTCTTCCACTTCGATTTCTTCATGGATTCTAGTATATCTTTTACTCTCTTTTTTTAGTTAACTATGATTAGCTAATCTCTTAGATATGGCTAAGAGGTGAAGGTGTAGTTTATTTTGATGCTTCCTTTGCTTTGATTTTTGTTTATGTTGAACATCATTAATTTCTAGTTTGAATTTAAAGAATATTTTTAATTTTTTATGATTTATTGTGACTTAAATTACAATAGATGTTGTGATAACTTTAAATATCTTCTTTTCTTTTTTTGAGATTATGAGATTGGTAAAACTCATATTCACCATCATCTCCTGGGCATGGTGGTTGCCTGAATTCTCTTACAATCATCACATTACTCCTTCATTGAGGACTAGATCAATAAAAAGTTCAGAGATTTGATTTAATTACTTCATCTTCCAATTGGATATGATAGGATTTTGATTCCAGTTGTGTTTGTTAAATCAAGTAAGGTAACATCCTAATAGCTACAAGTGGATCCTTGGCTCTCTAGTTTCCAAACCATGGCCTCAAATGAAAGTTTAGGCATATCCAGAAATTGGGTGGGCCATACTAGATAAATTCTTATCTTTAATTATAGATTTCTTCTAGTCCGACGATTGGATCATTCGGAAATTGATCATCAATGGTGATAAGGGTCCACGAGGTCATTTAACTAGAAATCAATGGCTGAATTATGGATTTTATGGCCTAATACATATTTATAATATTTATTTTTTCTTTTTCAATGTTTTTGGTATCATTATTATTATTATCATTATTATTTTTCTCTGAGTTATTTGAGTAGTATCCCCGTCAGCAGTATTTATTCATTCCCTCAACCTCCTACCGAGCTTCGATTAGAATTCGATCAGAATAATGATATTATTTTAATTTGTAAGGGGCCCACAATACATGAGTCTTAACGTGTGGTTATCGATTAATTTAAATTAGTGGTTGAAGTTGAAATTTGATATTTTAATTATTAAAATTTAATGATAGTATCAAATGAAGGTGAACAATGTAAGTTATTTGTATTATCACATAAATTTGCTAATCTAGTTTATAATAGTAACACCCGAGTGCTGAAAAGTACAAGGTGTTATAGAGAGAGAAAATTCATTTTGGGTGCGGCTCTGTTTTAAGCGCGCGCTCAAATATGGGCGTCATCTCACGAACGGACCGTGGACGGTCTTAATAGGGGCTTCGTGGGGCCTACCATGATGTAATTGGTTTATCTATTCGGACCAATAATTTTATTAAATTATTTTAGTTCATGATCCCAAATTTCAGGTTGATTAAAGGCCTAAGTGGACCACACCATAAGAAAAAAAAATGTGATTTAATATCCATGTTTCTTACCGTGTGGTCCACTTGAGCCTTCGATCTAGCTGATTTTTTATTTCATGCTCTGAAGTAATATTTTCAAATTTATAGACAACTTAGAATATATATATATATATATATATATATATATATATATATATATATATATATATATATATATATAGGCCCCATAGAGCCTCTTATAACACCATTAATTATAAATGGTGTGTCAACTTTTTAGCTATGGATTAAAATCGTAGCAACTGTAACTAAGGTTTCTATCTGTAGCAAAAAACTAACGTGCTCTGTATCCTTTGCCCCTTTTTTTGGTAGTGTATGTGTAGGATTGATACATGACTAGATTGTATGATTCATGTATCTTGTATTGTGTGTTATGATTACTATACTCCCTAGCAACATCAAGGCCGTAGCCTTTATAGGCATGTCGTGGATGGTCAAATGGGACACCGAAAATCTGTTACTCGCATCGGGCCACCGTAAATGGCTCTGGGTAAAAATTCGTAAACTCTCTTAGTACCAGAGGACGCCCCAATGTCAAGACCAAGTGGATATATATATATATATATATGAGCGCATGAGGGCCGCATACTAGTAGGTCACGTCTCTCACTGTGTCGTGGTCAGTTGAAAGGGGGTGTGGCCTTACCGGCCTGAGGGAGTAGGCATAGCTAAGCTGAGTCTGACCAGCTTGAGGAATGGGTCTGCTATCGACGAGTCAGGCTCAATATTAGTAGGTGGATAGTGAGGTCTCTTCCATTTGCCCAGTTGTGCACTTGATGGGGCGGCAACTGGCCTAGAGTGTAATAGACCCCGGTGATGATCCCAGAGATGTACAGTACTGATTTGTGAAGCAGAAGTTGCATACTCATTCATTCATTCATTCACTATCCACTCGAGCTGGTAGTGCGCAACTATTTGTTACGTGTACCTTCACAATGGCTAGGATTTCGGTTAGGACACGCAACTAACTTGAGATCAGGATTGAGTCTGACTATCCAAATTAAGGTATGGGACTAGTTGGATAGAAGTTCGCTGTGGTGTACCTCATAGCTTACGATACTACATACTATTATCCCGACTTCACACTCCTACATAGTCATTTATGCCGCATATTGCATTGCATCCTTGGTATCTGATACTTGACTCTTTATGATTACTCATTTGCATAACTGATTTGTATTGTGTACTCTGAAATTGTATGGCTTATGGACTTGTCAGTATATTTGTTTACTCTGATATCGTATGATTTATAATCTCGCCAGTATTTTTGACATTGTATGATTATGACGTTGTATTTGTGTGCTTGACACTTATCTTGCGCACATACTTTCACCACCCTCTAAGATTTCTATAAGATTATGCACGATAGATGCGTACAAGTAGCATTGGTCATAACAGCGTTGAGCTTGGAGCGTGCAACTGTCTTCTAGAGCTTTGATTTTATTTTGACATATGTATTTTCCTTTCAGCATTGTATTCAAAGTTTATATTAGTAGATATATGATGATGATATTACTTTTGTGATTTAGGTAAACTTGTGGTTATGCTTCTTATGAGATAAATATACGTTGAAAAATCCTCCTTATAAGATCCCAGGATTGAAACCTGGTATATGGGCGCTGGGAGCCGAGAATGAGGTACTACGAAGGCTGTCGGTATCACGATCAGAATTCCTGAAAGTTTAATTTTTGGATTTGGGGTGTGACATAAAGCATGCAAACCACGCATTAGAAGCACTCACAATTTAAACAAAGAGAAGGAATGAGAGAGAAAGAGATAAAAATATCTTTAAAAATCTGATCCTAATCCGACTAGTTTAGCCTGCGGGGTTAGAAGTGTTTAATCAATTTATGTGCAACATAAATTTCAGTTATACAGTTTTTTTGTAAGGAATAATTTGATCCAAACATGGGATCCGTCTGTCAACGTACCATTGTGTTAACTCCACCTAAGCCGTCCATTAAATGTGTGACTTCAAGTTAACCCTAGTAACAAAATTTTAGTCCCAGTTGAAAACTCAGGTGGGCCAAAACACAGTAAACAAGTTGAGAGTAGACACCTATTGTTAATTTAAATAGCAAGCCCACTGTGTATTATACGTGCAATCCAGCCCATTCAAATGTCCTGCATCAAGGGTTAGGATAGATTAGGCTGTTTTTCAACTCAGGTGGACAACAGTTCAAATCAAGGGTGAGCATCCTCCAACTTGTTTCCCATGCTGTGGCCCACCTGAGTGTTCGAATAGGATGATGTTTAGTGTCTAGAGGCAACCTGAGATTATGCATCTGATGGACAGGTTGGATGCTCTGTATTCATCACACGGGCCCACATTTACTATGTGGCTCAGTAAACTTATGGTGGCACGGATAGCACTGGAGCACCCCTCGATTTGCATTATATACAGATATGATAATGTGGACAGAAAAGGATAGCTTGCATGAAAAGGTATGGTCCATGAGTAGGACTATCCATGCGTTGTTGACTCCATGTACATGGGGTTCATTATTAGAACAGCCTCTAAATATATAAATGCATGATAGGGCTACGGTTGGAATTGATCGAAGCCACATGCTGTCAGTTGAAATTGTCCGCGACTACTAAACCACTGGTGTACCTGCGACGTATAGACACTCAATGGTAGGGCCCACCTGATTTACGGTTCGGCCCTGACTGTGGGGCTCACCTTGATGTATGTATTGTATATCCACCCTGTCCATCTATTTTCCAGATAAATTTAGGGTATTAGCCCAAAAATGAAGCAGATGCAGATATCAGGTGGGCCACACCATATGAAATAGTGGTGATCGAATGCCCACCATTAAAACCTCCTACGGCCCACCTTAATGCTCATGATAATGTTTGTTTTCCATCCAACTGGTTGATAACGTCACACAGACATGGATGAAGGGAAAAGAATATATCAGTTTGATCCAAAGCTTTTGTGGGTTGAAAAAAGTTTTTAACGGTTAATCACCACTTTCTTATGTATTATGGTCCACCTGAGATTTGGATCTGCTTCATTTTTGGGCTCATTGCTGAAAATGAGATGAAAAATAGTTGAACGGCGTGGATATTCAATACATACATCATGGTGGACCCATAGTCAGGGTGGCACTGTGTTGTGAAAACGGATTGCGTACCGAGTTACTCAGTACGGTCTTATGAGTAAACTCAGTTGGGCTCACCCTAAATGTATGTAGTCTATCCACACCCTCCATCTGTTTTTGCAAATAATCCAAGTGGTTGCTCCCAAAATTGAAGCATATCCAAAAATCAAGCAGATCATACCATATGAAATAGTGATAATAATAATTTCCATCATTGAAACCTTGTTAGGCCCCACAATGATGTTTATTTGTCATCCAGTATGTTCATAAGATCATACCGACATGGATGAATGGAAAACATAAAAATAAGCTTGATCCAAAATTTATGTGGCCCCAAGAATTTATCATCGATAGATATTTAATTCAAACTGTTTTCTGTTGTGCGGTCCATTTGAGTGTTGAATATCCTTAAGTTTTAGGATCAATCCTAAAATTATCCGATATAATGGATGGACGGAGTGGATCAAGTACATAAATCATGGTTTACCTCATAGAGTTTACTCAATACACTAAGGGTCAATTTGGGCGGTGGAATTAGGAGGGATCACGGGGGGATGGAATTCATCTGATCCTGTGCCAAATCCATTCCATGTTTGGAGTGAATGGGAGAGCTTTGAATTACATTAAATGGAATTGTATTGATTCTCGTGCCAATTTTACTCAAAGTTTGGAAAGTTGTGTAGGTCCTGACATGATGTGTGAGCTATATCCACACCGTCCACCCATTTATTGAGATTATTTTAGAGCATGGGCTAAAAAATCAGGTAAATTTAAAGCTCAAGTAGACTCCACCATAGAAAGTAATCAGGATTGAATACTTACCATTGAAAACTTCTTTGAGGCTACATAAGTTTTGGATCTAACTCATTTTTAGGCTCATGCCATAAAATAAGGTTACAAAATAAATGAACGATTTAGATAAAACACGTGCGTTATTCTCAATAATTTCAAATGATATGAGTATATCCATTTAATATACCACCGTACTACCAACAAAGCGTGGCATTAATTTAATCCCATGACAACAGAGAACAATCCCTGCAATGTGTATCAGTGATGTTTTTTAAATCTCATCCCAAGGAATTCCGTCTAATCCGACCGGACAAACGGACCCTAAGCGTACTGAGTTACTCATTACGCAATCCGCTTCTCTGTGTTGGGTGATTCAGGGCGCACCAAATCCGCTCCCATGTCTCGTCCCCGTAACCAATGGGCGTGGATTGGGTACTACCTCACCGGCACCTTGCTAGAAACGGACGGTCATGTCAGGGGATCTGTGGGGCCACCATGATGTGTGTATTTTATCCATACTGTTCATCCCTTTTTGACAAATGATTTTAGGTGATGAGAAAAAAAAACTTGAGCCAGATCAAATGCTCAAGTAGGCCACACCAGAGGAAGCAGTGGTGACAGTGATCTCCACTGTTGAAACCTTCCTGGGGCCCACCATGATATTTATTTTCCATCCAACCTGTTGTGAAGGTCAAATATACCGGGATGAAGGGAAAAAATAAATATCATCGTGATCCAAAGCTTCTGTGGGCCCCAAGATGTTTTGAGTGGTAGAGATTCAATACCCACTATTTCCAATGATGTGGTCAACTTGATAATTCGATCTACCTTAATTTTTTATGTATCATATGAAACGATTTTTAAAATTGGATGGACAGCGTGGATGAAACACATACATCACGATGGGCCCTATAGAGCTCACAACAGGACCATCCGTCGGTAGCTAGGTCATAGCGAGGGCGGTACCCAATCCGCGGCCTACGCTCCCCAGTCTCGTTCCCTGACAAACGTAAAGTTTCTTTTTACAGCTAAAGATATCATAATTTCTCAACCGTCCACTTCAACTTGCCGGCCTACTCTTCAGAGGAATTATGTATGGCAGTTGGATTGATGACACATGCATTATCCACTGGCCCTAAAGTTCTACGACTGAGATTGACAGTTGTTTCTCAGACCGTTGACTTGATAGCCTAGGTGGATGGTGGATGCCCCATTAATCTCGTGGGCTGGAAGATCATAGCCATCCAAGCTTTGCCCTTTGTCCACTCGAAAGGTTAACTCCCATCCGTAAAGTTTTCAGGCAATAGTCTATCCACTAAAATGTCCATCAGATCAATTGTATGGATCACCAAACTATCCGTTCATCCATGCAATCTCAAGGCCCAAGGGTGGTATTCACTTTGGTCAAGAATCAAACCATTTCTCGTCTATTCGAGTGGAACCGTAAAGTCCTGATGCAATGTGAATAGTATCCTGATCAAGTCATCTTGACCGTTGATCTTATTTTTGATACTTTAATTGTAAGATTTCTCAAAAATATATCAGATTAGATGTTTCTAGAAACGTGATCATTAACCCGAAAACAGACCGTTAGATAAAATACATCAAAGGTCGAGACGAGAAGTTAAACGCTTTCATGCCTGGATCTTCCAATCTAAATTTCTTGGGCTGGCAGACTGAGGGGAAATACCTCGTTTCAACGCTTGAGGTCTTGGTATCCATCATAGCGGGGGTGGCTAACATGCAGCGTGTGTACTGACATGGGTGCGTACTAACAACCTAACTCAAAAAAAAATAAAAAAATAAAAAATAATAATAATAAAATCGGTTATTAAGCTCAACTTCACTCGTTGTTAAGCCACCGTGGGTCAATTAAAAGAGTCCACCCCTGACCCAGGGATGGCGTGATGAGGTCAATCACCGTATTCCTCGTGGGATAAATACTCCAATTTATGAGGGGAGATTAAAAAATAAAAATAAATTCAAATTAAAATCAAAATAAATTGATTGATAATAATAATAATAAAATAAATAAATAAAATAAATAAATAATTAAATAAATGAGTTTGCAATCCCTTAAATAGTGATATGAACCCTAGGAAAAAAAAAAATTGAACCCATCTACAATAAAAACTCTATAAATAGTAAACTTACTATTTATATATGGTCATGATTTCCACTAGGCTTCTTGGTTTTCGGCCAAAAATACTAATTGTCTTAATTGGTCTAACCACGTTCTTCTCCTAAATTTTCTAAGCCTTTTTCATGCTGGACCCAACTCCTAAAGCCCAACTGATCAAAAGTTATGATCGAACTCAAATTTACTATAAGTAATAAAAACATAAATAAAATGAATTTTCAATCGTCGATACGATGGAATCCCACAAATTCAGCATGGGTAACCCGATGTAGTGGGTTGGTTAGCTAAAGTAGTCTCTCATACCCAAAATCATATATGGTACGATGAATAAGTCATTTTAATTTACTAGATATGCCTGTTTTAAAGTTCTTACAATCCAGATCACATCTGCCTCTAATCAGGCCTTCTCTAGTCCATCTTGACTATGAAATTATCCACGACCCGCTCTACATCAGTCCCATCCACTTCAAAAGAACTCGTCTTCGAGTTCTCGTCCCGCTTTGGCTCATGATAGTTCATTAGGTCCACGACATTGAAAGTACGCGAGATCTCCAAGTCATCCAGAAGATCAACAACGTAAGCATTGTCATTGATCTTTTAGAGGATCAAAACCAGTCCAATATTCTTGATTTTTAATTTGTTGTGAGTCCTGATTCGAAATCTCTTCTTGTGTAGATGGACCATAACTAGGTCACCCACGTCAAACACTTTTTGTCGCTGATACTTGTCGGCTTGCTCCTTCTAAATGTCGTTCAAGGAATGCAACTTAACTTACACTTCCACATAAATGCCCATGATTCAGTCTTCCATATACTTTGCTGCAACGCTCATGATTCGAAGTTTGGGTAAAGGAACCAAGTCAAGTGTGTGTCAAGGCACTCAATCATAAATAATCTGGAATGAGGACTTTTCTGTCGAGTGGTTCACAATGTTGTTGGATGAAAACTCCACTTGAGACAAGCCAAATTCCACTGCTTCGGTTTTTTCACCTGAAATGCATTGAATGAGGTTTCCCAATGTGCGATCGCACAACTTCAGTTTGCCCCTCAGTCCGTGGGTGGTAAGCACTACTAAATTAAAGTGGTGTACCGAACTGATTCCATAAAGTTCGTCAGAAGTGGCTAATGAACTTCATATCATGATCAGAAGTAATGGTCTTGAAAATCTCATGTAGCCGTATGACCGATTTGAAATATAGATTCGTCACATGTGTTGCATCGAGGGCCTTATTTCATGGTATAAAGTGCGTCATCTTCGAAAAATAATCTACCATCATGAACACTGAATCAATGACGTGCTATGTTCGTGGGAGACCTAACACGAAGTTCATAAATAAGTCCTCCCAAAGGTCGTTAGGGATAGGTAACAGGGTGTAGATACCCATATTCTGATACTACCCCTTGGAAGTCTAGCAAACATGACAGCACTGCACTGCTCTACCTATATCATGTACTAACTGTGGCCAGTAGTACCATTCCTCAACAAGAGCTCGCGTCTTATCCTACCTAATGTGTCCACTAAGGTCACCTCCATGTAGCTCTTGAATAATCTTCTCCCTCAGCAAGCTTTTATGATGCACAGTTGATTCCCTTTAAAAAGAAATTTTTCTTGAATATGTAGGTCATTAGGGTGACCTTCTTAACATCTAATCCATGCGTACTTAAAAACTGTCATCAAAATATATGCCTTTGAGGCACTCGAACCCAAAAACCTCATTTCTCATGGTGACTAACAAAGTTGCATGACAGTTAAGTGCATTAACTACTTTTTTATGCCTTCCAGATTTATGTTTTAGCGCAAACGTTAATTCTTACAAGAATAAAATTCACCTAGCATGCACACTATTCATGTAACTTTGGCTATTAATGAATTTGAGAGCTTGATAGTCGGTGTAAAGAATGAACTCCCTTTAAATTAAGTAATGTCATCAACATCGCAATGCCTGGACCACTGTGTACAATTCGATCTCATATGTCAACTACTTTTTGACTGCATCACTAAGTTTTTCACTGTAGAAGGCTACTGGCACGCCTTCTTGAAACAAAACTTTTCAAATTCCAACATATGAAGTATCACATTTGACTTCAAACAATTTGTCGAAGCTGGAAAGAGTGAGAACTAAGGTCGTGGACAATATATGCTTAATTTCAGGAAAGCTCCTATCAACTTCGTCGGTCCATTGAAATTGCCCATTTTTCATGCATTTTGTAATTGGTGACACAATGGTGCTAAAATTCTCCATGAACTGACGATAGAATATTGGTAATCCACGAAAACTCCATTCTTTGTAGATGTTTATTGGAACCAACCATTCCCTGATGGCTCTCACCTTTTTCGTCGTCCACCTAGATGCTCGAGGATGTCACAACAAAGTCCAAAAACAACAAGCTATTTGTCAAGAAGCTACATTTTAAAAAAATTGAGATACAGTTTGTTTTCAGTGAAAACTTGAAGGACCTATTTGAGGTGTTCCATACGACTTGCTTCGTCCTGACTATATATTAATATGTCATCGAAGCATGCCACAACGAACCGCCTAATGTATGGCTTCAGACTTAATTCATCAACCTCATGAATGTGTTAGGTGTGTTCGAAAGATCAAAGGGTATGACCATTCATTCATGCAACCCTTGTTCTTAAAAGTCGTCTTCCACTCATCACCCGGCCGTATTCAAATCCGATGGTAGCCGCTTGTTAAATCTAATTTAGAAAATAATTTCGCACACTCACGAATGTCCAACATTGTCCAGCCATGGTATGAGAAACCTAAATTTTATGATAATTTTATTGATCTCTCGGCTGTCGATACGCATGTGCTAACTTACATCTTTTTTAGAGTTAATGACACTGGTATAGTGTATAGGCTCATGCTTTCTTGGATAAGACCCTTACGAATCAATTCCTCCATTTTTCTTTACAAAATATTACACTCTATACTCATCCGATAGAGAGGACGATTAGGTAAGCTAGACCTGGGAACAAGGTCGATATGGTGCTGAATATCTCGCATGGGAGGCAATCCATCGGGAAGGTCATCGGGCCATATTTGTTTGAATTCATGCAACAAGGGTTTTAGTTTCTCAGTTATAGCAATGGGCTCGAGTTCCTTCCCTTTTACGATTAATGCATAGGCTTGTCCAGTTTCTTTGGATTCCTCCATAAAGTCTTATATGTTTAATAGAAAATGGCCCTCCACTTTAGAAGAATCCATAGGGCTAGTATGGTTTTTCAGTCATCCTTGACCAAAATGTACATATTATATCGCCCTTTATGAGTAGAGTCACGATCAGATTTCCATGGTCGACAGAGCAGGATGTGATAGGCCTCCATGTCAACAACATTGCATACTACTATGTCTTTATAATGCTTGCCAATTAAAAAGGATATAGTGCATTGTTCAATTACCTTCGTCTCGTTAACTTTCTTAATCCAACCGATTGTGTATGGGGAGGGGTGACACTCCATTTTTAATTGTAATTTTACCACCATGACCTTGGAGATGATGTTCTTACTGCTCCCATTGTCGATGATCACATTATAGACTTTTTAATTCATCGTACACCTAGTTCGAAAGATGTTATGTTGTTGTGAGTGTACTTCTTTCCTTGGTACATATAATAGTCACCTTACGACAAGTGACTCACCATGATCCCGTGTAACCCAATCTGTCTCATCCACTTCATCCTCTGCGGCATGCTCCATTCCCTCAACATATGGGTCCTCATCAGCATTTTCAGCACTACCATCATTGATGGAGATGTTTTCCACTTGTCGCTAGGGTTAAGTGTTTGATAGGTGATCCAGTTGGCCACAACAATAGCAATGGTCTGGCCTTAGCCAACCATAGGGGTTCAGGATCCTACTTGGATCAATAGCAGTCATTACATCCTTTTAGGGCCTAATTTGTCCACTTCCCTGATCTCGATTTACAGTATATGAGGTTGAGTGCATGCTCCTATAGGCTCTTTCCCTTTAGGCTATGGAGCTCCCTAAGACGGACCTGCCACAGTGACCCTAGTGGTAGGATAGGTCCTTGTGTTAGGACGCTTAAGCTACGCTTCCGATCGGGTAGCCAACTTAATCGCATCATTCATCGTTCACACGGGATGTATCTGAACTTAATTTCGGATCGTCATACGTAATCCACCATTGAATCAAGTGAATTATTGCGATTTAGCTTCGATCAAATCGTTATGTACCGCCAAGCAGTAGAATTCTTCTACGTAATCTCTCACTAATCGACTACCCAGTCGACAATTTTAGTATTATTGGAATAGTACCTGATCGTACTCGCTACAGAGGAATCGCCCAGTTTGTTAGTGCACAAAAATATCCCAAAATTACATAAAGATTGACCTATTACATAAATAACACTTATGAAGAGAACTTTGTTACATAGCCACATAATAGAATTGTATTTCATAGCCATGCAAATGGCAGAGGAGGCCAGAAAGGCTGGTTTTCAAGAAATCTACTGGTATTAGGCAAGAGGCCTTTTGAGCGATAGTGTAACAAGAATGAAGTGTGTAACTGCGCAATAATGTTGGGCACAAATTCAATGCTTCACACGTGTGGAGGCTTATAAATACCTCCCCTCCCCCTTTCATTTGATTCATTCATAAGTAAGGTTCTAGATAAAATCTAAAGATTCTTCAAGAGCTTCTTTAAGTATTCCGTGACATGATATCGGAGTAACATAAAAGAAGAATGTAACACCCCGTACTTTTCAGTACTCAGGTGTTACTATGTAACCTAATTTGGTATAAATACAAATCTAAATTATTTGAATATTTAGCTTCACTCTAGTCTAAATCTAACCATAGAAAGTAATTCTTGTCCATAGATCGAGCTAACACAATAAATTGAGGCTATCTGTCGTTAAAATACACCAATTAAAGTATGAGAAGGTAAAATTGACCCTTAATTCCCTCAGGTAGCGGTGAAAAATCTTTAGGACTAGGGTCGATCGCATTCGATAGCAATCCAGCCGATATATCGCTTAATATTATCATCTGAACCATTAATGATCGGTTTTAGAATAATTTATTTATCCAAACTCATGATCATTTGTTCGATTAAGTTGTTGGATTACTAAATATACTTTAAATTAAACTACAAACTTTGATGACCATTGAAGATCTCATTAAATGCAATTTAACTGTCGGATTGATATGAACTAACAAAATAAATAGAGAATCGCTTGATGTGGCCCATCCAAGCTATGGATCTACTACATCTTCAATTCCTTGTCTTAGCAAGGTCTTGCAAAATGAGCTGATGGATTGTATCATCCATGTAATTCTCAATAGTCCCCACTTTAGATTCACGATAATGAGAATATTGTTTGCAAAGAAATCTAACTGCCAAACTCTATAAGTAAGGCCACTCTAGTTATGGATCTACATTTAAATCAGCTTGGGGTGCTAATTTGAGCCGGTGAAATGATTGGACGGAGCGAATTTGTCAAATCCATCATGGTGGACCCCACATTAGTGTGAGTGTGAACCATGGACAGTGCACCCATGGTGCACTGGACCATCAACACAGTCAAATACATGTTGACCAGAGATTTTTGCAAAAAAGGAGGATTTCTCATCTCTTTCTTCCACCCTTCTCGCACGACTGCGGTTTAAACGGGAGACTGCCGTTTGGGTTCGATTGTGGCCCACCATCATAACCATTGCGCCGATCTAAACAATCCATCATGTTCACAACACAGATATGACCAAAACCCCATGAGTCCCACACGTAGTTGACCACGTGTATACACATGAGCAGGGGCTAAAGAAGAGCTGTGTTGTAACATCCCGAAAAATCGGGGGTCGAGCATAAACTCTACTCTTGAGTTCCAGAACATCACTTATGTAATATTTTCAATGATGGATGAATGACGACTGTATTAGTGCATAAAACATGAAGTGGATTAAGCTAAAACAGCATATCATACTCCAGAGACAATTAAATTTCGCAAGCGGAAGACTGTGATAAATATATAAAATGTATAATTGATTGTAAGTCTCCAGAGTGTGAACATGTTACCAGGTTAACTAAATATATGTATACTCCAAAAATAGAAAGAAAAGGATATATATGGGTGTTTAAATAAAAGGCAAAATACCAAGTGTATTGGCATCTAATCAGTAACCCTATAACCCCGTCGATCAGAACCTGCATATAGAAGAAATCCTCCTCAACATCATTAAGTTCGGCTCTGCCTCGCAAGCATCGCCATCATCTGAAACTAAAATAGGAACTGGTTGGTGTGGCCAACACCGTCCCGTAACGTGGGAGTGAGTGATCAACTCAGTGGAAACTATATACAGCAAAGGTTAACATGCTATCAATCCAATCAAGCAGTAATGATAAAGCAGTACAATCAAACATGTCCTAGATACTCTTGTTAATGCACAAATGTTATGAAGAATGATGCATGCCCTCATCACAATCCCCTCTGCGACATCATCTAACAATCGCGGCATGAATCACTTCTTTAATGCTCTATCACCAACCCCGTTAGCATATGCAATGCGATGATATGAGCATGATTACCAAGTTCTTATTAGTCCTTTTCATACAGCAGGATTGGGAAGCTAAGGTACCTCCCTTGTATCATTATCCAAACAGTGATCCATTCTCGGGTCGTCAGTCCGAGATAATCTCATACGATGTTACGGTTCTAGGTCGCTGCAAGGGCTTCCAGGGCTGTCACACGTAATCGTTACACCACTCCCCCATCACCAAATCAATACAGGCCTAGTTATATCCCAAATACTACAACAGGACTCGTCGCCCTTATGCACTATTAGGATATACTCGGGGTCACTACAGAGGGCTCGTCACCAATCAATATAGGCCGACAATAAGAATATAGTGTCCCATACCACCATAATCCTGCTCACGAGTATAGGTGCTCACTGGTCACTACAAAGGGCTCGTCACCAATCAAAGTAGGCCGACAGCACGAATATAGTGTTCCATACCACCATAATCGACTCATGAGGGTTAGAGGAGCTTTTCACTGGTAAGTTTGGTACCTTAGGTTCAAGCAGTGGTGACCAAATATGGTGAACAAACATCGGTCAATCGGGTTAGTTGATAAGCCCAACTAAGCCAAGCACACGTTGAGTTGAACGACATGAAATGCATAAGCACTCCGTGTGGCCTAACCACTACCGAACATCCCAAGTACGACTCAGATTCGTTGAACATATCCTGTGTGGCTAAACAAACTTAACTACCACTTGAAGAACAGTTACCGATTACCTGGACCATACAATAGCCCCAATCACATTCAATTATGACACATTATCCAAAGATATAGGCAAAGCAGTAAATGGATCATATTTCAAATTATACAATCAAAGGTCCGATATTATCCGCTTAGGGCTGCCAGGGCTGTTGCACGAAATCATTACACCACTCCCCCATCACCCTTCGCGGCATTATTTCTACATGTTATGGTATACAACTTAAACATGAATCCACATATACAATATAAAATACATGGAGGAAATCATACACATCATGAAATATGATTCGTCTAGGTTAATCAATTCATGGAGGAAATCATACCCACAATTAACGTGATCGGGAATCAATCTCAACAACCTTGACAATCACATTTTACTAATTACTAACTCATTTAGAAATTTATACAAACACTTAGATTATACATTATATCATACATATTTTGCAATCATTAGCATACGTATTAGGGCAAATCCTTTCGTCAAAGGGTTATTGTCTATACAACAATCATGTATCCATGATAGTTTGTCATAGCGAGCACGAAAGCGAATTCCATACTCATTCAGTCATTTTCACATACACTTAGGCTACACATACTAATTACATATCATAAGTTGGTATATCATGCATTTGGATTAAACCTTTAGCCTAGGAGTTGTTACACATACATCTAGCATACATAGACGGCAGTTAATCATGACAAACACAAATTCATATTTCATACGTATATGGTATTTTTTACAAATATGAGGAATACAGTATATTCAACATAGTTAACGTATAACTGAAAAATGAAACGGACAACACTTTATACAAGTAAAATAGTATCCACGTCAGTAATATATCATTAACTGACATTGAAAGTCCTGAAAACCATAACATAAACATATATAGTCCGCGCCTTAAACCAGAAAATGCGTATAAGATGTGATTCAGACGATAAGTCTTCATCAATGACGGATACACTACCTATAGCATGAAACAGGTTAACTATAACTTCATTTAAACTATTCTAAGCTTCCAAACAGGTTAGGGTTAGCTTAACTTACCCAATAATGGAATCAGAAACGCCGTAATAGCGATACGGTAGTGGTGTTGAAGCACATGGAGCTGCAGGGTAGAATCCCTGGGCGAATCTCTTACTCTCTCTCTCTCTTTCTCTCTCTTGGAAAGCTAGGGTTTGAAAATTTGTATGGAATTTGGAAATGGGGGTTTTAAGCCTTTTTATAAGCTCAAAAGCGACGGAAATAGACTTGGGGACAAGGTATACTTATGTTATAACCAAATCGGGTCTATTCCGTTCCAACAGAGCGCTTCTAGAGGTCCTGTTACTAAATGCGGTCGGACTTAAGCTCTCTAATATCGGATCTAGGTCAAGCTAAGTTTTCAGTCCGGTCAGGTTTTCAGATCGACCGTGGCGGACCAGTTTCAGTTCAACGGTTACAGGAGCTCGATCAGAGCTACAAGTATTATGACATGTAAGGGCCACCTATCCTGATCCGAGGGTGAATTTGGGTCGAAATCTAACGGTCAGAACGCTTAGAAAAGGTGCACAAGTGAATCGTTCAAGATTACCTAAAAATATATTTAATTTTTTTAAAAATCTTCACTTTCTCACTCTCTTTACTTCAGATTCAAGGAAATGATCTCAGGACATCGTTTGAGCTTGATTTTTGAGATGATAGTCAAGTCCAACAAGGCGGTCAATATCTTCTAAGTTCATAGAAATTAGACTTGTGACGTGCGGTCGAGATCCGATACGAAGTTTCCAAATGATCTCGAGGGCAACTGGGCTTAGAGATTGATCCTAGGTTTTAGGGTAACGTAGCGTCAACGTTTCTATAGGTTTTTGGTCCTACAAATCGTATTGAAAGTTATTGGTGCTAATTCCATAAGTAATCTAGTTTAGCGCTGGCTAAAACACGTTAGATTTCTAAGGGATTTGATTCTAAGTGATTTCTTTGGCTTTGGAATTGAGTTATGAGAAGTTACCAAGGTGCTATAGTTGACCCATTGTCTAAGGACGTCTAACTCCAAGTTAGAAAAAATCTGGGGTGTTACATGTGCGTGCGAATGTCTCCGAAAACGGAAATCGTTTTCTACACTAGCTAGCATTACGTGTGCCTCCTCATCCTCAAATCTTGGCCCTTTGTGCGGGACCATCCTAGCCATCCATTTCCTCTAGGGTTCCATCCTCTCACAAAGAGTCGTCGCAACATGAACTTCAAACCCATCGAGAAATGGTGGTTAGCCATCAAAATGGTGGACCTCACAATGATCCCTAAACCAATCTAGACCATATGGGTGTCTCATCATGAAAGGTGGCCCAACCGATCAAAATCCACCATGATCGGTGGATCATCTTCCTCATACAACAGGAAAATCCATTCCCCTTATGTGGACCCCCATTGTCCGATCAGATTCATTCATTTTGTGGGCCATAATGTCAGAAGTTCCATTGCATCATCGGATTTCCTCCATGCAAACAAATTCGAGGTCCATCACCTCGATTATTGAATGGTTAAAAGGAAAAATACCACAACTAATCCTCTAATTAGTTGCTACCGAAAGTTTTGGAAAGACTTTTGAGAGCTATAAAAGCTCTCCTTCTATTTTGGGTAGCCGGCCCTAAAAATTTGGGAAAAGAGAGAAAGAAAAGGGCGGCTCCGAGTTGGTGCCACACTGACCCATTTGAGTCGTGACCGAGTCATAGCAAAGCCAGGCTTCGTCTGGATGCATGGAGGACAAACAAGAGAAGGAAGGAGAAAGGAAATGAAGAAGATCAGATAGATAGATAGATAGAGAGAGAGAGCCAGACTCTGTTTGCACCAACCTGACTCGTATGTGTCACTAGCAAAATTCTAACCGAGTCTTGTAGTGTGTCAAGGTGAGTCCCGACCCATTGATGATTTCCAGTAAGAAGAAAAGAAAGGAGGAAAGGAAAAGAGAGAAGAATGTGGGCGTGTGCGTCCTTGTCCCACCGATCATGCCACACTGGGTCAACTCAGCCTGACTGGAACTAAGTTTGACCAGCTTAGGCATACGTTACTAGTTGTTTATAGCAGAGAAACAGAAATAGAGCAAGGAAGAAACGAAAAAGAGAGATAGAGAGAAGGTGAGTCGAGTCAGGTTTCCGACGAGTTCAGGAGCATGGCTCGCTACCCAGTCATGGGCCGCTGACTCGACCATCCTCCGTCGAGTCTAACTGGAATGGGCAGGTCGACACTTCTAGAAGAAGGGGAGAATATAAGAACAAACCAAAGGAGAAGGAAGAAGAATAAGAAAGAAATGAGGAGAGGAACGAGAGTCGATGCGTACTGCCGAGTTGACTCGACTGAAACTCGTTGAGTCAAGATGTACGAGTTGGGCTGAGCCTTGGTTAAGTACGCATGGCGAGGGGCACGAGTTGGATGGAAACATGAAAGAAGTAAGGAAAAGAAGAAAGAGAGAAGAAGAAGAAGAAGAAGAAGAAGAATAAGGGTGTTTCTCTCTACTGAGTTAACTCACTGAGTCAACTTGCTGGTCCGTGGCAAGCCGGGTCAAGCCTACTCAGGTTAGCAACCTTTCTCAAATACTATATTTCAAGCAAGCATAAGTTCATGGAAATTAGGATTCTTCTATTCTTTAATAAACTTGGCGGCTCATCAAGTCATCTCGCTAAATTGGGCTTGTTTTGACTAAGTTTAATCCCATCATAACTGGTTGATCCTAACTTGGTAGTGCAATGAGATTTGGCTTGAGTAGAGAGACGGATTCACATCAATTCGAATCTTATAAGTTGATTCGAATTAAGTCAAGTCGCACCGTGACTCATATAAGTCAATTTTAGAGTTTTAGCGTAAATTTTAATACAACAAAACATTTAATCATGTCATTCTTATATCGGAACTCGAATCATTTCCTCTTAATCATAGATTCATACTCAAATCTTACACGATTTAATAGGATTGATCTTAGGGATTGGTGTGGTGATCTAATTGATCATATGATCTAAAGTGCGGTTGGAATTGGATTCGTAGACGTGTGCAAACAATTCCAACAACATAGGAAGCCAATTCGACTGTTGAAAGGTGAGGATCACCCTTTAAGTTTTCCTACGTACGTCATGATAGTTAGCTCAGTTTATTTAGTTTATTAATTTCTTAATATATTGTAATGTGAAAATAATGATGAATGTTAGTTCCATTTGAGTAATCCTTTATAAATCCAACATGTTTAGATTTAAATTTAATTAATTTAACATGCTATGGATCTCTAATATCTTTATTCTGATTTAATATGTGCACTTTATATGTGTAAGTGCTAATGACATTGTATGTGGCTTTTTCTACCACTTGTGCTTGCTTGATGGTGTTTTTTAGAAAATTCTTGAACTAGTGGCAACCTGTGTTATGGATTAAATAAATTTGCGTTGGGGGGACTAATCGTGTTATGGATCATTTGTGCCTATGTGGCTTTTGGGAAATAATCTTTTAAAAAAAAAAATCACACCATTAGGTGTCATATTTGGCTCTTATAGTTTTTTTGGAATAATTGCCCCACGTAACTTTAATGGATTATTTTATATAACTTTGCGGTAGTAAGTTTCACTTGTTGGACAATGATTGGCCACTAGTTGGAGAGTTCTACCCTTAAAACATTATGTTTAATAGTCTCATAAGACAAGGATGGTGGAATGGGACACTATACCCCCCACATTGACTTTTGAGCTTTCTAAAAATACTTATTTGAAATTAGAATAATAATGATTTGGTTAATCATGTATTTTCATGGCATATGGAGTTTACTAGGTGGTCAATGTAAGACACGAGAGTTTTCTTGGATGACTATCGGCTGTACTATAAAGTATTTTACTGGGTGATCCTAAGTTATTGTTGCGTGCATTCGAACTGCTATGGGTTGTCCTTGTTACATGAACTTTTCTAGGTGCCTAGTCCTTCTTAGGGCATACCTTTGAGTACCTTTTCAGAAGACTAGTTCACCTTAGGTGTCCTCGTTGCATGGTCTTTTTCAGGTGTCTAGTTCTCCTAAGACGTACCTTTGAGTACTTTTCTAGGTGACTAGTTCTCCTTAGGAGACTTTTTACCAGTTAAATGTGCATCCCCAAGTTTGTGAGCATGTGTATGCATTCATACATTTAAACAGGATTATCTTTATGGAATTTATCTGATGAATACGTATCTGATAAACCTTATCTAATTTCTATGATAATTATTATGGAATATTTGTTATATATTGTTCCTAATAATTATGCCTAACTATCTTGATGATATGATAAATCTTGAGGGTTATACCTCACTAGGATAGCCATTGACGCTATCAAACCGTCAATGGATCTTCCTCATTTGAGTAATCTTTTATAAATCTAACATGTTTAGATTTAAATTCAAGTAATTTAACATGTTATGGATCTTCCTCATTTTTTGGATCATTCCCTAAAATGATATGAAAAAATGGATGGACAATATGGATAAAATAAAACATGTACATTATGGTGGGGCCACACAACACTATCTAATAGCCACCTCAATGTGGCAACATCTATAAACAATTCCCCATCTAGATACACTACGTTGTTGGGTGAGATTTCGTGCAAAAGTCTTTTTCAGAAGTTCCTAAGCTGAAAAGGTATGTGGTGCCTACCTTGATGTTTGTGAGAAATCCACCCCACCCATCCGTTTTATGAGTTTGAATCAGGGTAATATTTGAATGACATTATTATTGTATGACGTTACACAATTATATCAGAAAAGAATCCATCTCCGATCCACTCTTCCAACAATATAATGATAAAAATGCTCTGTTACATATGAGAATGATATGCTTGGAGTGGAAGGAGTATTTGAAGACTTTGAATAAACTATTATGTCAAATATGCGAAAAGAAATTGCTGCCACACTTATGCAAATTATTGATTTTTTATCCTTTTTTTTTAATAATGATATTTTAATTTTCTATTAAACACTTTAGTTTATTTGAATTAATAGAATGATTTTAATTTCATTTAATAAAAAAATAATTTCTTCATAATGTAAAACATTTCTAAATATGATATATGGGCAAATGTGTCAAATTAATAGATTTCAGACATTTCAAACGTTTGTTAACAAACATATATGTTGTTTCAAATTCAGTACTTAATTTTCAAACTTTAGCAATAGTTACCAAATAAGGTTTTTATATATATATATATATATATATATATATATATATATATATATATATATATATTATTTTATAGATTTAGACTTCATATTCAAAATTTAGATTCATGCTTCAAATTTCAAATTCAAGCTTAAAACTTCATATTTAACAAACGGAACCTAAGCTATGGAAGAAGTTTCGGAATTAAACTAACACTAAAACTCTTAGAATTCAAAGCTTACTATAAATAGTGAACTTACTATTCATAGAGGGTCGTGATTCCTATTAGTGCCCGCATGGTTTTTGGCCAAAAAATAGTAAGTGTCCTGTTTGGTTGAACTAAGATGTTCTCCTAATTATTCTAAACACTTTTCATTTTAGGGGTAACTCCTAAAGCTTTTCTGATGAAAAGTTATACTCAAAGTAATATTTATTATAAATAGTAAAAACAAAATTAAATAAGGGAGTCAGCTGGGTATTTCACAAATTCAGTGTCAGCAACCTGGATTAGTGGGGTTGGTAGCTAAACTAGCTTGTCCTGCCCCAAAATAATATATGGTACGTTTGATAAACCATTTCAGTATGTGAGATATGTCTGTTTTAAGTTTTGATAGTCTGGATAATCTCCCCTCTATATTGGCCATGAAAACTGTCCGTAACCCGGTCTACGTCATATCCAAAAATCAGGCTATCGTTGGGAAGAAAAAAGTTGGAATTGAACTCCCACATTGGTTTTGTTCAGTGCACCCGGCACTGTTTATATTTCATCCAATCCATTTGTCTAACTTTCCTCATGAAGAGGAAGGCATTCTTCAAAAACCACGCTGTTCCAAAGCTTTGGTGGGCCATAAAATGTAAGCTTATAGGTTTAAGTACAATTTACTATAGAGTGGCTCACCTGATTGTTGAATAGGCTTGATTTTGGCGTTAGGGTCAACAAGGGGTGTTATCCATGATGGACAAGGTGGATCTCACCCCATTACAAACGTTCATCACATAAGCGTTAGGCATGTCCATTAAGCATGATCCAGCCCTTCCATTTTTTCAAGATAAGATAGGGATGTCCCTGACCGGATCGTTAACATGCTCATAAATAGAGATGGTGCTATCTTTAACATGCTCATAAATAAAGATGGTGCTATCATTATTCTCCCACGTTTCTATCCTTGTTCTACTGATCAATGTGACAGTACACTTCAATGGACGTCACACTTTATTGGACGTCACAGTGATTGGTAGAACGGGAATCACTGTCGCAGGGTAATGATAGTACCATCCGTGGGGAGGAAGCGGATTAGCTGTTGTACTACGCTCCAGCGATGTAACTGGTGTATTGATGTCTAAGTCCCATCATAAAGTTTGTGTTATATTCAAACCGTTCATGAATTTTATGAGCTCGTCTCAAGTCTTGATACTAAAAATAAGACTGACCTAAACATCAATTCGACCCACTGCAAAAATGCGGGGAATTGAACTTCTACCATTGAAACCTTTTTGGGTGTCACGTAAGTTTTGGATCAATATAATATTTGTATTTCCTCTTTGCCCAGGTCTTTTTGACATTATGAACAGATTTGATGGAAAATAAACGTTACAGTGGGCCCTGTGAATGTTTTAACGGTGAAAATCATTATCCCTGCTACTATTTGTAGTGTGGCCCATTTGACCATTGGATATGATTCAATTTTTGGCATACATATTAAAATGATCTTGAAAACTGGATTAACGGTGTGGATATAATAAGTACATCGTTTTGGGGGCCATGCAACTTTGATCTCCTTTGAACCGTTCGTACAATCGGAACTCAATCGGAACTCTGAGGAGCGTCTGCGCTCGTCTTCGCACGATACGTACATACACCAGCTGTATAGCTGGTGTGTGGTACACCAGCCAATCCGCGTCCCTGTTGGGAACGTGGATTGCGTCCTACCGCTGCCCGTCTCTCTGGGAACGGTCAGGAGCTTTGAGTGGCCGCCCTGATGTATGTGCCTTATCTACACCGTCCATCCATTTTTTGGTATCATTTTAAGGTATAATTCCAAAATTGAGGTAGATCCAGGACAGACGTGGGCTATAATGGGGATTAAACTCTTACAATTGAAAACTTTTTGAGCCACGGAAGTTTTGGATGGAGCTGATATTTGTGCTTTCACTGCATGAATAGGTTGAATGGCAAATATCGGTGGCCCTTAAAAAATTCCAACGGTGAGAATCATTATCACCGCTGCTTCTTGTGTGGTGTGGATCCGACTCACTTTTGGGAACCCAAGGAACGGACTAAATAACTACTTGAACTTGTTCAAAGTCTTATCTGGCAGTTAAGATTTGGAAGGGTCTGTACTCTTTCTCCGGTCCTAAACTTTTAGGGTTCCAACACAAGGACAGGAGTTTGAGTACCCCTTGGGCGGGTGGTAGATTCTCAGGAGTTTCAACACCTTGACCAGGGATCGAGTATCAAGGTGAATTCCCCAGTATGTGGGGCTGTGTGTGCGTGTGTTAAAAAATAGAAAAAAAATAAAAAGGGTTCGATTACCCACACGCGGTGAAATTCCAATAAGGCATGAGCGTGTGGGTGTGTGTGTGCGTGTGTGTGTATATATATATATATATATATATATAGATTATTCTTCTAACGCTATTATAACATTTCTCATAGTTGATATTATTCTTTAATCAGTATCTTTGCTGTCATTTGATTGGCTACTCCCCTGCCACTAGCTCGGTGGCTGATGGTCAATGCTTGTGGACCCCACCATGATGTATGTATTTCATCCATGTTATTTATTCATTTTTACAGGTCACTTTAGGGTTAGAGGAAAGTAATAGTGATTGGATATCGACCATTGAAATCCTCCTTCCAATCTGTTGATTATGTCATCAAGACCTAGATAAAGCGAAAAAATAAAGATGCTCAATCCAAAACTTTTATAACCACAAAAAAAGTTTTTAATGGTTGAGGTCCATTCAACATTGTTTCCTGTAACGTGGTGCACTTTAGATTGGGATATAACTAATTTTTTCTCTCACATTATAAAAGAATTTAGAAAAATATATGGACAATATGGATGAAACACATACATCATGGTGGAGCCCACGGAGCACCGGGCATCAATCAGCCGGTGGCAGGGGAGTAGCCAGTCCGTTTCCGTGTTGTAAGGTGTTGGGCTTTGTGGGTCCATATTGATGTGTTTATTTTATATCCACCCCGTACATCAGTTTTGGTAGTGCATTTTAAAGGTCAGACCGAAAAATAATCTAGATCAGAAGCTAAAGTGGACCACACCATAGGAAATAGTGGTGATTGAATGCCCATCATTATAAACTTCTCGAAACCACAAAAGTTTTAGATCAAGCTGATATTTGTTTTTTCCCTTCGTCCATGACTGTGTGACGTTATCAACAGGTTGGATGGTAAAGAAACATTACATTGGGGCCTAGTAAGTTTTCAATGGTGGATGTAATTATTTCCACTGTTTCTGTGGTGTGGTCCACTTGAGCTTCGGGTTTGCTTGATTTTTGGATCGATGCCCTAAAATGAGCTATCAAAACGGATGGATGGTGTTGACATAGAACATATAAATTACTGTGGGCCCACAGCGCCCAACACATCACCACAACAACACTGGGGGACCACCTACTCTGTGTACACCTTGTCCAACCCCAAATTGTATTTATTCTCGGGGAAGGCATCAAACTTTCCATGTGACATACTGGATTTTCTATTTCTGTAGCAACGAAAGGAACCATGTCAATGCATGTTATTTTTATTGTAGCAAACGCTGTTGGATTCATAACCCTCTTCAAGTTCCTCCTATCATTTTGCACTTGGGTTTGGGTTACATTCCTGAGACCCCCCAAGAATCTCAAAGGCTATGGATCATGGGCCATGGTGACAGGGTCCACTGATGGCATTGGGAAGGCCTTTGCATTTGAACTAGCATCCAAGGGCCTCAATTTGATCTTGGTAGGTAGAAGTCCTACCAAACTCAAAGCTACCATCAGTGGCTTACATGAAAGATATGGTTGTCAGGTGATGGTAAGGAGTGTAGTCCTTGATTTCTCAAATGACCCTTTGGATGTGATAGATGAGAAGATCAAGAAAGGAATTGATGGTTTAGATGTTGGGATCTTGATTAACAATGTGGGGATATCCTACCCATGGCCCAGGTACTTTCATGAGGTTGCTTCAACAACCATCAATGATCTTCTTAAGGTAAATGTGGAGAGTACCACTTGGGTCACAAGGGCTGTGCTCCCTTTGATGCTGAAGAAGAAGAAAGGTGCTATTATCAACATCGGGTCGGGCTCAACAGGGGTTCTTCCATCATTTCCACTCTATGCTATCTATTGTGCCACAAAGGCGTAAGTTTTTTCTTAAATAGAATTATCATCTTTCAATTTTATTTTTTTTTCTTAGCACTAATGATAATGTGATCCATGGAGGTCACTTTTACTCATTTCGCATATGGTTGGTCCTGGTTTGATAATGATTTCATATTAATCATTCTCAATTGGTGCATATCATGAAATTTGACGACATTTGATGCATATCATGAAATTTGATGCAACCAAACACCTGCTAATTTTTGGAAAGAAATGTTCTAAACTTGCTCTTTTTTGTTCTTTTTAATTTTTCTCCACTCCACACTTAAAATAGTATATGATTATAATAGCCAATAATGCTATGGATTGACCATATGTAGGGTTTTCAGTCTAAGTTAACAGTAACCCACAAATAGAGATGGCTACTTAAGATTCTAAAAAGATATATAATTTCATGTATGTATATAATCATAATTAACTAAATTGAGAATTGAGATGAACTCCTTTTCAGCCATCTATCCAAGGGGCTCTAATACCATGCTTGGAAGAGATTTGAGTACTTGTATGAGTGAAATAGCCATTGCTGAAATTTTTTTTTGCACTCACTTTGACTCATTGCCAAATTGAGCTCAGTTGGGACTTGGTACCAGTTAAGCCAATGGCAGGGCCCATCAGATCAGAAGTTTGGATAATCAAACTCATATAGTGGTCAATGACCCTGCTTACAATGAGGCAATTTAATCCTTGTAGAATAAAATTATTCTGTAAAAGAGTTGCATAGGGCACACTCTTTTTTTTTTTTTTCACACACTCAAAACTCTCACACATTTTTTTACACACACACATTCACACCCCCACACACCCAACCCATAAACTCTCACGCACTCGCACCACAAGGATGCTTGAACCTATGACAAGCTGGTGCATGGCTTGTCAAAAGGAATTTTTTTGGCATGTCCAATGGACTTTTTAATTTTTCCCACAGTTTCACCCACCACAATGGATACTCGAATTTGTGACTACTTATAGGATAAACTTGTTTTTCTACATAGAACTCTTGTTTTTTTTTTTCCCACACTACTCCGTTGAAACTCTTGTGAGTCTACCAGTGACCCATGAATGTAGACCCCAACTTCTAGAATAAACTTCTTTTTTTTACAATTTGTAGCCCAACTGTCTTCATAAAACTGTACACATCTTTGGAGGAATGATATAATTTCACAAAAATTTGTACACGACCTCACGAAGAAATGATCCCACCGCATTGGTCAGCTACTAAGTGTCCATGATGTGACTCTTTTACAGCACTAAGGCAGTGGTGTACACGTGACGCTGCATTTATACTCTGTAATTAGTTTAGGTCTTTTTCTATGGCATGGATTAAAAACTCTAATACTCAACTCGAAAGTATATATGTTGAGTCAATTTGAAGACTCGTACACCTTTACTCCAAAAATTAAAAGAATACATACATATATATATATATAGGAGAAAAGGTATTATGCGCTTGAGCTCATGATAACATCCCATAAGGTTGAGCTGTGTAGGCCCCACTGGCCCCACTGTGATGCGTGTCAACCATCAATACCGTGCATTTGATGGGTCCCCTTTAAATTATGGGATATCCCAAAAATCAGCCGTATACAGAACTCAGGTGGGCCATACCATCTAAAATCATGTGACGGCATGCCAAAAACATATAAAAGCACTTGGTGGGGCTCACCCGAAATTTGATGCATCTGAAACTTGGTCTAAACTCTCATCCAAGTGGGACACACATAATGGATGGGCTGGATTTGCAAACCACATCTCGGTGGGCCGAAAAAATGATTATGAATGTTTTAATGGAGGGTAGCCCCTCTCAACTTCTGTATGTGGTGTGGCCCACACAATAATGGATTGACTTGATTTTTGAGACCTAGGCCCACAATGGAATGGTGCATCTGACTGATGGGGCCCACACCGTTCGATCTCATGGGACATTATCATGAGCTCGAGCGCATAGTACCTATTCCACATATATATATATATATATATATATAACTGTTCTGGTATGAAATGGAAAATTTCATAAAATTGATTAAAAAAGTTTTAATTTGAGTCACATGTATTCACCTGTTCTCCACATCATCAAAGTTTTTTTTTTTTTCCAAGGGATGGAAATCGGAGAGAATTGTTAGGGCCCATTTGGCCGGTCGGATTGGAAGGGATTGGATAGTACTGGAAGGGATTGGAAGTTGAATCCCGGGAATGGCCGCGCGACTCAAACAGAGTCGGTGATCGGATCCCATTCCCATGGATCTCAAGACAATCCATTGACAACACCATCATTACCTTTAAATCCCATCCCATTCACCCTAATTCGTTCAAAGTTACCGTGACGTGTTTGGTTCGTGGGATTGGAAGGGATGGAA
This sequence comes from Magnolia kwangsiensis, assembly GCA_037074715.1. Taxonomy (NCBI): domain Eukaryota; kingdom Viridiplantae; phylum Streptophyta; class Magnoliopsida; order Magnoliales; family Magnoliaceae; genus Magnolia; species Magnolia kwangsiensis. Next base: position 123,393,209 of record CM073573.1, on the reverse strand, counting down.
AGGTTTAATCTCCGGATTGGCCGGGCGTGCCAAACGGTCTGGATATCGCAATCCAGAGATATAGCAATCCCATGTATATGAAGACAATCCACTGACAACACCATTATAATCTAGAAATCCACGCCATCCACCCTATTACCATTCAATCCCTTCCAATCCACCCGGCCAAACGGGCCCTTAATGTAGAGAATAGGTGAATACAAGTGATTGGAAGATAGATCCCGGGATTGGCCAGGCATGTCATACAGACACGTGATCCTGATCCCGGGATATAGCAATCCCATGGATCTTAAGACAATTTATTGACATTACCATCATTACCTGTAAATCCCATTCAATGCACCCTAATCCCTCAAACTTGCCTAGGACGTGCTTGGTTCGAGGGATTGAAAGGGATTGGAAGGTTTAATCCCGGGATTGGCCGGGCATGCCAAACAGGCCCAATATACCAATCCCGGGATATGGCAATCCCATAGATCTTGCACCAATCTACTGACGTAGATATCATTATCTTGAAATCAATGCAATCCACTCTAATACCATCCAATCCCATCTAATCTGCCCGGCCAAACAGGCCCTAACTGTTCCTGATGCTATCAGGTACACTCCACTACGTCTATGAATTAGGACTCGTGAGATATCTAAAATGCAAATTAAGGTCCCACCACCTAAATTACTTAGATAAAAGATCACTCTAATCGTGGAACGTATGGTTGGAACTAAGACCAACTTTATTACAGCTGTCCAATATATTTGGAAAAGCACTTCCGTGCATAATGCAAGGTGCTGGCCGGGGTTGGTTTCTCTAACGTCATAAACAACTTAACATGCGTATAATCCATGCCATGTATCAGGTACACCACCTGTTATTTGGCGGTGATCTCAAACATCTGGCTAATTCAACAATCAGGTGGGCTACCCATAAAAATATAATTAAAACAACAAAATTAGTGTTGTATGGCCCACCTGAGGTTTGAAATACTGTAATTTTTTTGGGTATTTCTTTGATGGTTATGAGGCGCATAGATGAATGATTGGATGGTATATAAAATCCATGATGAGCCCTTCATCAATGGTTAAAATTGAGGGGTTGGACCTGATGGATGTGGAGTAGACTGCATGACTGTTCCCCCAACGTGGCTCTCGATTTGCCAAAATAACCTCGTTAACTACCTAAGGCGAGGTAGGCTACCCCAGGTCCTGTGCTTAGTGGACATACATGATTTTTTGGCCAGGAAATTGACACAGTAGAACTCAGTTGATGACTGGCTCAGATCTCTCATGCATGTGCCACGTCAGCTCATGTGATGGGCTGTATAATGAAAGCTTTACACGTCTGTAGTGTATCGTACGCAAGAAGATTATATATCTGATCTGAAACGAGTTTGCTGGATGCCTATTTGATTTTCCATGATATGAGTAATTCTTACTTTTTCGCTTGGTTTGACAATCTGAGAGTAATTCCGCTTCGGAAATTGATAGGATGATGTTGACTTAAATATGTAATACCCACCGTGATGTTTATGATATAATTTGTCCACTGTTAAAAGTTGTTTCCTTTACTTTACAGACAATGAAGTTTTTTCATCATCTAACCTATTCACAGGGGCACATAGACATAGATAAAAGGAAAGCACAAATATCAGCATGATGCAAAACTTTTAAAGGCTTCAAAATGTTTTTAATAATATGCATTCAGTTCCTGTTGTTTCTGTGGTGGACCGTTTTGGAACTTCCTCATTTTCCTTCTAATGCCGTAAATTCAACTGCCATAAGAAATGAGCAGCGTAGCCATTACGTCGTAAGAAACGGATTTTATAAATTTTGGAATTTAAGTGTAATAAAAAAGCGAGTTATCACACCTACATTTTAAGTGGTAACCAGTTGAATGGAAAAATCAAACAGATAGGGTGAGAGTGGGGCCCACTGCTATCCGCCCCTACATTTATCACATCCACCTTTTCGTACCCCTTAAAAGCCAAGCCGATGTAGCCATTACGCGGAAGAAACGGATTGCCTGTGACCCCAGCACAAAGATATACCTGTGATGTGTGGGCCCACAGAGATGTCCGTGACAAAAGACAAATCCACTTCGTTCATCTGTTTTGAAAGACCTGTTTTGAAAGACACAATTAGTTATGGGTTCTAAAAATAAGGCTGATCCAAAACTCATGTGATCCATGCCACAAGAAACAGTTAGATTGAACGCCTGGGTGATGGAAGCTTTGTATCAGTATGATATTTGTTCCCTACCGTTTATCTGAGTGATAATAACCCATGAACTGTTTAGATGACGTATAAACATCATGGTCAGCTCCATAAACATTTCAATGGTGGTTGTTTCTATTCCCACTGTTTCAATGGTGCGGCCACCTGACTTTTAAATTTTCCTTATTTTTTAATCCTGTCCTATCATCATCTTTCAAGATAGATGAATAGAGTGGATTTCTCTCGGAAATCTGTCTGGCCCCGCACAGCCTCAGGCACAGGTATACCGGAATGCGCTTCCTTAGGCGGGACTGATGCCCAATGAATACTGGTTCTATGGTCTCCACAAAAAGTATATTTATTCCAAAGATGCCAAGAGTGGGGCCCACCGAATTGCATTTATGGTATCCAATCGGTCTGTCAGTGTCTCCTACAAGGAAAGACAGACCCATTAAAAATCAAACATTGAGTTGATTCAGTCATTACGGATGCCACCATGTGAATTTGTTGGTTTTTTTTAATGATCGTCCACTTTCTTCTACCTTATTTGCATTATTTTTTAAAATCTCATTTATGGTCGGAACAACTAATGGACCGGTTGAATGGACAACACGGTGGAAGATACAGTACGTATAAAGGGCCGGAGAGAGAGAACTATTAAGGGTGGGAAGAGAAGCCACGGGAGAATAGAAAAAGCAGTAACTACCTATTAATTAGGAATGACTATTTATGATTACAGTTAAAGGAGGCACTACTTGGGCCTGTTTGATTTTCCAAATTCAGTGCAAATGCCCGTAAATTGTTAATTGTTACAATTTCACCTGTTTCAAACAACGATGTTATTCTTGCTTCAAAAAACAGCTCAAAATGATTGACATAAATTTGTGAGCCCCATGGTCATGTATACAACATATCCGCATTGTTCACCTATTTCACCAAAACATTTTAACACATGAGCCGAAGAAAGAGACAAATCTAACATTCAAGTGGCCCACACCAATGTAAAGAGTAGGCCTAAGAAGTTTTTAACAGTGAGTGTTTGAATCCATTTTTTTAATGGTGTAGTCCACTTGAACTTTGAATTTACCTCATTTTTTGCCTTATGCCCTGAATTCATTAGGCATGATAGATAAACGGTATGAATAATTAACATACATCACGGTGGGCCCCACATATATTTGACAACGTTGTAAATTTTTAAGTTAAAAAAAGTAAGAGTCAAATCAACTATGAAGAACAATGCAGTAATTATAAAATAAAATAATTATTCTCCATTTTCCATGCATTTATCTTTACTTAAAAAAATCAAACATACCCTTAAGTTCAGTATCGATAAGTTGAGCAGCAAGACTTACTACTAGAGTAACGTCACCAATTTATGTAGGCCTACCATAATATATGCGCTGTACATATAATATCCATCCATTTAGAGAGATCATATTTAGGGCAGCAACCAAAGAATAAGTTAGATCCAAAGCTCATGTGGACCCTACTGAAAACAATGGGAAGAGTGATGCCCACCATTAAAAGCTTCTAAAGGCAACAAAAGTTTACGATCAAGCTCATTTTTATGTTTCCTTCTTTTATGTCTGCTCAACACATAACGGGTATAGCTAAACATCATAGTGGACCGTGGAAAGGTTTCAACAGTGGAAGTCACTCTCCCCACTGTTTCTTGTAGTGGGTCCCCTTCAATTTTTGATAATGCTATGAAATGATCTCTCCAAATGGATGGACAGTGTGGATACACTACATACATTATGGTGGCCCACATAACATAACTTTAGTAGCGTGTCTTGCTACGTGCCAGTATCTAATCCGTGTCCACTTATTTCACAGCTTGGAAATAAATACCACTGATTAATCAATGCCACTGAACATGCAGGGAGCCCATAGTTATTTTCCCTGCTTGGAAGTGAGATTGGTGGCTCGGGTGAGCCCCACTCTAGTGTTTATGTGAAATGCACGTCATCCCATGTTAGGTTAGGGGCCAAAAATCTGCCCCATCAATGATCCAAGTGGACCACAATAGTTAAAACAATAATGTCCTGGACCACTGACCCTCCAAACTTTTTACCTTGTGTGTCTCACTTTAAAAGTAGATTAGCCTGATTTATTGGCCCCATGTCTAAGTTTTGGTGTGACATCTAATGGTTGGAGTAAATTTTATATAATTATCATAGCGGCCCCCTAAAAATCAAGTATGGATGTCTCTTCTAACTCTTTCCCTTAGTGTGGCCCACCTAAATCATAGGTTAGCTTGATTTTTCATCCATGGGCCTAATGAATGGTGTGGATCTCACATGGACATCCATCACACACTTATTCAATGAAAAAGTTGACATCTTCTTAAAAACTGGAGTTCTTACATCTAACTAGAGATGTGCACGAACCGAGTTAGCTTGGTTAGCTCGCTTGACTCGGTTCAAAAAAGCTTGATTCAACTTGGTTTGAGACTAAGTTCGAGCTGATTTATTTTGAGTTGAGTTCGAGCTTGCTTTAGTTCAACTTGACTCAGATCGAACCCCAACTCGAATCGAACTAGTCTGATAATGACTTTGTTATTTTGATATTGATGTTGCTCACCACGTGTTTGACGAAATGGCTCAACGAAGTGTCGATTGGTGCCAAAGAAGGTATGAATATGAAACAAAAGCCCTTGTCTCTTGATTTTAATGTTGCCCACTAAATGTTTGATGAAATACTTATAAACTACTGTTGATATTTTACATACAGTGAGAAATTGAAGGTGTACTCCATATGTTTGAGAAAATGCCACACAAGCTCGATCTTGGCTTGAACTCGGATAGAACCGGCCCGAACTATTAATTGAACTAAGCCAAGCTAGCCACTCAGGCTCAAGGACCTAATTGAGCCGAGTTCGAGCTGGGGTTAGCCAGTGGCCGACTCGAGTCAAGCTATGTCAAGCTCGACTGGATTCAACCATGCATAGCTCTAAGTCTAACCCATACAACCAAATCTATAGCTTATTTGTATGATAAAATCCAAAGTATTAAGTGTATGTGACATCCAAACCTTCTATTAGATTAGAGTTGCCACTAAGATAATCTAGTATAATGATCAGTACTATCTATAAATGAAATGTGTTAAACAATATAAAACATCTTATTAACATAGGTAAATAATGAAACATAAGGGACTGTTTGGCCACCTGCATTAAGTGGGATTAAAGTGGATGAAATTGACAAAGTAGCAATTAACGCATGTGTAATGTATTGTCTGGATTAGGTTTATCCATAGATTTGTAATGCCATGTTTGGAAGATATGGGAGTACCCTTAATCCCCCAGGATTGGACTAAAGTCATGTTTGGAAAGATAATGTGGGATTGCAAAAGTCATTTTGCAAATGCTCTTATCCAATAAGGAACTGATCAGATGGATCTTAATGTACGAAATTTATTATGCCTCCACATCGATTACCATATACCTGGTATATTTGGAAGATATTCAGACCGTTCATCCATTTCCATTGTTTATTTTACAGCATGATCCAAAAAATGAGGCAAATTCTAGATCTACTGGACCACACCAGAGGATGCAGCGGTTCTACTTCGTTCCTGGTTGTGGTCCACTCCATTCCCAGTTCTACTTCATTTTTAGGTTCATGCTTGAAATGACCTAAAAATAATTATGGACAGCGTGGATATCACCATTTACATCATGGTGGGCCCCACGTAGCCTGTGCTTTCATGCCCGGACATAGGATGCAATCTAGGCATTTTTTTGGGGGAATAACAGTGAATCCAGGGAGGATTGGGAAATCCTTCCCCCTGACCTGCGCGGTTTGGGCAGGAGACCCAAAGACACCTATCCAGCATTTTACAGGTGGGCCCCAAATGTGCTCCTACGGTGGATTAGATGGGAGTGACGAATGTAATCCCATCTAATCCCAGCTAATGCAGGTGGCCAAATAGGCCCTAAGTGTGTTCCACTCAATGAGCTAATGTTCCCAAGTTTTCTAAGAAATGATCCGCATAATGGGACTAATTAACTTATTATATGAGTTGGATGTCATACACACATGAAAGGTTAGATGTCATGTTTTAGTTGAACCTTAACCTATAAGTCCAACATGTTGGACATTAGACTTCCTCATTAAAGAAGAATATTTAAGGATACGGGTGAATTTTTAGGATGATCGCGGATTCCCAATTAGGTGAAGATGCGGCTGTACTCTTGAATTTTTATGGGGCCATCATAATTTGTACCTGAAATCCACTCTGACCATTTAAGATGTAATATTCTATTTTGCCGGGGAATGTGCATTAGGCTGATTTGTGACTCAGGTGGGCCACACTGGGCCAAAAAGTTGAAAGAAAAACACCTACCCTTGATTTTAAAAGGGCTGACCATGATAATTATATGAAATCCTCTCCAACCATTACATGTCACACCAAAACTTAGACATAGATTCCAAAACCTAGGCCCCATCTATGATTCTGTTAAACTAAATCAAAGAAAATAATTTGGAGGTTGAGTATTGCCTTGTATACCATTTCTAATAGTGTGGTCCACTCCAATCATAGATGAGGCAGTTTTTTGGGCTCTATGTCTAACATGAGTAGATGCACCTAATGATAGGGTGGATTTCACATAAACATTATAGTCAAGTCCACCAGAGTTGGCAACCTCTTTTCCAAGAATGACTCTCGCAGTCTCTTTATCAACATTTATTGCCGTTAATTAATTCTCACCTTCGAAATGGGGTTGACTTCCCTTAGTATTGACTTGATTCTTGACGGCCCCATCTTGATCCACCGCAGCTATTAGAGAAAAAGAAAAGATTGTCATGTGATTAAGTAGAGCTGTACATGAGTCTAACCGAGTCAAGCTTGGCCCATCTTGGCTCGGCTCGGCTAGCGGCTACTGAGCTCAAACTCGGCACGGCTCCGTCCTCGAACCTAATTGTACAACTCTGCTCACCTGGGTCAATAACTTGAGCTGAGTTCAAACTAAGTTTGAGCTTGAGCCGTCCTCGAACCTAATTGTACAACTTTGCTCACCTGGGTCAATAACTTGAGCTGAGTTCAAACTAAGTTTGAGCTTGTTCTTTCGAGCTGAGTTTGAGTTTGACTTTAAGTTTTATAATTTTTAATATATATAATATATAATATATTTTATAATATAAATAATATATAATATATTTAAATATATAAATATATACAAAATATTTATACTAAGTGAACTCGATCCGAGTCAAATTGATTCGAACCGAGTCAAGTTTGAGTCAAGTTTTGAGCCGAGTCAAGTCGAGTTCAGTGTAGCTCGGACTTGCCTCGAAATTTTTTTGAGATAAAAAAATCAACTAAGCTCGGCTCGAACCCAATTTCAAGCTAAGTCGAGTCGAGTCAGTTAACCGAGCTAACAAGGTTCGTGTACAACTCTAGATTTAGGTGGGCCACACCAAGGGAAACAATTGGATGAGAGACTTCCCTTATTTTTTATTGGACCAACATGATGATTATATGAAATTCACTCCAACCATTAGATGCTACACCAAACGATAGACCTAGGGCGCAATAATCAGGCCCATACGTAGTTCAAGTGGGCCACACAAAGGGAAATAGTTTGGAGAGTGAGTGTTGCCTTCCACTCTTAAGCTCCACCTAAATCATAAATTAGGGTTATGCCTAACATTGGGTGACATACCCATTGTCAGGGTGGATTTCACATAAACGCCATGGTGGGGCCCACCTGAGCCCCTAAACCCTTTTTTAAGTGGTGATATAGCTCTCCACTCGATTGACCTTAGGCATGGTCCAACCAATTCAACTAGAGAGTGCCTCCAATTAAAATATCTCAATCTATTCAATAATTACCAGTTGGAGTGGCATTAGTTCACTAGCCTCCAATGCGTTTTCATCCAAACTCTTAACAAATCAAGATGAGCCATGTTGAATATTCATGCACTGAGTATTTGATGTAGAGTGGGTCACGGACAATTTCATGTCCAAGATGGACCATGGAATGCCCAATCGAAGATGGAGGTGATTCGGACCATCAGAACCTTACAACAGGCATATTTCGTAAACCGGAATGAGTTACCTAATGTACCATATATGATTTTGGAGTAGGAGAAGCTACTTTAGCTAGATCCCATCAAAGATGGTCCACACCAAATTTGCGAGATTCTATCAAATCGATGGTCGTAATTCCTGTTTATTTTCATTTTTACTATTTTTAATAAGTTTTAGTTCGACTGTAACTCCTCATTCGTTGAGCTTTAGAAGTTGTGTCCAACATGAAAAGTGCATAGAAAAATTAGGAGAACATAGAAAAATTAGGAGAACAACATGGTTAAGCCAAATAGGACACTTATGATAAATAGTAAATTTATGAATTTTATGGCGTTTGAGTTGGAGTTTGATCCTAAAACTTCTTCCAAGGTTTAGTATCACTATTTAAAGGGTTGTAAATTCATTTTTATTATCTATTAATGAAATTTCAAATTTATTAGAATTTATTTCTATTTTTTCCTCGTGGATTCGAGGTATCTCTGTGAGTCCAGTTTAGAAGCTCCGTGGATTTGGAGTAGTTATCCCCTTGAGGAAGACAATGATCAACCGCAACATGTCCTTCTCTACGTCAATTGGTATCAGAGTGAGGTCTCCCCTTGGACCGATGGCGGATAATAAAGGTATGAACAAAAATCTTATAAACGGCAATACATGTATTCATTATCGTTTGGAAAGAATGAAAGGTTTCCACTAGGAGAGTTAGTTGGCCATACAAGGGCTCTAGGCAACTCTTGACCATATTGCGGATGTGCTAATTCAGCACCAAGCCTAAGGCAATGATCAACTGCCCATGGTCATTGCATGACATAATCCCAATTTTCGCAGAGCGTGAATCGTAGGCCACCACTTTAATCAGGAGAAAGCAGTTGTATATGCCAAAGCTAGAAATAAATTTATAGTGGCACAATATGTTTCGAACGAGATACACTGTACACCAAAAAGTCTGTAATGTGATCATCAATGTCTGGAGTAGTAAGAATCTCTTATTGAAAACAATGGTGAAAAAACTGCAATTGAAAATAGAAAGACAGACATCTTCATACACAATTGGATGGATCAATGAGGTCAACAAGATAGAGGTAAACGAACAACGTACTCTCTCATTTTTAATTGGTAAAAATGATAAGGATCAAGTACTTTTTGATGTAGTCGACATGAAAGTTTGTCACATGTTACTTGGTCGACCATGGTAATATAATGTTAATGCTACGCATAGAAGCCGGGATAACATATTTATATTTATTAAAGATGGTAAAAAGACTATCCTCCTCTCTATGGGAATAGAGAGCTAATCAAAGACTTTTAAGGTTGAGGAACAGTTTCTCATAACCAAACATGATTTCGTTGAATAATATAAGGAGATGGGAGATGTAGATGCATTAGTTGAAAAATAAAATTATATGGAGCTTGTGAACATTCTAAAAGATTTGAAAATAATGTTGCATGAATTCAAGGTGATTGTGCTCGATGAACTTCCTAATAAATTGCCTCTCATATGAGATATACAAAACCACATTGATCTTTTCTCAGGAACAAGTTTGCCTAATTTTCCACATTATTAGAAAGGACGTGAGATTTTGCAAGCCTAAGCAAAGGAACTAATCCATGTTGATCAAGTCAAAGTGAGTATGAGTACATGTATTGTGTCAGTTCAAGAGCTTAATGTAAAGTACAAGGAAAAGGCGATAACCATTGGTGTCATAAATTGTTTGAGTATCATGTGCGAAGTCATTTGGATAAATTGAAGATGAGTTTTTTTTCAAGTAGAGGAGTCTGATGTAGGACATGGCACCGATACATTCCTAGCATGGTTAAACCAAAAAAAGAAAGAAAGAAAGTGAACCATAAATTGGCCATACCTTTTGATCTGTGTATCGTTATGGGGCGCACCTGATTGAGTATCATGAGCCAAAGTAGGACGAGAACTTGAGGACAAGTTCTTTTGAATGAGAGGGATTGATGTAGAGTGGGTTGCAGACACTTTCACGTCTAAGATGGACTAGAAAAGGCTCGATCGAAGGCGGAGGTGATCCAGATCGTCAAAACCTTACAACAGACGTATTTCGCAAACCGGAATGAGTTACCCAACGTAACATATGATTTTGAGGTAGGAGAAGCTAATTTAACCTAACAACCTAGATTTTCTGGGTTTCCCATGTCGAATTTACAAGATTTCATCAGATCAATGTCGTAATTCCAATTAATTTTTATTTTTACTATTTTTAGTAAGTTTTAGTTTGATTGTAACTCCTTATCCATTGAGCTTTAGGAGTTGTGTCCAACACAGAAAGTGCTTAGAAAAATTGAGAGAACAGCATGGTTAAGCTGAATAGGACACTTGTTATAAATAGTAAATTTATTATTTATAGTAAGTTACAAATTTTAAGGAGTTTGAGTTGGAGCTTGATTTTGAAACTTCTTCTAAGGTTTGGTATCACTATTTAAAGGGTTGTAAATTTATTTTTATTATCTATCAATAAAATTTTAAATTTATTTATATTCTTTTATACTTTTTCCTCATGGATTTGAGGCATCTTTGTGAGTCCAGAGAAGCTCCGTCAATTTGAAATAGTTATCTAGTTGAGGAAGACGGTGCCTCAACATGTCCTTCCCTCCGTCAGTAGTCATTCCCGAGTCTCAAAATTCTTATTAGAAGAGTTTATTTTGCTACTGTGACTCAGGATCAGGGTGTGTTGCCACCCACTGGAGCCACATAACTCTAAGCTTTATGATACACTATAAGAAACTTATATTAAATGATTGTGGCGACCCAGATTAAGAGATGAATTTAGAACAACGAAGAAAATTTTCAATGGCTCTCATTTAATCCAAAAATGAAAGCTTAAAATTGTAAACCTTATTTTGCTAGGGTTATTAAGGCAGTCAAATGTGTTGCTTTAACAATTTTAACTAATAGTTAGATGTTTAACTTCACATGTTAATTTATTAGTTGAAGGTGTTAACCAACCTAATCTAAATTTTATTAGAGTTGAAGCATTGAATACCTTGGATTGGGTTGGGTATCTTGGGTAGGGTCTAGGGTATGGTAGGGTTGGGTTAGGTTGGGCCTTTGGTCAGCTTCTCTTCAGATCAGGTTAGGGTTGGGTTGAACCCGAACCCAACTCAACATGCACAACTTGCGTCTCCACCATAACCCTCAAACTTTTTGTATTGTTTTTGATAGGTGAGGAATGTTGTCTAAAAACTTCATATATTTTTATTGCAAACGCATGACCAGGTACATTTACCAATTTTCTAGAAGCCTTCACGTGGAATACAAGCAACATGGGATTGATGTTCAATGCCAGGTACTTTGAATTACTATCTTTTGTTACACATTTACCATTGATTATTTGTTTCACTAAAAATGAAAAATTGCTGATGCATCTTTATTTGTGTACTAATATTACTGTAATACACTCTAACACTCTTAACTAAAGGTACGTTTGGATTTTAAGTAACATTAAATAAGCTTCTTTTTTTTTTAAAAAAAAATAAAATTATTTTAAACACATGCACTCACACCTACCCACACTCACGCACTCACACCATAGTGAGATTTAACCACAATGGGTACTCAAACCCATGACCTCACATTGAAATTCTTGTGAGCATGGAGGCATGAATATTGACCCAAGTAGCTTTAGATAGGATACTTATTCCTTACTAGTGTATCTTGATTTCTACTTATTCAGTAGATAAGTATGTTTGGTAAACAAAATACTTATCGGCCAAAATGTAGGAAAGCATGGTTGGTTTCCAACATTGTAAGTATTTATCATTGAGTCTGTTTGGTCCCCCTCACATCCATTGTCTATCATGTGAGGCCAACATGTGATGTAGATTGTTCATTGGTGGGCACCACCTTTGATGTGGGTTGTCCATTATGCAGGGTCACCTTGGATGTGGGCCATTCATCATTAGAAGCCAACCTTTAATGTGCACCATCCATTATGTAGGGTCCCCCTTTGATGTTGGTTATCCATCATGTGGGGCCCACCATCAATGTTATTATTGATCATGTGTGGCCTGCCTTCAATATCCACTACCCATCATGTGGAGCCCACATTTGATTTGGACTGTCCATCATGTGGGCCCAACCTCTGATGTGGGTCATCCATCATGTGGGGCCCGCCTTGGTTGTGGGGTCATTCATCATTAGGGGTCAATTTTTGATGTGGATCATCCATCATGTGGAGCCCACCTTGATGTGGATCATCCATTATGTGGAGCCCACCCTCATTATAATTGCCCTTCCTGCAAAGCCCGCCCTTGATGTGGACTATTCATCATGTGGGCCCCACCTTCAATGTAGGTTGATCATCATACGGGGCTCACCTTAGATGTTGGGTCAATTTTTGACTTGGATTGTCCATCATGTGAGGCCTAACTTGATGCGGATCATCCGTTATGTGGAGCCCACCTTCATTATCAATTGCCCATCCCACGAAGCCCACCCTTAACGTGGATTGTCCATCATGTGGGCCCCACCTTCAATGCAGGTCGACCATCATACAGGGCTCACCTTAGATATGGGCCACTCATCATTAGGGGTCAACCTTTGGAGTGGACTGTCCATCATGTGGGGCGACCTCATGTGGGTCATCCATTATATGGGCCCAACTTCAACGTCCATTAGATATCATGTGGAGCCCACCTTTGATATGGACCGTCCATTGTGTGGGCACCACCTTTGAAGTGAGTTGTCCATCATACCGGCTTGTTTTGGATAGGGCTACTTTTACTAGGAGTCAACCTTTGATGTGGTCTGTCCATCATGTGGGTTGTTGGAAATAATGTGCTGAAAATAGTAGATAATATTCGAAAAGGAGAAAATTAAATAAATAAAGTAAAAAAGATGACTTGTTTGTTTGAGTCGAGGCATGACTAGGTCACTCGGCTTGAAACCAAATATACCCTCTTTGGATTGCACCTCAAGTACAACAAGAATCATGGATAGTTGGCCCCCAGGATACAACGACTATTACCCAGTATTAACAATGCACTCATTGTACACAGTCTCAAACTAGCTTATAGAACTTAACCGAAGTGATTTGACTCGGCAACAAACTCATTTGCAAAATAATAATGAACTAGAGATGACTTTTGAAGAAACAAAGAAATAAATTGTTGGTTTGAATGATTTTTTCCGAAGTAGGTTTATATATAGACCACGATTAGGTGCTTAAAATACTATTTCAAATGGGTTAGGTTTGTTGGATTTGAACCCAACTGGTGTGACCACTTGAATAAATGCACCGTCGGTTTGAAATTCGCATAAAATTAACAGGTGTGAGTATACTTGCAGAGTGCAGAATAAAAAATTGTTAGCACGAGTGTACTCTTAGTCCATATAAAAACCCATATCCAAAACCAGACCCAGCCTGGTGCAAAACGCACCCACATGCATGTACACATCACACATCATGTTGTCACGACCATAACTCAGCTCGACTTAGCATGGCACGACACAAAACAACTTGGCTTAGAGCGTGCATGTTGCAAAGAGATGGTCCATCCCAAATGGCTATTCCTCAGCGGCTCAAGCCTTATACAAATCACATCTATTATATACATGAGATTTATTTATTTATTTTGTTCTTTTCGATGTGGGAGAAGAGAGCTACATCAAAAATAAAAACACTTTAAACAAGATACATGGAGGGAAAACTTTAAATTTTGAAATAAAATTATTTTAAAAGCCATTAAAAAAATCTAAAAACCTCCACACGTTCCAAATTCAAAACACTTCAGTATAAGATAAAAGAGTTATGTAATAATGTTGATGTCTATCTGAATTTAATTGACATTTACAGTAAGCAAAACATGTTTACATGAATCGGGTGACTATTAATCTTTACTTTAACCTTTTAAGCGTAAATGGTTATACATGTCACTCACACAACTTTTTCTCTACAACTTGTTACAACTAGTTTTGCGGTTTGATGTCTTTTGGTCATGCACCTTTATTTGAAATTTCATGAGTGATATAATAAAACGACCTATATATTCTTATAAGAAGTGGTCTTACTTTCAAACTCATATAGGTAAATTCCATCAAGTGTACACATCAACTGGATATACCACCATATTTGGTTATAGATTCATTGGAGTTCAAAAACTCATCCTCTCACATGTTACTGCTTGCGCACTGCATACACTATATAGGAATGGGCAAGTTCTTTATTGTGCTTCTCAGTCTCCTAGTGTTTGTTGTTTATTCATTGTACCTATCACATAGGATCTCCAATTATATAGGTTGGGTTGACAAAATAGTACCTCATTTGGTTAGGTTCGGCCCCATTCCCTTCAATGTTTTTATGACTAATCCTTTAAATAGTCATTTGGTCAAAGAATCTGTTAGATTCTTTTCTGATTATACGAAATCAATAGATTTGACACTATTATTCAATAGGTGTCTCACAATATTATGTCGGAGTCTAATGTCTCCACTTTTAAAATGTCACGCCCCAAACTCGGAAACCGGACTCATAAAATTTTCAATCGCTGAAACTAGTGCCGACAGCCTCCGTAGAACCCCATTCTCAGCTCCCAACGCCCATTCGCCAGGTTCCGATCCTGGGATGCTACGAGGAGAATTTTCAACGTCAGTTTGATTCGTAATATGCATAACCAAAGGCATAACCCACAAACAACAACTAAAAATTTCATTACATTTCCACTATGATCAAAAACTTTACAAGTACAATGAGCATAAAGGGAAATACAATGATGATAGGCCAAAAGCTCCAAAGTAAACTACCACGCACTCAAGCCTCAGCGCTGCTATGATCCAACGTCAACTGCACGCAACGGTCGTGCATAAGCTTATAGAAAGCTTAGAGGGTGGTAAAAGTGTATGCGCAAGGTAGTAATATGATCATGCAATATCAGAGTAATGCAAAAAATGCTGATGGATCCATGAATACTATTGGCCGTACCAAGGCCATGCGGTGCAAAACATGAATGATGTCGGCCATACTAAGGCCATGCGATGCGAAATGTAACTCAACCATACAAATCCTCATGTAAGTCTACATATCAATACAACTCAAATCTGGGATATCACCGGGGTCTAGTACACTCTAAACCAGATCGCCGCCCCATCGCGCGTAATAAGGTAAGTGGAAGAGACCTCACTATCCATCTGCCAATATCAGGCTCGACTCGTTGATAACAGACCCATTCCTCGAGCTAGTCAAACTCAGCCTAGCTTTGCCCCCTACTCTCGGGCGGGTAAGGCCACACCCCCTTTCAACCGACTATGACATAGTGAAAAGTGCGACCATCTGGTAATCGGCACTCGACACTCCTGTACCCACTCGGTCTAAACGTTGGAGCAACCTCTTGGTACCATAAGGGTTTATGGACTTTCACTTAGGGATATCTATAGCACACTATGTATAATAAAATTTTCGGTATCCAATCCTGCTAACCACGATGCGTCTGTGAAGGCTACGACCCCGATGTCGCTAGGGCGTACAGTAACCATATCACACAATGCGAAATGCATGAATCACACTATCCAATCATGCGGTAAATCCTGTGCATATATGCGCTCATATGGGGCAACACCGCCTAACCGGGAGTCCTTAAATAAACTGCCGAAGGCATATGCTATGATTAGTCACTTCTCATATCAAGCATACATATGATGCGTATGATCGTGAGTCATGGAACTATACTAAACATGTTATAAAGTAATGCACTATCCTTACAAGCAGATTGGCCTAGACGGTCTATACACAATAAGTACGGGCCTAATAATGGGCCCTAAGGAGAGTCGTAATGTAGACATCCAACCAACATTACACTCGCAATGTGGACGTCAAACCAACATTGCTCCCAATGCACGATAGTCGTAAACATTGTTACATAATCCGTGTTGGGGTCACACATTGCAATGGACCTTGGGTACATCCCATTGGGCCTTAAATACATCAAATGGGCCATAACATATGGGTCTTTTATTCATCAAATGGGCCACATAAATGGGCCGCACCAATGGGCCTTATGTGCATTGCAATGGGTCATAACCCGTGAGCCTTATATTGCATCAAATGGGCCTAATCTCATGGGTCTTAAATGTAACAAATGGGCCACACCAATTGGGCCCCATATGTACATCAAATGGGTCTCAACCCATAGGCCTTAGTACATCTTAATGGGCCTTAACCCATGAGCCCCCTTAAACATCAAATGGGCCTAATCCCATGGGCCTTAGAATACATCAAATGGGCCTCGACCCATGGGCCTTACATAATTATCAAAGTGGGTCTCAACCATGGGCTGCAAATACATCGAATGGCCCCATAACATGCGCCTTACATCCACATCAAGGTGGGCCCCAATAGATTACCATAGATGCATTAAGATGGCCTCAAAATATGATAAGGTGGGGTCCACATGCGCCAAGGATCTGACTCATTTTCTAGCTCATCTTATGAACTTTCAAAGTGGATAAACAGTTTGGATGTGGCACATCCTTGTGCATGGGGCCCACATGGCCTGGGAGGCCTGAGCACGTCAACACAGCAGCTATTATGCTGTTGTGTGCGTGCACCAACCAATCCACTTACAAGTGGGTCCCATATGGGGCCCACCACAATATTTATTTGCCGTCCAACCAGTTTACAAGGTCACACGGTCAGGGTAAGGGGCCCATCGTAATATTTATTTACCATTCAACTTGTTATAAGGCCACTGGTCATGCGGGTAGGCCTGGGGCCTACTGTAATGTTTACTTCCCATCCAAACCGTTCATGAGGTCACGTGGGCCTGAGTGAAAGGAAAATACAAATTTCATCTTGATCAAAAACTTCTATGGTCCATAACAGGGATTTCAAGGGCAGTCACTCAGTCCCACTATTTCTTGCAGTGTGGGCCACCTGAGCATTGGATGGGGATTATTTCTAGAGGGGGCTCACCTCAGGGGGTGGCCTGCCTAATGGATGGGTTGGATGGAAAATACACATCATGATGGGGTCCAAATGTGGGGCCGTGGGCCCCTTGCATCCGTCCGCTACATGCAGGACGCTGGCGCGTCCTCTCTGTCTGACAGCAGCAACAACAACAATGCTGTTGTTGTTATTTTATTTTTATTTTTATTTTTTTAAAAATGAGTTTTCATAGTTTTTCAGAGGTACGGCGCACATCAACTGAATCCAGCCCGTCCATTACATTCTGTGGCTCAAAATAAGTCCAATGAGTCCAATATTGGACATTTTTCAGCGTATAGAAAGATTCTGGTGAACTTTAGATGGTGGAGATCACTATTTACTAAGATATGGCCCACCAGATGCTCCAATCAATCTCATTTTCTGGCTCAACGCCTAAAATGAGTTGGTGTATAGGATAGACGGTGTGGATTTAATACATACATCAAGGTGAGGCCTATGAGAGTAGGCCACCCCTAAAGCTTAAAAACAAGCTTATTTTGTGTTTTTATCCAACCCACGTCCAGCGTCCCTGGACGCTGGACGTTGCATGTACATACATTAGAGGTGGGCTCTACTTTTGGTGGGCCACCTCATGGAGGATAGTGTCTGTACAACACATATAAGGTGTGCCCCACTTGAGGATAGCTTGGACAAAATAAATACTTCAAGGTGGGGTCCATTCAAGTGGGCCACTCAAACACATCATGATAAAAAAAAAAGAAAATGAAATAGAGAGAGAGAGAGAGATAGAGGGTGGGACACGCTTGTGATGGAGGGCTCCGCCACTATGAGCCCTCCCAAAAAAAAAAATCATACAATCAAGTGGATCTCTTTACACATGGGACCACCAAAATTGAAAATCAACAGTGGGGATCCTTTCCTCACCAATATGTACGGTCTAAATGACCTTCCTAATGCAATGAAATAAACATCATGATGGGGTCCATGGAGAATGACCCCATCATGGAATGATCATGATGATCCTAGCGGACCATCGGCCACACTTAGGGTCCCAAGTATGATCCAAACCATTGATCGGTTGGTCTCACTTGGTCCATCTTAAAAATATGAAAATGTACTATTATCTAGCACCCATCGAATGATTTTCTCGGTCCGTTGGAATGCCTATCTCCTTGTGCTTCACTTTGATGGTGGATGATGAGAAGTGAAGGGTTAGGATGAGAGATCTTGGGATGGAAAAGTGGGCCACACAAAGTCACTCTTTCTCGCTTGAAATAGTTAGACGTGTGTAGCTTTTGGTTGCTTGAGAAAATGAGATGAGAAATGAGAAAGAGAGAGAGAGAGAGAGTGTTGTAAGGAGATGTGAGGTGATGGGGTGATGGATGGGAGAGAGATGGGTGTGTAAGGCTTTATTGACTTTAGGGTGGGGGTAATGTAAGAAAGTATGGGGTTGGAAGAAACTTTTGACTTATGGGTTGCTTGGGGATGGAGTGTGAGGTGATATTGTACTTGACATGATGTGAGGTGATTAATTGATGGAGTGATTGATTGATGGGATTGATGTGACAAGTCGTAGAGATTTTCTTAGGTTTTGCAACGCGCGGCATTTTCCTCGCACCGAACATTGGCCCACATCTCCTGACCAAGGTATCACCTCGGCGCGCGAGTCGCGGCATCAGAACCACGGCGACGGCGCGGTTGCTATGGTAAAAGTTTTGGGTTGAGTCGATACAGGTTGACGGCATATGAATCAATGTCGTGCGCAAATTTCGATTAAGGGTCGAAGGTTACCAGAATTCGACCGGAAAGACCGTGAAAGTCTATGAAATGGTACGGTCTAAGATACGGGTCTTACAGCTCTCCCCTTCTAATAAAAATTTCATCCTTAAAATTTACACACTCATCGCAACTAGGCATAACTCGAGAGGAAGAAGAAATATAACATCACTATATAAAATCAGAGATAACATACAAAATACAACACATGATCAATCATCAAAGAGATGAGGATAATGCTCTCGAATCTCAGCCTCGTGCTCCCAATAAGCCTCCTCTACGGAATGGTGACCCCACTGAACCTTCACCAACGGAATGACCTTGATTCTGAGGACTTGCTCCTTCCGATCAAGGATACAGACTGGCTGCTCGATGTAAGAAGCATCCTCACGAACCTCCAGCGGCTTCCAATCAATAACGGGAACTATGTCTGACCCACATTTCCTCAATATGGAGACGTGGAAAACGTTGTAGATGCCAGACAACTGAGATGGCAAGGCAAGCCGATAGGCAACGACGCCAACGCGCCCAGTGATCTCAAATGGTCCTATAAATCTCAGGGCAAGCTTGCCCTTCGCTCTAAATCGAACTACGCCCTTCATGGGTGAGACCTTGAGATACACATGGTCCCCTACGTCAAACTCAAAGGAACGACGGCAACGATCAGTAAAACTCTTCTGTCGGCTCTGAGCTGTGGGCATCCTCTGCCTGATGATGTCAATAGCTTCTGACGTCTCCTGTACAAGCTTGGGACCTATGAGACTACGCTCTCCAACCTCGGTCCAACAACTTGGTGATCTGCATGGTTTGCCATATAATGCCTCAAAAGGAGCCATGCCGATGGTCGCCTGATAGTTGTTATTGTATACGAACTCAGCCAATCGCAGATGCTCATCCCAGCTACCCTCGAAATCAATCGTGCAGGCTCGAAGCATATCCTTAAGGATCTGGTTGACCCTCTCGGTCTGGTCATTGGTCTGCGGATGGTACGTGATGCTGAGCTGCAAATCAGTCCCCATGGCTCTCTGGAAGCTCCCCCAAAATTGAGACGTGAACCTTGAATCTCGATTAGAAACGATCGAGACTGGAATACCATGCAGTCTCACAACCTCCTCGATGAATAATTTCTCAAGCCGGTCCATAGACCAAGTCACACGCATCGCCAGAAAATGTGTCAACTTCGTTAGATGATCCACAACAACCCAAATGACGTCATGACCGCGCTGAGTCCTCGACAAGCCCATAATGAAATTTGTCGACACGTGCTCCCACTTCCACATCGGGACGCTCAATGGCTGCAATAGACCAGGGGGTCTCTAATGATCGACACGCTGGCACGTGTCACACTTGGCCACAAAACTGGTGATCTGGTGCTTCATCCCTGCCCAAAAATACTGTTGCCTCATGTCACGATACATCTTCGTCAAGCCAGGGTTGATAGAAAATCACGATCGATGTGCCTCGGTCATAAGATCTCTACGCAGCTCAGGTATATCCGGGACACATAATTTGCCTCTGAAGCGAAGTCTACCATCTGCACCAATCTGCCAATCCGCCTAACTCTCAGATGCCGCCTCAGCCATATAACTCTGCAATAACTCATCAGCCTGCTGAGCCTCGATCACCCTTGCGACAAGAGAGGGTTGAATCGACAAGCTAGATAAAAGTATGATAGAAGACTGCAGGCCGAACTTGAAATCATACTCTGCTACATCCTCAAGCATCTGCCACTCCTGAATCATCATATGCGCCACTAGGCCTAGCGGCTGACGGCTGAGGGCATCTGCCACCACATTCGCCTTGCCCGGGTGGTACTGGAGGTCGAAATCATAGTCTTTCAGGAGTTCTATCTAGCGCCTCTGCCTCATATTTAACTCAGACTGCAAGAAGAGGTACTTCAAGCTCTTGTGGTCAGAGAAGAGCTCGAACCTGACCCCATACAGATAGTGCCTCCACACCTTCGGTGCGAAGAAAACTGCGGCCAGCTCTAAGTCATGCGTAGGATAATTCAGCTCATGGACCTTGAGCTGACGAGACGCAAAGGCCACTGGTCTCCCGTGCTGCATCAGGACAGTACCCAAACCAATATGTGAGGCATCAGTGAATATAATAAATCCATCACTCCCAGAGGAAAGAGTGAGGACAGGAGCGGACGTCAGACGATCTTTCAACTCCATAAATGCTCACTCGCAGGCATCACTCCAAATAAACTCTACACCCTTCTAAGTCAACCTGGTCAGCGGGGCTGCAATACGAGAAAAGCCCTCAATGAAATACCAATAATAGCCCACCAAACCAAGAAAACTACGAATCTCTGTCGCAGTCGTGGGCTGGTCCCACTGACGCACTGCCTTGACCTTCGAGGGGTCCACTGCGACGCCCTCCCTCGTCACCACGTGATCGGGAAACTTCACCTTCTCCTGCCAAAACTCATACTTTTCCAGCTTCGCATACAGCTGGTGTGCGTGGAGGGTCTGCAAAGTAATCTCCAAGTGCTGCTCGTGCTCCTCACGGGTCCTTGAATAAATCAGAATGTCGTCGATGAAGACTACAATAAACTGATCGAGATATGGGCGGAAGACCTCGTTCATCAACTGCATGAAGACTGCAGGTGCATTGTCAACCCGAAGGACATGACCTGAAACTCAAAATGGCCGTAACGCGTCCTGAATGTTGTCTTCGGAATGTCCTCATCTCGGACCCGAATCTGATGATAACCGGAATGCAGGTCGATCTTGAAAAAGAACTGTGCACCTTGCAGCTGATCAAACAAATCATCAATCCTAGGGAGCGGGTACTTTTTCTTGATCGTGACTTTATTGAGCTAGTGGTAGTCAACGCAGAGCCTCAACGAGTCATCCTTCTTCTTCACGAAGAGTAACGACGCTCCCCACAGCGAGCTGCTTGGACGGATAAAGCCCAACTCGCGTAACTTGTCCAACTGCTTCTGCAATTTCCATAACTCCAATGATGTCATGCGATACGGGGCCTTCGAGATAGGCGCAGTACCGGGCACGAGATCAATCTGAAACTCAGTGACTTGACGAGGCGATAATTTCAAAATCTCCTAAAACACATCAGGAAAATCGAAAATCACAGGAAAATGGTCGATGCTCACTACTATGGGCTCCTCTATGGAACACGACATTAAGCACGACAATGACTCTCCTCTGAGCTCTGCAACAAACTGAAACTGCGGCACCCCGGGTATACAAAACGTGACTGTCCTCGCGGAGCAGTCCAATAGGCATAGTACTCGGTAAGCTAATCCATGCCCAGGATAAAGTCAAAATCTGACATCGACAGTACGTATAAGTCGGCGGGCAAGAAAGTCTCTTCTACTAATACAGGGCAAGATGGACAGAAGCGACCTAATACTGTAGTCTTCCCCAAGGGCGTCGATACGGTCAACCCCTCGCGAGCAGACTCTATCGGCAGCCCAGTCGAATGACAGAATCCCTCAGACATAAACGAGTGCGAAGCACCGAAATCAAATAGAACCCAAGCGATGCATGCAGAGACTGGAATTATACCCTCAACAACTCCTCCAGATGACTGCGGATCCTGTTGAGCCGCATAGAACCTAGCCTAAGCCGGCTAAGGAGGTGCCTGTCCCCTCTGAGCGTGCTGTTGTTGCTTCTGGGGTCACTGTGGCGGTCGAAACTGCTGCCTCTGCTGCTATGGCCTCTGAGGCTGATGTTGATGCTGCTGCTGAGGTGACCTCGGTGGTGGGGGCTGCTGTCGCTGCTGCTGTGGAGGCCTCTGCTGCTGCGGTGGTGGAGGCTGTTGTGGACCTCTCTGCTGCTGGTGGGGCCTGGGACACTCCCACGAACGGTGTCCAATCACACCACACCTAAAATAAGTGCCGACGAACTGCCTCGGAGGTGGTGCTGGAGGTGCTGCTGGCGCTCGAAAGGCTAGGCGAACTGTGCGTTTCTACTGTGTTCGACACTGTTGGGAATCACTGGAAGGAGCCTGCCTCTTCCGGTCTCTCCTCTGACAGCGATCAGACTGAGAACCGGTCCACTCGGCCTTAAAAATATGGGCCTTCCGAACCACTCCCTTAAAAGTCGAGAGCTCCTGCCCAATAACATGGCTGAGAAGATCGTAACGTAGGCCGTCCTCGAAGCGGCTGGCTCTTCGCTCCTCATCGTCTACAAGGTATGGTGCAAACCTGGACAGTGCTACAAAACGAGCTGCATACTAGGCCACTATCATATCACCCTGCACCAGGGCCTCAAACTCCAATGCTCACTGTCGTCGGATGTGATCTGAGAAATACTGTCCGTCAAACCGATCTACAAAATCCTCCTAAGTCCACATAAAATCAGCACCTGCTACTCGAGAGACTGATGTCGACCAATGCTCAGCCTCACCACGGAGAAGAAATATGACTAATTGAACTCGCCCCTCGGTCGTACATCCCATCGTCTCGAATATCTTCTCCACATCAGCGCCCCACTCTCAGCTACGGTCGGGTCTGTCTCACCCTGGAAAGGCTGGGGATCGAGCTGTCGAAACTCTCGAAGGAGAGTGCTCACGCGCTCCTGCTATGCCTGGGCTGGCGAAACGATTGGGTGCCTGCTCTATCCCTTAAGTGCAGCCGTCACAGCCTGTAACATCTGCTGCAACTGAGAGGTACTCATGGATATGGTCGGATCTGCACCGGTCTCTGGTGGAGGAGCAACATACTTAGGATGGGCAGTAGGAATCTCTGGTGGTGGAATGGGCATCGTAGGTGGTAGGGCGGGAGCCGCAGGTGGTGGAGTGGGAGTCTCAGGTGGTGGTGCAGGAGTCGATCGAGTCACTCTTCCACGCGCCATGTTCTACTGGAAAGAGCTAAGGCGCCTATTAACTTCAAAACTCTCGAAGGCACGCACGTTAAGGGTCTGTAACGGGAGATCGCTAAGCTATCTGAACTTCGAGACTTAGCCATTCTAAATTCATAGCAGACATGTAATGTTGTTCTCGGTTATTCTCAAGTTATGATCTAATACCAACTTCTGTCACTCTTTAAACTCAGAAATCGGGCTCATAAAATTCTGGATCACCGAATTTGGTACCGACAGCCTCCGTAGAACCCCATTCCCGGCTCCTAACGCCCATTCGCCAGGTTCCGATCCTGGGATGCTACGAGGAGGATTTTCAACGTCATTTTGATTCGTAATAAGCATAACCAAAGGCATAACCCACAAACAACAACCAAAAACTCCATTACATTTTCACTATGATCAAAAACTTTATAAGTACAATCAGCATAAAGGGAAATACAATGATAATAGGCTAAAAGCTCCAAAGTAAACTGCCACGCACTCAAGCCTCAACGCTGCTGCGATCCAACGTCACCTACACGCAACGGTCATGCATAAGCTTATAGAAAGCTTAGAGGGTGGTGAAAGTGTGTGCGCAAGGTAGTAATATGATCATGCAACATCAGAGTAATGCAAAAAATGCTGATGGATTCATGAATACTATTGGCCGTACCAAGGCCATTGGTGCAAAACATGAATGATGTCGGCCATACCAAGGCCATGCGATGCGAAATGCAACTCAAGCATACAAATCCTCATGTAAGTCAACATATCAATACAACTCAAATTTGGGATATCACCGGGGTCTAGTACACTCTAAACTAGATTGCCACCCCATCGCGCACAATAAGGTAAGTGGAAGAGACCTCACTATCTGTCTGCCAATATTAGGCTCGACTCGTCGATAGCAGACCCATTCCTCGAGCTAGTCAAACTCAGCCTAGCTTTACCCCCTACTCTCGGGTGGGTAAGGCCGCACCCCCTTCCAACCGACCATGACACAGTGGAAAGTGTGACCGTCTAGTAATCGGCACTCGGCACTCCTGTATCCACTCGGTCTAGACGTTGGATTAACCTCTTGGTACCATAAGGGTTTAGGGACTTTCACCTAGGGATATATATAGCACCCCATGTAGAATAAAATTTTTGGTATCCAATCCTGTCAATCACGATGGGTCTGTGAAGGCTACGACCCCGATGTCGCTAGGGCGTATAGTAACCATATCACACAATACAAAATGCATGAATCACACTATCCAATCACGCGATAAATCTTGCGCATATCGTGCGCTCATGTAGGGCAACACCGCCTAACCGGGAGCCCCTAAATAAACTGTCGAAGGCATATGCTATGATCAATCACTTCTCATATCAAGCATACATATGATGCGTATGATCATGAGTCATGGAACTATACTAAACATGTTATAAAGTAATGCACTATCCTTACAAGCATATGGGACTAGACGGCCTATACACAACAAGTACGGGCCTAACAATGGGCCCTAAGGAGATTCGTAATGTGGACATCCAACCAACATTACACTCACAATGTGGACGTCAAACCAACATTACTCCCAAGGAACGATAGTCGTAAACATCGTTACATAATCCGTGTTGGGATCACACATTGCAATGGACCTTGGGTACATCCCATTGGACCTTAAATATATCAAATGGGCCATATCATATGCGCCTTTTATTCATCAAATGGGACACATAAATGGGCCGCACCAATGGGCCTTATGTGCATTACAATGGGTCGCAACCCGTGGGCCTTATATTGCATCAAATGGGCCTAATCTCATGAGTCTTAGATGTAACAAATGGGCCACACCAATTGGGCCCCATATGTACATCAAATGGGTCTCAACCCATAAGCCCTAGTACATCTTAATGGGCCTTAACCCATGAGCCCCCTTAAACATCAAATGGGCCTAATCCCATGGGCCTTAGAATACATCAAATGGGCCTTGACCCATGGGCCTTACATAATTATCAAAGTGGGTCTCAACCATGGGCTGCAAATACATCGAATGGCCCCATAACGTGGGCCTTACATCCACATCAAGGTGGGCCCCAATAGATTACCATAGATGTATTAAGATGGCCTCAAAATATGACAAGGTGGGGTCCACATGCGCCAAGGATCTGACTCATTTTCTAGCTCATCTTATGAACTTTCAAAGTGGATAAACGGTTTGGATGTGGCACATACCTTGTGCATGGGGCCCACATGGCCTGGGAGGCCTGAGCACGTCAACACAACAGCTATTATGCTGTTGTGTGCATGCACCAGCCAATCCACTTACAAGTGGGTCCCATATGGGGCCCACCATAATATTTATTTGCCGTCCAACCAGTTTACAAGGTCACACGGTCAGGGTAAGGGGCCCACCGTAATATTCTTTTACCATTCAACCTGTTATAAGGCCACTAGTCATGCAGGTGGGCCTGGGGCCTACTGTAATGTTTACTTCCCATCCAAACCGTTCATGAGGTCACGTGCCCCTGAGTGAAAGGAAAATACAAATTTCATCTTGATCAAAAACTTCTATGGCCCATAACAGGGATTTCAAGGGCAGTCACTCAGTCCCACTGTTTCTTGCAGTGTGGGCCACCTAAGCGTTGGATGGGGCTTATTTCTGGAGGGGGCTCACCTCAGGGGGTGGCCTACCTAATGGATGGGTTGGATGGAAAATACACATCATGATGGGGCCCACATGTGGGGCCGTTGGCCCCTGGCGTCGGCCCGCTACATGCAGGACGCTGGCGCGTCCTCTCTGTCTGACAGCAGCAGCAACAACAATGCTGCTGTTGTTATTTTATTTTTATTTTTATTTTAAAAAAAATGAGTTTTCATGGTTTTTCAGAGGTAGGGCCCACATCAACTGAATCTAGCCCATCCATTACATTCTGTGGCTCAAAATAAGCCCAATGAGTCCAATATTGGACATTTTTCAGTGTATAGAAAGATTCTGGGGAACGTTAGATGGTGGAGATCACTATTTACTAAGATGTGGCCCACCAGATGCTCCAATCAATCTCATTTTCTGGCTCAACGCCTAAAATGAGTTGGTGTATAGGATAGACGGTGTGGATTTAATACATACATCAAGGTGGGGCCTATGAGAGTGGGCCACCCCTAAAGCTTAAAAACAAGCTTATATTTGTATTTTTATCCAACCCACGTCCAGCGTCCCTAGACGCTGGACGTTGCACATACATACATTAGAGGTGAGCCCTGCTTATGGTGTGCCACCTCATGGAGGATAGTGTGTGTACAACACATATAAGGTGGGCCGCACTTGAGGATAGCTTGGACAAAATAAATACTTCAAGGTGGGGTCCATTCAAGTGGGCCACACAAACACATCATGATAAAAAAAAAAAGAAAATGAAATAGACAGATAGAGGGTGGGACATGCTTGTGATGGAGGGCTCCGCCACTATGAGCCCTCCCAGAAAAAATAAAATCATACAATCAAATGGATTCCTTTGCACATGGGACCGATAAAATTGAAAATCAACGATGGGGATCCTTTTCCCACCAATATGGACGGTCTAGATGACCTTCCTAATGCAATGAAATAAACATCCCGATGGGGTTTATGGAGAATGGCCCCATCATGAAATGATCATGATGATCCTTGTGGACCATCGACCACATCTTAGGGTCCCAAGTAAGATCCAAACCATTGATCGGTTGGTCTCACTTGGCCCATCTTAAAAATATGAAAAGGTAATATTATCTAGCACCCACCAAATGATTTTCTCGGTCCGTTGGAACGCCTATCTCCTTGTGCTTCACTTTGATGGTAGGTGATGAGAAGTGAAGGGTTAGGATGAGAGATCTTGGGATGGAAAAGTGGGCCACACAAAGTCACTCTTTCTCTCTTGAAATGGTTAGACGTGTGTAGCTTTTGGTTGCTCGAGAAAATGAGATGAGAAATGAGAAAGAGAGAGAGTGTTGTAAGGAGATGTGAGGTGATGGGGTGATGGAGTGATGGATGGGAGAGAGATGGGTGTGTAAGGCTTTGTTGACTTTAGGGAGGGGGTGATGTAAGAAAGATATGAGGTGTGGAAGAAACTTTTGACTTCGGGATGGGGTGTGAGGTGATATTGTACTTGACATGATGTGAGGTGATTAATTAATGGAGTGATTGATTGATGAGATTGATGTGACAAGTCGTAGAGATTTCCTTGGGTTTCGCAACGCGCGACATTTTTCTCTCACCGAACATTAGCCCACATCTCCTGACCAGGGTATCACCTTGGCACGCGAGTCGTGGCATCGAAACCGCGGCGACGGTGCGGTTGCTATGGTAAAGGTCTTGGGTTGAGTCGATATAGGTTGACGACATACGAATCAAGGTCGTGCGCAAATATCGCTTAAGGGTCGAAGGTTGCCAAAATTCGACCAGAAAGATCGCGGAAGTCTATGAAACGATACGATCTAAGATACAGGTCTTACATAATATTATATATTTTACTCTTGGCTCTTGCAATAGCTGCTTGACAATTATAGTGAATAGATATAGTAGACATAGGTTTTGTCCACATAGGTATATCTTTTAAAAGGTTTCTAAGCCATTATCTTCTGATCATACCTTTTCTAAGGTGACAAACTCGAATTTCATAGTCAATCGAGCTATGTAAGTTTATTTATTAGACTTCTAAGATACTGAACCTCTCCTAAAGGTGAAAACATACCCACTTGGGGATTTTATCTCAATTAGTGATCCAATTAGCATCACTATATTCTTCTAATAGAGGAGGATAACCTGTATAATAAATATCATATGCAATAATAACTTTCAAGTATTTCAATATTCTATTCAATGCATTCCAATGATCATATTCAAGATTATGTGCATATCTAATTAGCCTACCTAATGTAAATACAATATTAGGTCTAGTGCAGTTCATCAGATACATTACACTACCAATTACTTGAGGATATTCAAGTTGAGATATACTACTTCTTGTATTCTTCTTGAGATGTACAATATGATCATAAGGTGTACTAATAGGTAAGCAATCGAAGTGATCAAACCATTTTAATATTTTCTCAACGTAATGAGATTGAGATAAAGTAATGCTATCATATTTTTCGATTACCTGAATACATAATAGTATACTTGCTTCTCCCAAGTCTTTTATATCAAAGTTAAAAGATATGAGTTTTTTAGTTGAATTGACTAAATTAAAATTGGTCCCAATGCTAAGAATATCATCTACCTATAAGAAAATTTTGGCACCATCATTACCAGAGAATTTTCTATATACACATCTATCCACATCATTTACTATATATCCATTTCACTTTTAAATATTGTTTAAAACTTTTTGTAACAAATCTAACTTTAAACTTATTTATAAACCCATCTGGTTTAAGTTTCTTTATAAACACCCACTTATACCCTATAGGCTTGTTCCCCTGAGGAAGATTTATGAGTTCTTAGTCATTGTTCAATATGATCGATTTTAATTCATCGTTTATAACTTTTATATATACATAAAGAAAGATCAATAGAGTTAATAGCTTTTGAATAGGTCTTAAGATAATCTTCTAACATGAAAATAAAATAAAAACTCATTCCTTAGGTTGGTCTTATTTCGAGCTCTCTTGCTCGTTCCAAGTTCTAAGTTATGGTTTTACTTCACTAATCACATTTATGTTTTTACTACTTGAAGAAACATCATACCTACTAATTTATTTTATTTCTACAGATCTAGTCTTCATAAGAAGGACATTTTCTAGAAATTCAACATCTTTTGATTCTATAATAGTGTTTGGATCTAAAAGGTTACCCTTTGATTTCAAAACCAGGAACCTATATGTTGCATTATTTTCTTCATATCCTATAAATACATAATTAATTTTCTTAGGATCTAATTTTCTTTTCTTAATTTCAAGTAATCCTATTTTATCCAGACACCCCACACTTTAAGGTATTTATAACTAGGAGTGATTTTTTTCACAATTCATATGGTGTCTTACTAGTTTTCTTTTGAAGTATCCTATTTTGTATATAACATGTAAATAGTATGGCTTCTCCCCAGATATTAAAGGGTAAACCAGAACTATTTAACATAATGTTCATCATTTCTTTCAAAATTTTATTCTTGTGTTCAACTATTCCATTTTGTTCTGATGTATAGGTAGTAATAGTTTCATATCTTCTTCCATTCTTTTCACGGAGTTTTCTAGACTAGGAAAATTCATACTCTCATCCTCTATCTGATCTAAGTTTTCTAATGTTCCTAATAAATAGGCTTTTAACTTCTGCTTTATACTTAATAAAGAATTATAAAGCTTCGTTTTATTCATTATAAGGTATACTTTAGTGTATTTAGAATAATCGTCTATAAAAGTTGCATGATACCTTTTGCTTCCTCTAGATATGCAATTTTTAAGATCACCTAAGTCATTATGTATTAATTCTAATAACTCTGAACTTTTGATAACAAATTTAAAGGATTTTTCGATATACTTGGATTCTATACAAGTTTCACATTTTCTGAAGTTATCAACTGATATGTTAGGTAATAATCCTACCCGTCGCATTCTTTTCAAGGATTATATATTCACGTCTCCTAATCTGCTATAATATAATGAAAGAGATTCAATAATATAAGAAGAATTGAATGATATCTTATTATTATCATAAGAAACATTTACAACAAACAATCCATCAATATAGTAGCCATTTCTAATGCATGAAGGTTCCATTCTTAGTCCTTAGAAGCTTATCAGAATCAAATACTATTTTTACTCCAGCCTTATTGAAGAGTGAACCAGAGACCAAGTTACGATAAATGTCAGACACATACAACATATGTTTTAGCATTAAAGTGCTTATAGATATGAGCTTTAGAACAACATTTTCTTTTCCAACAAATGGAGATGATCAAGCATTTTTCATGAATACTTGTTTCTCATCTCTTGTCACTTGATAGGATGTAAACATGCTCTAATCGTTACATACATGCTAAGTTGTCCCTGTTTTTTACTAGGAATACTTTGGACACTACAGTGACAACCATGTCATGATTTTCTTCAGCTTCAATGAGATTGACTTGTAATATTATATTCTTTTTCTTAAGCCCACATTCATGTTCATAATGTCTACGCTTCTCATAGTAGTTGCAGGACCACTTTTTCTTAAATTGATCTTTTTTTTTTTGAGCCTACACTCCTTAAAATGATGTTAAGACTTTCCACAGTTGTACCAATTCCATTTTTTTTTCCTTTTGTACACGACTTACTTTTACTACGTTAACTTTTGAAACTAATTCATTTGCATTTTTAACTTAGACTTTGTTTCTATATGCCTCTTCTATTCTTATGTATATGATTATATTTTCTAAATAAATGTAATTTTTCTTATAGTTCATTCTATTTTTGTATTCTTTATAGGAAGGAGATAACTTTTCAATCAACACTCTTGACAAAAACACTTCATCCATTTTCATTCCCTCATTCATTAGCTCATGTACTAGATTTTGATAATCATGAATCTGGTTTGTGACAAGTTTATCGTTTGTTATTTCATAATGAATAAAGTTTGTGATAACATATTTCTTAGATCATTCATATTCAACGATAATTTTTTATAGTGCAGATTAAATTCCTTAGCAGATTCAAAAGAAATATAGATGTTGTAGAATTCATTGGACAAGGTATTCAGGATGTAATGTTTACAATAATTGACATCTTTAAATTTATTTTCATTTGTTGGATCAACTATAAATGGATATGAAAGAATGTAAAAAGCCTTTAATGTTTCCAATACAAAACTGATTTTCTGTTTCTATCTTTTAAAATTCTGTCTAGTGAACGGTTTGATTTTGGACCATTCAGTCGTAGGGTTGACTATGTGGTGGCCATGGAATACAATAGAATTTTGGTTGTAACTCAATTTTCAATCAGTTAAGAAAAATCATTAAGCACTTGTTACAAAAAATAAAAGAAGAAAACTTTTCTGTTTCCAAATATCAAATAAGATGTATAATATTTTCGATAACTGAATATTTGGTTTCAAGATTGTTGGAAATAATGTGATGAAAATAGTAGATAATATTTAGAAAAATAAAAAATTAAATAAGAAAATAAATTAAGAAAATATGACTTATTTGTTTGAGTCGAGATGTGACTGGTTCACTCAGCTTAAAACTAAATCTTCCTTCCTTGAACCATGTTCCAAGTACAACATAAATCTTGGATAGTTGGCCTCCAGGATACAACGACTATTATTTGGTCCCAATGGTGCACTCATTATACATTGGCTTAAACCAATGTGTAAAACTTAACCGAATTGAGTTTAGTTAGCAATGAACTCTGTTGGAAAAATAACACTGAATTAGAGACAAATTTTGAAAAAAACAAGGAAAGAAATTGTTGATTTGAATGGTTTTTTTTTTTTTTTTTTCGATATAGGAGGTCTATACATAGACCACGATTAGGTGTTGAAAGCATCGTTTCAAATGGGTTAAGTCCATTGGATTTGAACCCAACTAGTGCAACTACCAGAACAGATGTATCTCTGTTTTGAAATTTGTGCAAAACCAATAGGTGCGAGTATACTCGTGGAGTGCGAAATAAAAACCGTTAGCGTGAGTGTACTCTTAGTCCACACATACATCTAGACCTATACTCAGACCCGAACTCGGAGTGGCACGGTGCACGTGCAAACACACACACATCACACTTCTCAGATTAGTTCGGCTCGACACGACATGGCATGACACGACTCTACTCTGCGTGCGTGTTGTAAAGAAATGGTCCAATCTAAATGGCTATTCCTCCTTGATGGCTCAAGCCTTATACAAATCACATCACTTACATAAATGAGATTTCTTTGGTTCTTTCCGATATGGGACAAGAGAGCCCCATTAAAAATGAAAATACTAAAAAAGAAACATGAAGGGAAAACTTTGAATTTTGAAACAAAAATATTTTAAAAAATCTTTTTAAAATACAACATGGGCCTCACCTTCGATGTGGATAATTTATCATGTAAGGCCTTCTTTGATATTGAGAAAGGTAAAAAAAGAAAAATTAAACTAAAAAAAATTAAACTCCTACAAGGATAAATAGCTTTAAGCACGTAAAGTTACTTTTGCAATGACATTGGTTAAGCTAACTTAAGTGAAAAAGTAACTTAATAAAAAAAGAAAAAAAGAAAGAAAATAACTCGTTTGGTGGTATCTAAACAAGGTCTAAAGATGTACACTTATCTACCTTATTAAGAAGTCAGATCTATAATTCTTAAGACAAAAGTGCCCTTCTGTTTTCCTCCCATTGCAATTTTCATTCATGAAAATATTTCAACCATAGAATTTCTCCAGAGATTTTCAACATTTATGTTTTTTTGTGATCTTATTGAGAATATGAGGTTAAAGATAAAATATTAAAAATTTATATATGATTTTAAAAATTAAAAAAATGTAAGAATAAAATTATTTGTTTTAACTCTCAAATAAATTTTACATTAATTGCTATAATTTCCTATCAAAATCACAAAAATATAGAACTTTTAAGATTTTGAAATCCCATTATATAATGATAAAATTCTTAATCAAAATTTCTATAATATTATGAAATTTACCAAATCTCAAAGACATTTTCTCTGTTGCTTCTAGCTTTCCTCTTAGGAAAGAAAATCTCTGATAATCTAGCATAATGTGATGGATAATAAGCAACACTTAGAAATTGCATACATGATATTTTTAGAAATTACATACATGGTATGTAAGTAATACAAATTAAGTATCCCGAATCATAGCCCCTACATTAGATGTGCCATGAACCAAAAAACACCCTTATTTAGTTATCTGAATATTAGATGGGGGTTATCGATTGGATGGGTGAATATGTAAAATATCTAGTTGTCTTTGTTCAACAAACAAGTGGACATGAATACACCAATATGATTTTGGGACCATGACTTTGTGATAGTGAGTTCCAAAATTTAGTTTTTTTTTTTTTTTTTTTTTGTTAATGTATGCCACTTATACGATTTCTTAGCACTTGTGTATCAAGCATCACCTGTAACCAAAGTATTAAATAATACTCATCCTAGAAATTATAATGTGTTGGGAATTTGCAAAAGCAAATCGCAAATTCGGATACAAGAAATTAAACAAACATAAACAAAATAATAACAAGCACACGTGATTTTACGTGGAAAACCTTTACAGGAAAAAACCATGGCAAAAAATGATGATAAATCAAAATGAAAGAAAACAGTTAAGAAATGGAATAACTCACAATGCTTAGAAAACTCTTATTTTCACCTCTCCCAACCTTAGAAATATTTAGCCCTCGATTGTAATTAACCCTAATCCCATTTATAACCATATAATAGTGTCACACCCAGAATAGGAAACAAATCCCGTGCTTACACAAAACCAAAAGCACAATCGATGGGAAGTCCGATAGGATTGACAACTGTTGTCGGTAAAAATGGACCGACCAGATGTACACACTCGAAGACTATGGATTGTTTGAGGGTCAAAAAATCACCTCATCCTTAGGTACCGACCTTGGCCTCGGTTACCAACTTTGGAGGTTGACCTCGGATACCAACCTTACTTCGACCTCTGAGGTCGGCCTCGTTGCCAACCTCATCCTCAGAAGTTGGCCTCAAATATCAACCACCAGCTCAAAATACAAATATATTTAGAATATATTGAGATAAGATCTTCCCGAGATCTTCGTCGTGGATTTCGGGGAAATAACCACGACGCATCTGGAAGAAGATCTCTTCCATAATACACAACCACCATCCAAGAGGCATTGCCATATACGTCACCGTCCTCAAAAGCTTATAAATACACCGTTGCCATGAGTAAAAGTACACACAATAAATATCACGATTCTTCTACTCCTTTTGCAAAACTACTCGACTTAGGCATCAAATGATCCCCAGCCTTAACTGGTGCCCCCACTATCTTATTTTGTTTTCTAATAAATCACAGGTACTTTGGCTAATAGGAGGTGAGGCGGATCAACCTGATTTTACATCAACAACAACCATAGAGGCTTGTTGGTGGGATTGAAGCCACCTTTGATAGGATCTAAGAATGCTCTAAAAACTATCTATCGAGCAAAAGTTTAAATTTGGAATTTTCCTAATATGATCAAGTGGTCTATTTATGAGATCAATAGACACTCGATAGGATTGAGTGGTCTATCAATGACATTAACAAACCCTGATCCAATCAAATTGATGACATCTAACAATAATCTCCACCATGACTTCAATCATGATGAACCATAGCTCCAAGCTCCATCTCTAATTGCTCCATCATAGTTTTACCATCATCATCTCTTCTCATGCACACTCCATCTTCAACAAAACTTTTCCAGACCCAAAGAATTTGAACAGAATCAGAACTTTTCTGTGGAAACCACCTTTGTAAGCATGTCTATCGGATTCATGATCTTATGAATCTTCTCAAGAGTGACACCGTCTTCCTCAAGCACTTGTCGGATAAAATAATGATGAACATCAATGTGTTTAGTACGAGAATGGTAACCAAACTCTTCACCGAATTATTCACAATTTTATATCACAATTAATCGACATTGCCTCTTGCTGAAGCCCGAGTTTGTTTATCATTCCTCTCAACCAAATACCTTCCTTGAAAGCTTCTGTCACCGTCATATTCTTACCTTCAGTTGTTAAAAGAGCAACCACATACTAAGGCTTCAACAAATCCAAGTGATCGCTTCACCTGCTAGTACAAACGAGTAACAATTGACTTTCTATTATGCACATTACCTGTGTATTTTGAATCTACGTAGCCTACTATCTTTCCCTTTGATTTTTGAAATATCAAAATGTAGTCTGATGTATCTCGTAGATGATGAAGTATCCATTTAACTACCTCCCAATATTGCTTGATGAGATTTGACATATATCTTCTCACAACATAGACTGCATGTAAAATATCCAATCTTGTAGAGACTGTGACATACATCAAACTGCCAACAACGCTCGAATAGGGCACACGAGACATAACCTTCTTTTCTTAATCTGTAATAGGACATTGTTATGAAGAAAGCCTAAACTGAGCAACATGGGGTGTACTAATTGACTTAGTCTTGTCCATCTTAAACTTTACTAATGTCTTCTCAAGGTACTCTACCTGAGATAATTATAATCTACTCCTCTCCCTATCTTTGTGTATGTTTATGCCTAAAATCTTCTTTGCGGGTCAGAGATCTTTCAGGTCAAATGTCCCTGATAGCCAAGTCTTCAATATATTAATCTTAGATATGCTTTGACTGGCGATAAGCATGTCATCAATATATAGTACCAATAGAATGAATCCTCTTCATTCAGTGTCTTAAAGTTTATGCAATGATCATATTCACTCCTAGTAAACTGCTGACTCACCATGAAAGCAACAAAATTTTTGTACCACTTCCTAGTTGTTTCAGGCCATACAATGACCTCCTCCACTTGCAAACCTTATTCTTTGACCTTTTTTTTTTCGAATCCTTCTAGTTGCTTCATGTAGAGTCACCATTCCAATCCCCCATGTAGGAAAGTAGTCTTAACACCCATTTACTCCAGTTCAAGGTTGTATTGGGCAACTAGTGGTAATATAAGCTTGATAAATATATGCTTGAATGCATGCGTGAAAATCTTGCTGAAGTCATCATCTTCCTTCTGCACATACCCTTTCGCTACCAATCTTGTCATGTATCTATCCTGTTTCTTATTATAAATTCACTTACACCTGATCGCAGTACACCTGATGGGAAGCTGTACTAGCTCACATATCTCATTCTTGTATAGAGAGTCAATCTCTTCTGGCATGATCGACATTCACTTCTCAGCATCTGGGTTATTCAGTGCTTCTTGGAATCTAGACATATCTCCCTCATTCATAATGAGGGTAAATGCAATATTCAAGTCATCTTTATATCTCGCTGGTAATCTATGATCTTTAAGTGGATTTCTTATGAGATGTGGTTGCTCCACTTACTCTTATACATATTTTTGTAGCTCAGCTTCAACCTATGTTTCAGCCTTGTCAATTTTAACATCTATCATCGCTGATTTTTTTGATACCTTATTTATTCCTTATGGAATAAAGAATCTTCATCAAAAGTGACATCACGGCTAATCGTGATATTCCGTATAACTTGGTCATTCAATCTATATCCCTTTACACCATTACAATATACAACAAAGATACACTTCTTCGTCCTATTATCTAGTTTATCTCTCTCAACAGAAGGTATATGAGAGTAATCATCACAATTAAAAACTCGTAGCCATGAGTAATCAAGGAATTTTACAACCGATCAATATAGACAGGGATCAATTCACTAAGTAACAAGTTGTATTAACGGCCTCAATCCATAACTCCTTGCCTAACCTAGTGTTGATTAACATGCTTCAAGCTCTCTCCAAGAGAGTCTGATTCGTCCATTTTGTTGCACCATTCTATTGTAATGGATGTCTGACTATGTTATGATGTACGATCCTATCAACTTTATAAAACTATTTTCATTCATTCGAAGTGAATTCACATCCATTATCTGTTGTTAAAATTTTCAACTTCTGCCCTAACTGTATTTCCATCATTGTCTTCCATAATTTAAAGTGGCAAAAATGTTTGACTTGTACTTCATGAAGTACACCCAAACTTTTCTAAAGTAGTCATTTATGAATGATGCTTTACCGATTGGTGTATACTTAAAAGTAACACTTTACCTTTTATACTAAACAATCACTAAAAATGGTGTTATGAGGCAAAAATGTTTCGCTTTTCTTTCTATAGTCTTACCTTATAGAATATAACTCTCTTTTAGTAGAATTGGGGTCTAATGTGGGTCTCACATGGACATAAAAAATTGTATAATGGAGGAACTTAACTGAAAATATAAGAATTATTTATACAAAAATAACATTTTTTGGTCATCTAACTCACCTGGTTTAACTCTTAATTTGTTGGGTCAACTCAACTGGGTAACTAACTAGCTTTTAAGCCGAGTTCTAGTTTAAAAAGTATGCATGTAAGTCTACTTCAACAAAAGTAGCTATTTTATTCTGGACCACACATTTTCCAGTTTTCATATTTCATAGTGGCAAAGACAGTATAACATCAAAAGGACAATACAAATTTTGAATCCATGCTTTTATATTTTCAGATTCCTCTTTTGGTGCAGACGAAGATGATAGCCCTACCATTGTCTTCCTTCTTCATACCAACGCCGGAGGTATATAGCAAAGCATGCATACGGTGGATTGGGTATGAGCCTTTCAATGTGCCTTATTGGCGGCATTCCTTGGAAGCAGCTCTACTAAGTGCATTACCTGAAACATTGATTGATGAATGTGTTATACGCTACTTCTTTACTATGCGTAAGATCGAGCAAGAGAGGATCGACAAAGAATAAGCCATGAAAAATGACTCCCAAATGCCTTATAAGCAAATACACAATGGGACTGTTGGATAGATTGCAATGCCTTCATTTTAATCCAGGACTATCTTGCCCATAAATTTAGGACCATAACTATCTGATATTATGATTGTTGAGACCGTAAATTCTCCATGTTTTTTAAGTTGTTTTTTCAGAAAAATAAGCTTATTACTTTTTTCAGGCAAACCTTAATGTGGAAATGTTGCTATATAGCTAACTGTTTAAAGAATGTTGATGGGAACCAGTGAGCTCTTTAAATTGAGAATTAAAAATCCCAATTTAAAACACTAGTAAATATTCCTATATTGTTAAGCTAAGAGATGTTGTGAGATTAATAGGTGTGGACAAAAGCTTTTACGTTTTAATGTTGTTATTTTGGATTACTTGGATCTAAATCAATGGTTTTAGAATTTTTTCTAACGTTCATGAAGAAGTTCATTTAGCAGCATGCACATCGAGAGTACTTCGGCATGTCTCTTAATTTTCTAGTCGGTGAAAGGATTCACCACTACTGGATGGAAGGATAAATATGCACACAACACTTCGTGTATGTTGCTTGCTTGAGAGTCACTCTTTTTGTTTCTCTTTTTAAATTCAATTTTATTGAGACTAACTAAAAAATGACTTTACATCCATTCAAGTAGGACTGATAAAAAGAAACGAGGCTCACCTATCATATAAACCTAGCCTAAAAGAAAATCTACGATAAACTTCCTAAAAGTGATAAAAAAGTCCCGCTCCCAAACTAATCGTGCAGGACCAAAGAAGGGGACAAAGGAGGATAGGAGTCCACTTGGGATAGCCTTCCTGACCCCACCCTCACTTAAGATGTGGTGCGTTGTACAAATTAGATCTCTAATCTTGATAGATTTCTCTAACACTTTTCATATGATATATGTGAAAATTAGTGGACATACATGATTTTTTGGCTAGGAAATTGACATCATAGAACTCACTTGATGACTAGCTAGGATATCTCATTCATGTGCCATGTCGGTGCATGTGATGTGACCTATATAGAATGGAAGCCTTGCACATGTCTGTAGTGTGTCATACACAAGAAGATTTTCTGATCTAAAACGAGTTTGTAGAATACCTTTATTGTAGGAATGCTGAGATAGAGCCCACCGTAGAGTATTTATAGCATCCACCCTATCCGACCCCTTAAAAGCCAAGCTGATGCAACCATTATGCGGAAGAAGCGGATTGACTATGACCTGGCACAGAACTATACCTGTGCCCGAGGCTTTGGGGGCCCATAGAGATGTCTATGACAAATCCACTCCGTTCATTTATTTTGAAAGACCACGGTAGTGCATGGTTCTAAAAATAAGGTAGATCCAAAACTCATGAAGTCCACCTATAAGAAACAGTGGGGATTGAATGCCTTGGGTGACAGAAGCTTCATATCAGTGTGAAATTTGTTCCTACAATTTATCTAAGTGGTAATGACCTATGAACTGTTTGGATGGTATATAAACACTATAGTGAGCTCCAGGAAGTTTCAATGGTGAACGTTTATGTTCCACTGTTTTGTTGGTTTGGCTTACCCGACTTTTAAATTTTCCTTCTTTCTGTAATCCTGTGCTATTGGGTTCTTTCAAAACAGATGAACAGAGTGGATTTCTCATAGTAATCTCTCTGGCCCCTTACAACCTTAGGCATAGGTATATCCTGACGGTAATCCTGATACACTTCATCCTAGAGTGTACCGAATTTTTCTATCGATGGTTTTAAATCAAGTTAACCACAAACCATTACATCTTACACAAGGTTAGCTAAAGAGTCTACAAAAGACAATGTTAGGAGCGTACACAAGGCAACTTACTATGCCTACACAAGGCAAACATACTATGCCTAAACAAGGCAAACACCTAGCCTACATAAGGACACTACACATATTATGCCGTCGGAAGCATACGAAAGGTCTTAGCGAGTTTGTCAACTCAATCTGAATCCCAATCTTACACAAGGAAAGAGTTTCAGATTCAACGAACTCTATATACTAACAAGTAAGTGAATGAATCCCATTTTAGCACATGCTATTGAAGATTTTTCTGTTGGTGAAGAGTCTTTAGCTCCCTTGAACCGCAACCGCCTATTAATGCTTTAATCAATGCTCCAAGGTTGTTGGTTTAGTGTTTGGTCTGATCTTCTCTAATAAATGATTCTTCTTTGGAAGTTAAAGAAGATTCCCATGAGCTACGCATTCAAGTATTCTAGCATAATGATTTGCCATTAAAGGATGTTGCTGGAAACTTAATGAATGCTAGAATTCATAATTCAATCTAAGCAATGAAGATGAGATTAAATGCTTGATTTATAGATTGAATGATGAACTTTTATGGGAAAGAAGGATTGACATGTTTTCTCCGTAAGGATGTCTTTGGTTACTAGATAGGTTTTGTCCCTATTTCGATGTGATTGAATAGACCTTCGATGGCATCAAAATTTAAATTTTGATGTCATTGAACTATATTCGATGTGATCGAAAATATTAGATTTTCTTAGAAAGCTTGTTGGACAAACTGGTCTTTTATATCGATGTAATCGAATGAACTTTGGTGTCATCGATGACTTACTCTCGATGCTATCAAAGAAGGTTTGATTACATCGAGGAACACTCCGAGTATTTTTATACATGGAGGGAATAATCCCAAGGTTGATTCAATCGAAGTGGTTTTGATGTCATCGAAACATAAGTTTTAATGCCATTGAACTTCATTCGATGCAATTGATAATACTTAGCAAATGTTCAATTTGTTACTGGTCTATTTAGGTTTGTTTTTGATGCAATCGAATCATGTTTAATGCCATTGAAATTGTCCTCGATTACAAATCGATGCAATTTTCAGGACATGAGTTTTCCTGTATTAGCTCATTTATGCTCCAATACTCAATGTGTAAAACCAAGCTTACCAAGGGATATCTAGAAACACTTGTGGGTAAGTTTTAGGATTTTATAGTGGGGCATATACCTGATTAGGGTTTGTTTGGATAAATGAGGCTTAATTTACCTTTTAAGTACATTCATATATCTTCATCTTGATAGGTCTTGAGCTTTTAATCTTCAATCTGGGACTCACTTGATAGACAGACTTTTACATATATTGACAAACTAGGGCACATTCGGGAAAGTAGTTTTAACATCCATTTATTCCACTTTAAGATTGTATTGGGCAACCAGTGTTAACACAAACCTGATAAATACCTGTATAATGCCCAAAAAATTGGCACCTGAGTACATAGATTCCGATCCTCAATTCTCGAGTGTTAACTTAATGAAAATGCATGTATGACATCATTCAAATTCACAATCATTTCATACATGAGCAATCAAAGTAACACAATTCAAATTAACGGATACAAAGCGAGGTAGAGATAATAAAAAATAATAAGTATTGGCTAACAGTCAAAGTACAATCAAAGACTGGTGTCCGCCCAAATAATGATTATACAAGCCACAATATACATACCCAAGATGATTAAATTGTAAAGTTTTCAGTTTTTGCTTTATCCTCTAAAATATAGCGACGATGGCATACGTCAGGTCTCACTAGTACATGCATCAATAATATTGCTTGGTTTTTTTTTTAAAACACCGTCCCAGGTGGGAGTGTGTATCTAACTCATGGTTTCATTAGTTTTAACTTATACATGTTATCAACTCAATCAGTATAGGTAATGATAAAATAAGACATCAAACATTCCCTAAATACTCTTGTTAAATGCACGAATGAGATTACATAATGATGCATGCACCTTTCAATCTAACACCCCCTCACAAGCAACTTCAACACTTATTTCGCAAATGCCAAGATTCTCTCACAACTGACTCCAACGCCAAATTGTAAAATTTTATCAATGCAATGCGATGAATGTGTATGTTAGCTCAGTATTTATTAAGTTTCATTCATTCAGTATATCGGTGAAGCTAGGATACCGACAGTATATCAGGAGTTCTTATCTGAATCATATAGCTCGTAGTGGCTCCTCACAAGTGTTCCTTGGTCCAAATGTAAGTATCACCTGTTTATCTCACAAATCAACGATTTTAAAGGTACAACATAATACCCATAGGTGTGAGGATCAACCTGGTATGGGTCGTCATCCAAACATCGAGTATGATCATTTGGTTCCAAGGTGTGGGCATGTTATATAAAACCAAATCATTATAAGAAAATGGCTCGTCACCCAATTTCATTGATGCCCGAGTCGTTCGAACGGTAATTTGACACGGAACCATCGGCCGTGTAATTTGACGAGAGCCATTCGAATAATATTTTATCACCTCCATTAATACTCACTGGTCAGTATATGAAGGCTCGTCACCCTAATGTAGGCTGACAGCTTGGACACGGTGTTCCATATCACTATAACCCACTCATAAGTCTTAATGAGATCATATCACATTAATTGTTATAAATGAACTAATCCATTGGGAATGGGGTATCCTAGATTCAATTTGACCATGTCATACATTGTGAACATACATGATCAGTCAGCTATCGGACTAATTTGATTAACTTGAGAGAACCTCGGTGCAACCGACATTAGCTGCAAGCATCCCATGTAGTCCTACCACTATTGGTCATCCGTGTTCAACCCGGGTTAATCGAATAAGTCTAGCTAGGGTGGCCACCCCAACTTGGGCCACCTCTTTAGTTCAAGCGGTTAGCCAATTGGCCTAACATCGTACCAATCCTAAGTATCGCTATGGAATAAATACTACATCATGAAATTATATCATATGTTCTACTGCACAACCACCTAGGCATTTCATCAAATATGTGAGCATTTATAGAGTACTACATTCACTAAAGCATTAAATCAAACATATGAGAATATAAAAATTAATACAATCACTTAAGCATTAAATCAAACATGTGAGCATCGAAAAAATAATACATTACACCACTTAGACATTTCATCAAGCATGTGAGCAACCATATCCAACCAATAGCACATATTATAATAAAATCAAAATGGTAACATATTAACATGCACAAATTCATATACGAGCATCTAATCATATTATATAAGACCCTTAAGGGTCGATAAAAGATAACCTAGATATAATGGTTTGCACCTTGTGACGATTCACCCGACTCACAGTGCTTGTAGGGTTAGGGCATTAAGGAAAGATCATCGAGAACCTAAGTAAGCATGCAAGCTTGTAAGAATTTGAAGGAATTAGATATAAGACCTAAACTATCACGCCCCAAACTCAAAAATTGGGCTCACAAAATTCATGATTGCTGAATCCAGTGCTGACAGCCTTCGTAGTACCCCATTCTCGGATCCCAGCGTCCATACGCCAAGTTCCGATCCTGGGATCCTATAAGGAAGATTTTTTAACGTACATTTGTCTCATAAGAAGTATAACCACAAGTATACCCAAAACATAAAGGCAAAAACATCATCACATATCCACTAATATAAATATTTGAATACAATGCTGAAAGATAAATACATATGTCAAAAATCAAAGTTCCAGAAGATCGCTGCAAGCTCCAAGCTCAACAATGCTGCAACCTAACGCCATGTAACACCCTGAAAATCGGGGGTCGTGTATAAACTCAACTCCCGAGTTCCAGACCGTCACTTATGCAACAAAAATGATTATGATTCAATGTTGTCTGAGTTAAAGCATTCTCATGATTAAAAGTATACCAAAACTGTAATTCATACTCCAGATCCAGTGATAAAAGCAAGCGGAAGACTAAAGAATATATATATCACTATATGGAAAAACAAAGTAGATCTCCACTGTCACTAAAGTATGAATACATCACTGAGTCTCATTTACATGTAAATAAACAAAATCAAATGTCCAAAATAGTCCCACTGAAGAGTCCCGTCAACCCAGGTCACCTAAGCAGCGCCGTCGTGGTACTGCATGTATGAGAACTCGTCCTGGTCCTCATCATAGTCCGGCTCTGCCTCCTGGATCTCTGCATCACCTATATCTAAGACAGGG
This sequence comes from Magnolia kwangsiensis, assembly GCA_037074715.1. Taxonomy (NCBI): domain Eukaryota; kingdom Viridiplantae; phylum Streptophyta; class Magnoliopsida; order Magnoliales; family Magnoliaceae; genus Magnolia; species Magnolia kwangsiensis. The sequence continues at coordinate 123,349,046 of CM073573.1, read as the reverse complement.
TCTGGTGGGTGTTGCAAACACCATCCCGTAACGTGGGAGTGAGTGATCAACTTAGTGGAATCATAGAGCAAAGATTAGCATGTTCTCAAATCAATCATGCGATAATAGTAAAGCAGTATATCAGACAATCTTAATACTGTTGTTAATGTAATATGACATGACATGATGGATGCCCTCACCGACATTCTCCCTCATACGGCACCATCTTCGTCCGCGGCATGCGTGCATCCCGCTCAGTGCTCCACATCTTCCAGGCACATGCAATGTAATGGTGATATGATTGCCAAGTTTTTATTAGTCCATTCAAACAGCAGGATTGGAAAACTAAGGTACATCCCTTATATCAATCCCAACACAGATCCTGTCTAGGGTCGTCACTCCTAGTAATCTCATACGATGTATATTTTATAGGTCGCTGCAAGGGCTGTTGCTCGCACTCGTTACACGCTCCCCCATCACCCTATCAATATAGGCCTACTGTACTTTCACTGTTACTGAAGGGTCGTCGCCTCCCGTAGACTCAGAATACACTCGCGGTCACTACAAAGGACTCGTCGCCTGATCAGTGTAGGCCGACAGCAAGAATATAGTGTCCCATACCACCATAATCTGCTCACGAGACTAGGTGCTCACTGGTCACTACGGGGAGGTTTGTGGCCCCAGCGTAGGCCGACAGCTCGACCACGGTGTCCCATACCACCATGCCTGACTCATGAGTCTTCGTGGATCAAGGTACCATGGTTAACAGGGTTTACAATGGTAAGTTCAGTACCCTAGGTTCAAGCAGTTATGACTCATACAGGGTGAACATACAACGGCCAGTCGGGTTACTTGACGGGCTCGACTAGCACGATCGCATCTCAAGTCGAACGACATGAAGTGCGTAAAACACTTCGTGTGGCCTAACCACTGCCGCCAACTCCAAAACACGGCTCGCGTTCATCGACGCGTCGTTCGTGGCCAAGATAATCCAACCACGAACTTGCTCGGTTGCCGACTGCCTGGACTAAGTATAGTCCCAAACGATTATGGAATCACATCAGCAAATCATATGAGAGTATTGGAAATGAAATACTACCATGTGAGCATGTTAACACATGTTATAACATACAACTTAAGTGAATCATCAAGCACATGTATTTCATGCATATAATGAAATCATGCATTTAGCTAACATGTAGGAAATCATTTACATCAGCATATTAATTGAGAAAACAATCTCAAGCTAATTCATAACACCATTTAATTCAATACATACTAATACAAGCATTTATACAAACACTTACACTATACACTTAAGTCTACATATAGTATGTCGACTCAAAGCGCGCGTTTAGGCGAATCTCTTCGCCAAACTAATTATGCACGTATTCCTAATATTCTAATGCGACAATAAACCATGCCAATCACATCAGCAAAATATGATGAAAACAGTACTTCCTACAAATGACTAAAATGCCCTAATTCTCATATTCTTCGCCGGTTTACGAAACAGGAAACGGACAGCATATTGTACATGTCAAACGGCGTTGCCATCGATAATCTACTATTAAACGACATTGAAAGCATTGGAAACAGTCAATCAAAGCGTCTAAAATCCGCACCTTTTCCCTTATAGGTGAAGTGATTCGAACGGAGCGTATACGCTTCGTCTACGGCAAATAGAGAACCTAATGCACAAGTTCTATCAGCTACTTCGCTATGAAACCAAGGGAACACTAAATCAGCAACTTCTAGGGTATTTCTTTACCTGAAAATGCGGAGAAATCACCGGCCAGGTGATCAGAGTGTGTTGCTTAGGCACTTGCAACGGGTGGCACAAGCGGCAAGGAATTCTCCTCCAATCTCTCTCACAAACTCTCACCTTTTCTCTCACCCAATCTAGGGTTTTTCTCAAATTCGGATGGGAGAGAGGAATGAGGGTTTCAACCCCTTTTATAAGCATAAAAATGCCCGGAATAGGTTCGGGAACAAAGTTTACTTGATGTATATCCAATTAGGGGCTGTTTCGGTCCAAAAGTACATTTTTGGTGGTCCCCTGGCCGAGCGCGGTCGGACTTAAGCACATGCATACTGGATCTAGCATACATCAAGTTTTCAGTCCGGCAGGGTTCGCAGATCGCACGTGGCGGTCCAGTTTCAGTTCAACGGTCACCGCACGTAGATCAGGTCTGCAAATCTCATTATATGAAATAGAAATTTTTCCTGATCTGAGGGTGTAATTTGGCTGAAATCTGACGGTCAGAATTCTTAATACTGACGCTTCAAGTCGTGTGCTAGATTTGAATTTCAAATTCCAAATCTGTCCCTATTCTTGCTCTCTTCAGTCCAGGCTCAATGAAATAGCCTGTGAATGTCGGTTGGACTTGATTTTTGAAATGATTGTCAAGTCCAGCCAGGCAGTTCTAACGGTCTAAGATAGTAGGTATCGAACTTTCGACGCGCGGTCTAGATCCAAATACAAAGTTTCAAAGAGGTCTAGAGAACAAACCGGCTTAGAGTTTGATCCAAGGTTATAGAGTATTATAGAGTCATTGGTTCTACTCGATTTGGGTCTTATAAAACGTATTTAAAGTGATCAGGGACTATTTTCCAGCTACTCTAGCGTCGCGCTAGCTAACTTACACTTATTTTCTAAAGGAATTAATCCTACGCGATTTCTGGTCGAGTTGGTACTCGAGTCCAAGTATGGATTTTTCCAGGGCGTTACAATCTACCCCCCTTAACAAATAATTTCATCCTCAAAATTTATACCTTTTCGTACTCCTTGAGAAGCTGTGGGTAGTTCTTTCTGATCTCGGCTTCTGTCTCCCAGGTAGCCTCTTCATTGATGCGACCTATTTGTTGGATAAGAGGCCCATTGGTTCGAACCAATGATGCGACCCATCGTGATGTGTATATTAGGCCAATGGTGCGGCCCAATGTATCGACCCGCCGTGATGTGTAGGCCCACGTGCTACATGTGTGAGGCCCACCTGTGATGACTATTTGAGGCCACTTGTTGGATAGTTGGGCCCACTTTATGTTTGACCCTATGAGGACTGCTCCTTAAGAACAATGATGATTAAATGTCTACATTGATGGGCAATGATGATTGGATGTCCACATTATAACCTTCCCTTAGGCCTTGTTAGGCCCATTCTCATCATTTACTTAGTGGGTTAACCCAAATAAATGGGCCCCATTCACCGTAAACGGATGGCTCCGTAGTATCAGATTTGATATAACCACGGCCGAGTGCCGATGTTTATACTATGGTTGATCGGCTGATCATCTATGGACCCCACTTTGTTTATCTACTGAATATCGGTGCCGATTATCGAGGCCGACACCGATTATCGACCCTTATTATTGGTGTTGATTGTCATGATCGATTCACCGATTCCGATTAGCGATCAATGCCGATTATCTTGACCGATTTGTCGATCTCGATTATTGATCGATTCCGATTATCATGACCGATCGTGGCCGATTGCCGATTCTGTTTATCATGGCCGATTGACCGATTACCAATCGAGGTCGATTATCGTGACCGATTATCGATCGTGGCCGATTGTCGATTGACATGGCCGATTGACCGATTCTGATTACGAGGCCGATTATCAATCGAGGCCAATTATCGTGGCCGATTGTCGATTCCGATTGTCGTGGCTGATCGTCGATTCTGATTGTCGAGGCCCAATGTGATGTATATGCGAGCCGTATTTGAGGCCCGTTGTGATGTATATCCAGCTCGTATTTAAGGCCCAACGTGATGTATATGAGGCTTATGTGATGAGGCCCACTGTGAAGCATTTGAGGGTTAGGCAATGGAACCCATTGTAATGTATGTTAGGCCCATGTGAAAGGCCCATCGTGATGTGTATTAAACTCTTGAGTGTGGCCCATGGTGTTGTATATTTGGCCCTTGTATGAGGCCATGAGTCCACTATATGTTAGGCTTTATGTGGGCCGTTCCTTGGGGGACAATGTTGGTTAAATGTCCACGTTGTCGATGTTGATTGTCAATGCCTATTATTGATACCGGTTATGAGTATGTGACTGCATAGTATCATGATACATGCCCATACGCATCATCTGCATGTCTGTTATGAGATATGATTGACCATTGCATATATCATAGTATTAGTTGTTATGAGACTCCCTGATAGGTGGAGATTGTCTCACATGAGCGCACGATATGCACATGATTGATGCATGACTGGATTACATGACTCATGCATCTTGCATTACATTGTGTTGTACTGTACGCCCTATCGACATCAGGGTCGTAGCCTTCACAAGCATTTCGTGGATGGCCAGATGGGATACCAAAAATCTGTTCTACATGGGGTACTATAGATATCCCTGGGTGAAAGTCCCTAAACCCTCTTGGTTCCAGAGGTTGCTCTAACGTCTAGACCGAGTGGGTAGATGAGCGCCGAGTGCCAATTACCAGATGGTTGCGCTCTCCACTGTGTCGTGGTTGGTTGGAAGGGGGTGCGGCCTTACCTGCCTGAGAGGAGGGGGCAATGCTAGGCTGAGTCTGACCAGCTCGAGGAATGGGTCCACTATTGACGAGCCGGGCCCGATATTGGCAGACGGATAGTGAGGTCTCTTCCACTCACCTTGTTGCGTACGATGGGGCGACAATCTGGTTTGGAGTGTAATAGACCCCGGTGATTTTTCAGAGAGAAACCGTACTGATATGTGGACTTATCGAGTAGGAGTTGCATGCTTATTCATTCATTCATTCATTCTCTATCCACTCGGGCTGGTAGTGCCCAACTAATTGTTGTGTACCTTCGTTATGGCAAGAATTTCGGTTGGGCGCGCAACCAACCTGAGATCAGGGGTTTACCACGTTGAGTCTGACTATCCAAATTTAGGTATGAGACTGGTTTGAATAGAAGTCCATTGTGGCGGACCCCATAGCCTGCGATATTACGTACTATCATCCCAACTTCATACTTCAGCATGGTCATTTCATTCGCATCGCACATTGCATTACATCCGCAGGCATATGACGTTTTGGGTTGCTATGTTTCTGCACTTATATGGCTTAGACAGACTTAGCAGGATTTGTATACTGTATTACATCCTTGGCATCTGATATTTGACTCTTTATGACTCCTCAGTACATAGCTATTTTATATTGCGTATTCTGATATTGATTGACTTATAAACTTATCCATACTTCCGCTTACTCTGTCATTGTATGATTTATGATCTTGTCAGTATTTCTGTTTATTCCGATAATGTACGATTTATGAATTACAAGTAATTTCAGTATTATATGATGATGGTATTGTATTGAATACTTGACACTTACTTTGTGCACACACTTACACTACCCTCTAAGATTTCTATAAGCTTATGCACGATAGATGCTTGCAGGTGATGTTAGACTGCAGCAGTGTTGAGCTTGGAGCGTGCGGTGGTCTTCTAGAGCTTGATTCTCTATTTATGTATTTCCCTTTCAGTATTGTATTCAAATGATTATATTAGTGGATACGTGATGACGATGTTGCCGTTGTGAATTGGGTAATCTTGTGGTTATGCTTATTACTAGTTAAATGTACATTTCAAAAAAAAACATCCTCCTTGTAGGATCCCAGGATTGGAATCTGGCATATGAATGCTAGGAGCCGAGAGTGGGGTACTACGGAGGCTGTCGGCACTGGATTCGGCGATCGGGATTCCTATGAATCTGATTTCTGGGTTTGGGGCGTGACAAATGGTTTTAATGGTAGATGTTCAATCCCACTATTTCTATAATGTGGTCCATGTGGAACTAGATCTGTCTCATTTTTAATCTCAAGCCTTAAAATGAGCTTTCAAAATGGTTGGACGGCTTGGATGCAACACATGCATCATGGTGGGTCTCATAGATGGACTGCGTGGATGAAACAGGTGGGACCCACGGAACTTGGTGACGCCACTACAACAGCTATGTTGCTGGAGTGAGGTACACTAGCCGTCCCACATCCACCCACAGGGACGGTTGGGTAAAACACTTACTGGGGCCCACCATAACATTTATCTACCATCCAATCTGTTAATAAGGTCACGTAGACCTGGATGAAGAGGAAAAATAAATTTTGTAAGGATCCAAAACTTCTGAGGCAACCCACAAGGGGTTTCAATGGCAGACGCTTAATCCCACTATTCCCTACTGTGTGGGCCACCTGAGTTCCACATACGGCTAATTTTTGAGGTGGCCCACTGCCCTCAAGGGGGCTACCAAATGCACGGTGTTAATGTCCAACACACCTCACGGTGGGGCCGACAGTTGGGACCCATGGTCCCTGCCTCTCCAACACGTAGTAGCAGGACGCTGCTGCGCATCCTCTTATGTCAGCGGCAGCACATGCTACCTTCATTTTTATTTTTTTATTTTTTAATTTGTTTTTCGAAGGTTTTTACTAGGTGGGGCCTGCATCAGGGGAATCCACCCCGTCTACTGGCTCCTATGGCTCAAGACAAGCCTAACAAGCCAAATATTTGACATGTTTCGGTGTGTAGAAGTATCAGATTAGATTTCAATGGTAAAACCACTGTTTTCTATGCAATGGCCTGCTAGATAATTAGATTAACCTCATTTTATGGCTCAACGCCTAAAATGAAATGGGGAATAGAATGGATGGCGTGGATTGGACCCATACATCATGGTGGGGCCTGCGTGAGCGGCTCAGCCAAAGGCTTATATATATATATATATATATATATATATATATATATATATATATATATATATATATATATATATATATATATATATATATATATATAAATTTGTTGTTATAAGTATAACCCACTATCCGTTCACACTTACAGAACATGTCCAGCATCCCTGGACATTGGACGGATGGCGTGAATACATAAATCAAGGTGGGTCCCACATATACGTGGCCCACTTGATTTAGATCAATCTGACACTTGTGTTTTCCATCACCAAAGGGTAAGCCCCACATGGTTTGGATGACCATGTGGTCCGTTGGATGGACGGTCCAAATATCACATACACTCATCATGTGGGCCACAAAATAAAGGAAGGAGAGAGAGAGAGAGAGAGAGAGAGAGAGAGAGAGAGAGAGAGAGAGAGAGAGAGAGAGAACGAGACACCTGTGATGGAGGGACCCCGACACTATAGGCCGTCTGTTCCATGCATTCAACCGTACATCAAGTGGGTCCCAATACATGTGAGCCCACCAAATGAAAAATCAACAGTGGAGATTCCTTCTCCACTAAAATGGAAGGTCTAGATGAACTCTTTCAACTTATAAAAGTAAACATCATGATGGGGTCCATGGAGAATGGCCCCATCATGGATGATCATGAGAATCACAGTGAAACATCAGCCATATCTAGGGTCCAAAGTGAGATCCTTACCATCAATCGGTAAGCCTCACTTGGCCCATCATAAAAATATGAAATCTAGGCTTATAGAAATATCCACTGTTCGATCTTCTTGGTCCAATGGAACGTCGATCTCCTTATGTCTCACTTTGACAAAAGGTGATGAGAATTAAAGGGCTAGGATGATGGATCTTGGGGTGGGAAGTGGGCCACACACATCACACTTTCTCTCGTTGGATGTGCTTAGACGTCCACCATTTTTTGTTGCTTGGAAAATTTGAAGAGAGAGAGAGAGTGAGAGAGAGAGAGGGTGTGGTTATAAGAGAGTGGTGATGGATGTGAGTTGATAGGTATACTTGACATGTATGGGTGTGTAAGAGAGAGTGTAAGACCCGTATTTTGGTCCGTACCTTTCCATAGACTTCCGCGGTCTTACCGGTCGAATTTCGGTAACTTTCGACCCTTAACCGATATCGACGCGCGACCCTGATTCATGTGCCGACAACCCGAGTTGACTCAACCTGAGACCAATACCATAGCGACCGCACCGTCGTTGCGGTTCAGATGCCGCGACTCGCGCGCCGAGGCGATACCCTGGTCAAGAGATATGGGCCAACGTTCGGTGTGAGAAAATGCCGCGCGTTGCGAAACCCAAGGAAATCTCTACGATGTGTCACATCAATCACATTAATCCTATCAATCAATCAATCCATCAAGCCATCACATGTCAAGTACACATCACTTTATTCCATTTTTCCAAACAACAACAAAAGTCTTCATCTCCCATACCTCTCTTACACAAAAAGCCACAAAAGTCTTCATCTCTCATACCTCTATTACACAAAAATCACAAAAGTCAATATTTTCTTACACAACCATCACTCACCACATCCATCCATCACTCTCTCTCTCCCTTTACAACTCTCTCTCTCTCTTTCTCTCTTTCCCATTTCAAAAATCCCAAAGCCAAAGAGTCCATACGTATGGAATTTGCAAGAGCTCCTAAGCTCCAAGTGGCCCACCTTCCTACCCCATCATCTCCCATCTCAACCCTCCATTCTTCATCTTAACCATTGAAGTTGAAGCTTAGGTGCCAAGGAACCTCTAGGAGCGAGAAGATCGGACGGTGGGTGCCTCTATAGGGTAGATTTACTTGTTTTTATGGTGGACCAAGTGAGGCCCACCGATCAATGGTGTGGATCTCACTTGGGACCCTAAAATAAGACTGATGGCCTACTCAGATCATCATGATCATTCCATGATGGGGCCATTCTCCATGGACCCCATCATGATGTTTATTTTCTTTAAGACAGGTCATCTAGACCATCCATATTGGTGGGGAAAGGATCCCCACCGTTGATCTTTAGTTTCGATGGTCACATGTGCAAAATGACCCACTTGATGTATAATTTCATGTAAGGGAGGGCCCATAATGTCGGGGTCCCTCCATCACAAGCCGTGTCCCACTCTCCATGTCTCTTTGTCTCTTTTATATCTTTTATTTTATTTTATTTTAGTTTATTTTATTTTTTTTATGTTATAGGATTGTGTGGCCCACTTGAATGGATCCCACCTTGATGTAATTATTTTTATTCAAGTGGGACCCACCTTAGACGTTGAACCCATGTCCCCCATCAGTGGTGGCCCACTTCATCAGGGTCCACACTCAAAAAAAAAAAAAGAAAAAGGGAAAGACCGTCCAGCGTCTGGGACGCTGGACGTTTCAATAGAAAGGAGAAAAGGGAAGGGAGTAAAGGAAAGGGACTTGGGTGGTCCCCTTGCATAGGCCCCACCCTGATGTTTATGTTCGATCCAAGCCGTCCATCCTCTTACCTACGGTATTTTAGCCGTTGGGTAGAAGTTTGGAGCTGATCCAATCACCTGGTGGGCCATAGCGCCAAATATTGCATTCCCACCATTCAAACACTAATTTCTTATTTTATTTCACTTCCAAGCATCAAAAAAATTCAAACTTTAGACTCATTTGGACGGCCTCGAGCCGCTGACGCAATGGCCGGGGCAGATTTCATTTTTACAGGCCCCATGTATGAAAAACCACCGAAAAACCATTTTTTTTGGTTTTTGGAAAGAGGCAGGGCCTCTCTGCCTTCACGTCAGAGGCAGCAGTGCTGCACGAGCAGCGTGTAGCCGTGAAATGGGCGGACGGCCGCTGGCCACCCACGGCTCTGCACGTGGGCCCCACTGTAATGTTTATTGGTCATCCGACCTGCTCATGAGGTGGGCCACCCCAGTGGTGGGCCCCCCTCCAAAAATGAAACAGATCCAAAACTCAGGTGGCCCACACCACTTGAAACAGTGAAATTGAAGTCTACCATTGAAATCGATTTTTGGGCCCACAGAAGTTTTGGATAAATCTGAAATTTATAATCTCACTTCATACAGGTCTGAGTGACCTTATGAACGGGTTGGATTTCAAATAAATATTACGGTGGGCCACATTTGTGGGACCCACGGTAAAGTATGTATTTCATTCGCACCGTCCACAGCCCGTGGACGGTGAGACTCGCCTGGATGTACTGTTTCACCCACCAACGGGCGGTGGGGCCCTGTTGCATGGGATTTACACACGCCGTCCATCTGATTCTGATGATGGGGCCCGCTGCCAGCTGCCATAGTGATTTCTGTGGGACCCACCATTATATATATTTTTATATATATAGTTTATAAAGTTTATTTTATATTATGAATATAGTGGTGGGCCCTACATGGGACCCACCTCAGTTCCATTTTAATGATTAAAGAACTGGTGCAATAGCCCTTAATGTATGAATTGTTGTTGTAGTTATAATGTATGCATATTGCTATACATATTATATATGTGGGCCCAAGGTCCATATGACCTTTTGAACATAATGGATTGCAAACAAACAGAATTGTAGTGGGCCCTAGGCCATGTGTCCCTATGAATAGTCTGGATGGAAATAAATATTTTGTAAGGCCCATGAGTCGGGACCCATTTGATTTATAAAAAGGGCCTATGGGTTAGGCCCATTTAACTTGTAAAAGGCGTATGGGTAAGGCCCATTTAAATTGTATAAAGCCTATGAATACAGGCCCATCGGATTTGTAGAGGGCCTACGGGTTTAGGCCCATTTAATGTACCATAAGGCCTAGGGGTTTAGGCCCATGGAACTCATGTTAGGTCTATGAGTTGAGGCCCACTTGATCTACATGTGGGACCCAATTGGTGTGACCCATTGGTCACATATTAGACTCATGAGACTAAGCTCATTTGATGCAATCCTAGGCCCACGGGTTTTGACCCATTGCAATGCACACAAGACCCATTGGTGTGGCCCATTTATATGGCCCATCTGATGAAAAAAAGGCCCATAAGATATGGCCCATTTGATATATATGTAAGACCCAATGGGATGAACCTAAGGTCCATTGCAATGTGTAATCCCAATACAGGTTATGTAGCGACATTTAAGAAAATCGTGCCTGGGGAGCAATGTTGGTTTGACGTCCACATTGCGAGTGTAATGCTGGTTGGATGTCCACATTACAACTCTCCTTAGGGCCCATTGATAGGCCCGTACTTATTGTCCAGGCCCATCTGCATTGTCAGGATAGTTCACCTCATATACATGTTTAATATAGTTTCATGACTCATGATCATACGCATCATATGTATGCTTGACGTGAGAATTGTCTGATCATAGCATTTGCCTTCGGGCAGGTTGTTTATGGGCTCCCGGTTAAGCGGTGTTTCCCTACATGAGCGCACGATATGCGCAGGATTTGTTGCATGACTGGATAGTGTGAATCATGCATTTCGCATTTGTGTGACATGGTTATTGTACGCCCTAGCAACATCAGGGCCGTAGCCTCCACAGATGTATCGTGGTTGGCAGGATTGGATACCGAAAATCTTATTTTACATGGGGTACTATAGATATCCCTGTGTGAAAGTCCCTAAACCCTTATGATACCAAGAGGTTGCTCCAACATCTAGATCGAGTGGGTAGATGAGCGTTGAGTGCCGATTACCAGACGGTTATGCTCTCCACTGTGTCGTGGTCGGTTGGAAGGGGGTGCAGCCTTACCCGCCCGAGAGTAGGGGGCAATACTAGTCTGAGTCTGACCAGCTCGAGGAATGGGTCCGCTATCGACGAGTCGCGCCCGATATTGGCAGACGGATAGTGAGGTCTCTTCCACTTACCTTATTGCGCGCGATGTGGCGGCAATCTGGTTTAGAGTGTACTAGACCCCAGTGATATTCCATATTTTGAGCTGTATTGATGTGTGGACATAGATGAGGATCTGTATGCTTGAGTTGCATTGCACGTCGCATGGCCTTGGGATGGCCGATACCATTCATGTTTTGCATCGCATAAGCCTTGGTACGACTCATGATATTATAGATCCATCTGCATATTCCGCTTTACTCTGACATTGCATGTTCATATTACTACCTTTTGCACACACTTTTACCACCCTCTAAGCTTTCTGTAAGCTTATGCACGATCGTTGCGTGCAGGTGATGTTGGTTCGCAGCAGCGCTGAGGCAGGAGCACGCTGCAGAGCATTTTGGAGTTTTTGTTCTTTACCATTGTATTTCCCTTTATGCTCATTGTACTTGTAAAGTTTTTGATCATAGTGAAAATGTAATGGAGTTCTTGGTTGTTGTTTGTGGGTTATGCCTTTGGTTATGCTTATTACGAATCAAACTGACATTAAAAATCCTCCTCGTAGCATCCCAGGATCGGAACCTGGCGAATGGGAGCTAGGAGCCGAGAATGGGGTTTTACGGAGGCTGTCGGCGCCGGATTCGACGATCGGGAATTTTGTGAGCCCCGTTTTCGAGTTTGGGGCGTGACAGAGAGGGTGAGAGAGAGTTGACTTTGGGGTTGCTCTTATACTAGACATGAGGTGATTGATTAATTAATTGAGTGATTGATTAATGAGACATGTTGTAGAGATTCTCTTACGATTACAAACGTGCGATGCTTTTTTAAACTAAACGCGAGCCCATATCTCCTGGCCTAGGTATCGCCTCGGCGTGTAGTACGTAGCATCAGAACAACGGCGATGGTGCGGTCGTAATAGTACAAGTCTCGGATTGAGTTAACTCAGATCCAAGGGATATAACTTAGGATCGTGCGCAACCACTGTCTATGCGTCGCAGGTCGCCGGAATTCGACCGGGAGGACCGCATAAACCTACAGAATAGTACGAGTTAGGATACGGGTCTCACAACTCTCCCCTCCTAATAAAAAATTCATCCTCAAAATTTAAAGAATAGACAAGGGAAGAGGAAACATCATCTAGTATATGTGTGAAGGCACATTCAATCTACAAAACGATAAAGGTGGCGGTCTCTAATCTCAACCTCGCCCTCCTAAAATGCATTATAAACACTATGGTGATCCTAATGAACCTCAGACCCCGAATCAGAGATGATCGAAACTGGAATACTATGCAACCTCATAATCTCAGCAGTAGGGAGCTATATCAAAAATCTCTAAGTTGTTCGAATTCAGAGATTTAACCATTCTAAGTTCTTAACAATCATAGAGTGTAGAGTAACTATTAGTAGATATGTGATGTTATCTTCAGGTATTCCCAAGTTATGCTCTGATACCATCTTTTGTCACGCCCCAAACCCATAAATTGGGCTCACAAAATTCTTGATTGCCTAATCTGGTGACGACAGCCTCAGTAGTACCCCATTCTCGACTCCCAGCGTCCACACGTTAGGTTTTAATCTTGGGATCCTATAAGGAGGATTTTCCAACGTACGTTTGTCTTATAAGAAGCATAACCACAAGTATACCCAAATCATAAAGGCAAATCATCATCACATATCCACTAATAAAAAACATTTGAATATAATGCTGAAATAGAAATACATATGTCAAAAATCAAAGCTTCAGAAGACTTCTACACGCTCCAAGCTCAATGCTGTTGCAACCTAACGCCACCTGCACGCATCTATCATGCAAAAGCTTATAGAAAACTTAGAGGGTGGTGTAAGTGTGTGCGTAAAATAAGTGTCAACTATTCAATAAAGCCTATAAATCATACATCATCGGGATAAGCGAAAATACTGATAAGATCATGGATCATACGATATCAAAGTAAGCAGAAATATACTGGTAAGTCCATGAGTCATATAATATCAGAGTATGTAATGTAGATCATATTGAGCCAAATATCAGATGTCGCGGATGTCATGTAATATGCAGATCTTGCCAAATCTATCTATGCCATATGAATGCAGAAACGTAACAATCCAAAATACCATATGCTGTGGATGAAATGCAATATGCGATGAGAATGAAATAACCAAGATGGAGTGAAGTCGAGATGATAGTACAAAGTATCGCAGGCTATGTGGTCCATCATAAGAGAATTCTATCTAAACCAGTCCCATACATAAATTTGGATAGTCAAACATAATGTGGTAAACTCTTGATCTCAGGTTAGTTGCGCACCCCACCTGAAATCCTGGTCATTGTGAAGGTACACGTAATAATTAGTTACGCACTACCAGCCTAAGTGGATAGTGAACGGATGAATGAATGAGTATGTAACTCCTGCTCAGTAGCCTACAAGCATAGTAGCTTGCCAATCACTGGTAATTCGCTTAGGCCTCAGCCCCGCCCACATCACGTCCGCTCACATCAATGTCTGCCCACGTGCGCCCGCCCACATGTGCAATAGTGATGGGGTGTCATAATATCATGTCAGTCCTCATATCAGGTCCACATATCAATACGGTTCCTCTCTAAGGAATCACCAGGGTATATTACACTCCACACTGACTGCCGCCTCCCTAGATACACAACCTAGTGAGTGGAAGAGACCACACTATCCACCTGACCAATAGTCTGCTAATGCCTACCCGACTCATCGATAACAGACTCATTTATGAGCTGGTCAAACTCAGCCTAGCTTACAACCCCTCCACTCGGGCGGATAAGTCCACACTCCCTCCTAACCGACCACGACACAGTGGGAGACGTGGCCTACTGATATTCGATACTCGTCGCTCATTTATCCACTTGGTCTAAACCTTGGGGCATATCCTAGTCATGGAGGTTTAGGGACTTTCATCCACGGACATTCAAAGTGCATAGATGTTCGAACTAAATATTTTTGGTGTCCCATCTGGCTATCCATGACATGCCTATGGAGGTCACAGCCCTGATGTTGCTAGGGCATATAATAATCACAGTTACACAATGCAAGATGTATGAGTCACACTGTCTAGTCATGCAGCAATTGTGTGTACCACGTGCTCATGTGGGTAACTCCTATCAGTGAGCCCCATAAATAGTCTGCCTAATAGCATATACTATGTTTAGTCACTGCTCATATCAATTATACATATGATGAGTATGACCATGAGTCATGGAGTTATACTAAGCATGTTATATGGTGATGAACTATCCTTATAACGAGGATGGTGTAAGTGCTATGGCTGATAGCTCCTTTATGTTATCAAATTTTATGGTGCCAAAAATACTATTTGTGTCTTGTGTAGCATGAGAGTATATATATGTTCAAGGCACTGCGTCACAAAGTTTCAAGTTGAGAATGAAGCTACTTCAAGATATGCAAGGTCAAGCACATTGTCCACTCTTGTAAACTTCAAAGATCAGAGTCTTTCAAAGAGCTACAGTAAAAGACAAGTTCTTGCTCAACACTCAAGTATAGTTCAAGACTCAGGATAGTGTACTACTCAAGATGAAGTTTTCAAGTTCAAGAAGATCCCAAGTTCAAGCTACATTAAGTGTAGAGATCTTAAGCTTCATAATCTTCAAAGGTCAACCATCTTCTGAAGAAATGAAGTCTCGATGTTCATACTTCACTTTCAATGTATGATTGACCTTATATTGACTTTTGGGTAGGTCATTTTGTATACATAAGTCAAATTGAATCACATTGTAAGTGTTTGAACTGTTCTAAGACTAGTCCTGGACTCTGTTCGACCAGTCCTAGCACTGGTTCAACCAGTCTTAGAAATTCCAGGACCAGTCCTAAGTTAGTTGCAATTTTTCAGAACTTTTTTGTTCAGCTACGACCAGTCCTAAAGACTGCTCGACCGGTCATATGAACAGTACACGACTTGTTTACGACCAGTCCTTCAACTATAACTCAAACTCCAGTGACTAAATCAGACTTCCTTTGACCGGTTGTGGACAGCCTTCAACCAGTCGTGGAACGGTTTTATCCAATCGTGCTCAAAAATTCAAAATTCATTTCTCCTACGACCGTCGTAGTGTCCACAGGACCAGTCGTAGATGAGTTTCTGCAACTATAAATAGACGACGAATTTCAGAGTTTGGTAATCTAATTCAAGAAAAACCAAGGCATCACTCTGAGATAAGGATGTGTTCTTTTTAAGCTACATTGTGCATATTTAATATTATCTTTTGTTAGCTTTGTTGATTTAATTTTGTTTCTATATTCCAATCTGACTTGAAAGAGGAATTGTTGTATACCTTCTTATTAGAATCAAAATCAAATAGAGCTAGCCCAACTGGTTTAATTTAAAATCAATTAGAACCTAAAACCATTGTAAAGTGAGTGGACATTGAACTTCTATATTCAAACTTCTACTCAGACTTGATTCTTCCGGGCTGTAACAAAAGGAGAAATCTAGGTATTTTACATTATTATAAATTTTCTTCTTTTGATTTTATTTGAGATTAAGCCAGAAAAATCTCAATCTTTTGGTTATCTGAGGGAAGTCAAAAAACTCAGAAGTGATGTTTTTTTTTAATTGTGCAAGCCCACTGAAAGACACAATTGTGAGGGTTTTAGGTGAACCTGAGAAAAAACTATTTGATTAGTGAATGCTAATATCCCCTGTGTGAGGATATTAGGAGCGGAGTAGCAAGCTGTGTGGCTGTTGTTTAACAGTTGGTGAACACACAGGCGAACCACTATAACTCTTTATGTTTTGTGGTTGTGTGATTTATTTTTCCTATCTTTTATCATTTAGAATTGTGGGATGTATGTGTGGATGTGAATGTTGTAAATTTACATTTCAAGCATTATGGGGAATCTTGTAATAATTTAGATTTAAATTCTTGCAATTCATTTCTTTTTATTTTCCTCTTTAATTTGAGAATTTGATACTCATCGTTCTAGTAAGGTTGTCCTGACGTAAACCCTTGGTTTTTATGGTGTAAGGTGGTCCTTAGAACAACATTTGTATCAACCTCTCGATACTAGAATTCGAGGCTGCTTTGTATTCCTGCATTGTGAATTTCTTTCCTTTATTTAGCTATCATATTCTTTAATTCTGCTACGTATTTTATTTTTTTTTTATATTTAAATTTGGCATAGTCCTATTCACCCCCCCCCCCCCCCCCCCCCCACAGGACATATAGCTTGGCCTTTTAAAGTGGTATCAGAGCCTAATAGCTCGTTTTAAGTATTTTTTTTGGATTTATGTCCTGAGTTAATCGATCTAAGCTATATATAAGATGTTAAATTTTGATAGCCTTTCAGTCACTAGGCCTCCACCTTTCAATGGCACCAATTATGCCTATTGGAAAGCCAGGATGAGGATTTTCCTTAAATTCATGGATGAAAGTGTGTGGCTAGCTACATTGAATGAATGGACCCTTCCTACCACTGAAGTAACTGGTATCGATGGATCAAAATCAATGAGAATTACACCTTATTTCTCTTGGACCACACTTCAGAAAAGTGAAAGTAGTGTAAATGCAAAAGCATTAAATGTTATCACTTACGCACTATCACCAGATGAATTCGAAAGAATTATATCCCATGATTCTACAAAGCAAGCTTTGGATATATTAGAAATGACACACGAGGGAACATCAATTGTCAAGAAATCAAAAATTCAAATCCTCACAACCAAATTTAAGGAAATACGTATGGAAGAAAATGAAATATTCATGGACTTCTATACAAGTTTAAATGACATTGTGAACTCTATGTGGGGTCTTGGTGATAGAATCTCAAAAAGTAAAATTTGTGCAAAAATACTACGCTCACTTCTTGAACGGTTCAATTCTAAGGTTACTGCGATCCAGGAACTTCATAATACGGACAATATGGGTAGAGAAATTAGCTGGCTCTTTACAGACTTATGAGTTGACTTTTAAAGCTCCAAAAGGTAAATATATTGCCCTTAAATCTTATAAAAATAGTTTTCAGGAAAATAATAAGAATTCTGATTTAGAAAACTCTGAAGATGACATGACCCTTTTAGCGAAAAAGTTTTACAAGATTTTAAAAGTAAAAAGAGGGTTGATTTTCAAAAATCGAATAATAAGAAGAAATCTAAATCTAAAACACGAAAATCATTAAAAGACATTCAATGTTACAGCTTCCATGAATATGGGCATTTAGCAAACAAGTGTCCTAAAAAGGACAAACCCAAAAAGAAGGGTATGTTGACTACTTGGGATGAATCCTCAGATTCTGAAGCCTCTTCTGAATCAGAAGACTCTGAAACTGAGTCAGGCAGTGAAGTTAAAGCCCATATGACTCTAGTTAAATTCACTTTTTAAAATAATGATGATTTAACCAGTGAAGAAAATCTAAATAATGATTGTGAAAATGAAGATGATCTTCAAGATGCTTACAATGCCTTATACAAGGAAAGTTGTAAAATTGTTGTGAAACTTAAACTTCAAAAAGAAAAATTGTCAAAGCTTAAAGAAAATTTTGAGTCTCTTGTTTTAGAAAAATCCCATATTTTAGATTGTTTTGAAAAGACTAAATGCGATTTAGAATTCAAAACCTCCCTGATTGAAAATCTTAAATCTGAAAATGAAAAACTTAAACTTGAAATCTCTTCACTTTTGAGTTTAAAGGACACATGGAGGTATGCCCAAGGAGATCCAAAGTTAGAAAAACTTTTATCCAGATTAAGAAAATATGATGACCGATCTGGTTTGGGCTACGATAGAAATATTCTTTCTAAACAGAAGAATACTCCTCCTAAATTTGTAAAAGGAGAGACCTCAAAGTCAAAAGGGAAAAGTACAAATCAAAATTTTACTAAAAATGCTAAAACTTTTTAAAAACCTAAAAGTAACTATATCGACAATAAAAATTAGAACCAAAATCTTTTAGCTGAAAAAATAGTTAATTTACTCAAGGAGCTTTTAAAATCTAACTCAGTAGGTTACTCTTACAACGACTATAAACAAAAGAAGACCAACTATACTCTTAAACCCAAAATAGTTATGAAATGGGTTCCTAAGGTTACCTGCTTGATTGCCCACATGGCTTTTAAAGCTTCAAGCCATTTAAAGTGGTACCTAGATAGTGGATGCTCAAGACATATGACTGGTGATAAAGGTCTATTCACCGACCTCAAAAACATGGCTGATGGTTCAGTCACATTCGGTGATAACAACAACTAAAAGATTATGGTCCAAGGTACGGTTCAACTCTATAACCTTCCTTTGTTTAAAAATGTTTTATATGTTGAAGGGTTAAAACACAATTTGTTAAGCATATCTCAAATATGTGATAACAATCATAGCATAAAATTCTTTAACCAAGGTTGTGAAATTCTAAATAATAAGGGTTCAGTAATATTAACTGGTTGCAAAACTTCTGAAATTTGTTATATTGTTAGTGAATCCATCTCATCCATTCAATCGTGTTACATGGTCCATACAGATGAGATTGAGTTATGGCATAAACGTCTTGGACATGTACACTACCAAAATTTGTATAGATTGAGAAAAAGAGAACTGATAAAAAGTCTACCTAAATTACAGAAAGTAGACAAAATATGTGGCAAATGCCAGATTGACAAGCAAACAAGGAACTCTCACAAAAAGGTGAACTTCAATGCCACATCAAGACCACTCAAGCTTCTCCATATGGATCTTATAGGACCTACTAGGACGGAGAGTCGAGGTGACAAAAAATACATTTTGGTAATAGTGGATGATTTTACCAGATTTACATGGGTAGTCTTCTTAAGGGATAAATCAGAAACCCTTGAAGAAGGAAAAAGGATTCTCAAACGGATTCAAATGAAAAAAGGTTCTCAAGTCAGTAAGATTCGTAGTGATCATAGATCTGAATTTGAGAATAGCAGTTTTGAGAAATTCTATAGCGATTAGGAGATATCGCATGAATTCTCTACGCCCAAAACATGGCAACAAAATGGAATTGTTGAAAGAAAAAATAGAGTGCTTCAAGAAATGGCTAATGTAATGTTGAATAGTATGAAGCTATCTAAAAATCTTTGGGCTGAAGCCATAAATACTGCCTGCTATATAATTTACCAGGTTTATACAAGTAAATCTAATAATAAAATGACTTATAAAATGTGATTTGATAAGAAGCATACTGTTAAATACTTTCTAGTTTTTTGGCAGCAAGTGCTATATTTTACGTGACCGTAAAAATCTGGGTAAGTTTGACACTAAAAGTGATGAAGGGATCTTTTTACGATACTCTTTAAACAGTTGCGCATATCGTGTACTTAACAAGAGGATCGGTGTAATTCAAGAGTCTATAATTGTGGTCATTGACGATCACTTAAATACACTTGCCTCATGTTTAGATAATGAAATTCTCTTAATTGACAAACCAGATACTTCATCAAATTAAACTAACTCTGAACTGAGGACTGTTAAAGATCATCCAACCACTCAGATTCTTGAAAACCCTCTCACTGGTGTTAGCACTCGTAAACAACTTGAAGAAATATTTAATTATGTATGTTTTACATCCTAAATAGAATCGACTAATGTAAAAGAAGCCCTTACTGATGAAAACTGGATAGTTGTGATGTAAGAAAAGCTTAATCAATTTGTTAGAAATGATGTTTGGTATCTTGTTCTTAGACCTAAAGATAAACATATTATTAGTACTAAGTGAATTTTTAAAAATAAGTCTGATGAACTTCGTAATGTAATTCGAAACAAAGCTAGACTGGTTGTACAAGGGTACACTCAAATTAAAGGGACGATTATGCTGAAACCTTTATCTCAGTAGCTCGTCTTGAATCAATCAGACTATTTATATCCATTGCTTACTTTAGAAAATTTAAAATTTGTCAAATGGATGTAAAGAGTGCCTTCTTAAATGGTTACCAATATGAAGAAGTGTATGTTGAACAACCAACGAGTTTTGAAGACCCTAATAACACTGATCATGTCTATCACCTTAAAAAGGCTCTCAACAGTTTAAAACAAGCTCTCAGGGCATGGTATGAGAAATTGACTAAGTTTTTACTAAGTCATAATTTTCAAATGGGAAATGTTGATAAAACTCCCTTTGTTAAGAAACATAATGATCATATCTTAATTATACAAATCTATGTTGATGATATTATTTATGTATCTACCAATACTCACATGATTGTTGAGTTTACAGATTTAATGAAATCTAAGTTCGAAATGAGCATGGTTGGAGAATTGAACTATTTCCTTGAGTTGCAAGTAAAACAACAACTTGATGGTATTTTCATTTCTCAGACCAAATATGCTTTGAACTTAATCAAAAAATTCAGATTTGAGAATGGTAAGAATTTTGATACTCCTATGAGTATAACCTTAAGACTCTGAAAGGACTTTACAGGTAAAAATGTGGAACCTAAATTATAGCGTAGTATGATTGGCAGTTTACTGTATTTAACTGCTAGTAGACTTGATATTGTTTTAAGTGTTGGTATTTGCGCTAGATATCAGTCTAATCCTAAAGAGTCATATTTAACTGTTGTTAAATGAATTATGCGATATGTCACATGTACAGTAAATATGGGTCTTTAGTATCCACATGAGACTAGTGTTCAGTTGGTTGGGTACTCATATGCTGATTGGGCTGGTAATATTAATGATAGAAAATCAACCAGTGGTTATTATTTTTATATTGAAAATTATTTAGTTTCTTGGTTTAGTAAAAAACAAAGTTCTATATCACTCTTTACTGTTGAGGCTGAATACATCACAGCTGGAAATGCATGTACTCAACTTGTTTAGATGAAATGTATGTTAAGCGATTATGGAATTGTACAGGATTCAATGGTCTTATATTGCAATAATTTCAGTGTAATAAATATTTCAAAAAATCCAATCTAGCATTCACGTACCAAGCACATTGACATTAGGTTTCATTACATTCTTGAATTAGTGGAAGAAAAAATAATATCTTTGGAATATGTTCCAACCGAGATTCAACTTGTCGATATTTTTACTAAGCCGCTCGAAAAAAATTGATTTAATAAATTAAAATTTGATCTTAGTATGTGCAATCTAAATTGAATATTCATGCATGCTTGTATCATAGTGTATATATATTTGATGATTTATTGGTTTAAATTTTAAATTTTTATGAAAAATGCATATTTTAGTCGGTACACGACCAGTCGAGGATGTACTCGACTAGTCGTGGCACGACCGGTCGTGGACATCCCACGACTAGTCATGTAGTGCACTGGGTCTTTTAAAATTTGGAGAAAAACTCATCTTCCTCATTCCCTACTTCCTTTCCAACGAGCCGTGGCACGACTAGTCGTTCGCAATCGTTTCATTCTTCAAGGTTAGTACATCATTTTAATTTTTTTTGTAGATTCTCATGCAAATCAGTTCCTTTCCCTATTTGAAGTGATTTATTTCATGATTCCTTGAAAATTTTTGGGGTTTTTCCTTCAAAATTTGATCTTAAAAAACCCCACTCTATCCACTTTGCATCTTCTTGTTCCTTTGTGTTTCTTCTTGAAAATGGATGTTAGAGGGAAAAAGAAAATTTTATGTGGTCCATCTTCTTCTAGATCTACTCCAATAACATGGTGCCACCTTCGGTCACCCGAAGATGATCCCTCATATGTGCAGGATTTGCGTTTACACAATGTTATTGTTGAGCGATCTGTCGATCTTGACCATATTGCTCCTTTTGGTATTCTCCCACTTCTTCAAGCTGTAGGATGGGTTAACATCTTACATTAGGGTGGGCCTGCATACTAATCTATTTCTCAGTCTATGTTTGCATGCATTTCTGATTTTTCGACTCAGAATTTAACATTTAAAATTGATGCCAGGGAAGGTCCATTTGAAATTGATCGCCATCTGATTTCAGCTCTAATGGACATACCTATTAATGATGAGGGTATTCTTATACATACTCTAGTTGAGAAACCCTCAGAATAAAAAAAAAATGCATGCTCACTAAAGATTTATGCAATATGAATGTACAATGGACTCATAAAGGGAATGCGCTCCCCTCAAAGTACTTGTTACCCAGATACACGGTTCTCCATAGAATCTTTATTTCAAATCTGTATCCGCATTCTGGTAATAAAACAGAACTGACTTCCTTTATGGTTCGGGTTTTGCATTCTGTCATCTCTAGTACTAAAGTTTGTCTTCCTTTATTAATATGTCATTCCATCATTCAGTTTCGTCTCCATCCAGGTCACAGTGATATTCCATTTGCCTATCTTATGAATGTTTTAACTTCTCACATGCTAGTTGCTATACGTGTTGGAGAGGCTCATATCCATCATCTTATTTTTAACAATTCAAATATTAACAAGATGAAATTGAAATTGGCTCTTAGTCAAGTGGATGTTGGTAGTGGTGGAGCTGAAGTTGGGAATGAAGAAGAAACTAGTGATCTTCCTCCTGATGATATAAATATGGATGATATTTTTAATGAAATTGAATTTGATTCTGCTAATGATCCTGACTATGAACCATCTGATTTTGATGCGCATCTACGTGCACTTGAGGAGAAGGTAGAGAATATGAATGTTGCCCATGATTTGCAATTTAAATATATGCGCAAGTATCTTAGGCGCTTAAAAAAGGGCTTTCATCAACTTGATCCTACCATACCTGCTCCTTCTTCTGGATTTGATTAGGTGGTTTATCCTTTGGTCTGTAATAACTTTTATACTACTTTGTTTTATTTCAGTTTGTGAGACTGACTTTTTCTGACTTTATTTATGGTTAATGATATGTGAACTTTGAATTTTCTTATATATCTTTCATATCTGACTAATTAACTCCTTTATTACTCTCTTGTTAATTTTTAATCTTCTATATCTTTCTTTCTTCCTTTGTCATATTTTGACAAAAAAGAGGGAGAATGTATTTGGTTATGCATATGGATTGTGATTGTGGAGTAGTAGCATTTTATATATATATATATATATGTGTTCTGCTCAGGGAGAGTATGTGAGGAGATGTTTTGCCTAGTTCATGATGTTATTACGTGCTAGTTGATGATATGGGTGCATGATTCTTTAACCAGGTTGTAACGTGCTAGTTGATGATAACTGGTGCATGATTCTTTAACCAGGTTATAACTGATTTTCTCTTATAACTAGTGCATATATGATTCTTGTGTTATTTATTGTTAAGAGTGTTTTTTCACAAATTTGACAAAAGGGGAGATTGTAAGTGCTATGGCTGATAGCTCCTTTATGTTGTCAAATTTTATGGTGCCAAAAACACTATCTGTGTCTTGTGTAGCATGAGGGTATATATATGTTCAAGTCACTACATCACAAAGTTTCAAGTTGAGAATAAAGCTCTACTTCAAGACATGCAAGGTCAAGCACGTTGTCCACTCTTGTAAACTTTAAAGATCAGAGTCTTTCAAAGAGCTACAACAAAAGATAAGTTCTTGTTCAAGTCTCAAGTACAGTTCAAGACTTAAGATAGTGTACAACTCAAGATGAATTTTTCAAGTTCAAGAAGATCTCAAGTTCAAGATACATTAAGTGTAGAGATCTCAAGCATCATAATCTTCCAAGGTCAACCATCTTCTGAAGAAATGAAGTCTCGATGTTTGTACTTCACTTTCAAGGTATGATTGACCTTAGATTGACCTTAGGGTAGGTCATTTTGTATACATAAGTCAAATTGAATGACTTTGTAAGTACTTGGACTATTCTAAGACTAGTCCTGGACTCTGTTCAACTAGTTCTAGCACTGGCTCGACCAGTCCTAAAAATTTCAGGACCAGTCCTAAGTTAGATGTAATTTTTTAAAATTTTTTTATTCAGCTACGACCACACCTAGAGACTACTCGACCGATCGTGTAAACAGTACACGACTCGTTCATGACCAGTCTTGCAACTACGACTTAAACTCCAGCGACTAAATCAGACTGCCTTCGATCGGTCGTGGACAACCTTCTACCAGTCGTGGAACGGTTTTATTCAATCGTGCTCAAAAATTTAAAAATATGTTTCTCCTACGACCAATCGTAGTGTCCACAGGACCAGTCATAAATGAGTTTCTGTAACTATAAATAAACAACGAATTTCAGAGTTTGGTAATCCAATTCAAGAAAAATTAAGGCATCACTCTGAGATAAGTTTGTGTTCTTTTTAAGCTACATTGTGCATATTTAATATTCTCTTTTATTAGCTTTATTGATTTAATTTTGTTTATATATTCCAATCTGACTTGAAAGAGGAATTCCTGTATTCCTTCTTCTTGGAATCAAAATCAAATAGAGCTAGCCCAACTGGTTTAATTTAAAATCAATTAGAATCTAGAACCATTGTAAAGTGAGTATTGGACATTGAACTTCTATATTCAAACTTCTACTCCAACTTGGATCTTCTGGGCTGCAACAAAGGAGAAATCTAGGTATTTTACATTATTATAAATTTCCTTGTTTTGGTTTTATTTGAGATTAAGCCAGAAAAATCTTAATCTTTTGGTTATCTGAGGGAAATCAGAAAACTCAGAAGTGAGGTTTTTTTAATTGTGTAAGCCTACTAAAAGACATAATTGTGAGGGTTTTAGATAAACCTGAGAAAAACTTATTTGATTAGTGAACATTAATATCCCCCGTGTGAGGATATTAAGTATGGAGTAGCAAGCTATGTGGCTGTCATTTAATAGTTGGTGAACACACAGGTAAACCACTATAACTCTTTGTGTTTTGTGGATATGTGATTTATTTTTTCTATCTTTTATCATTTAGAATTGTGGGATGTATGTGTGGATGTGAATGTTGTAAATTTATATTTCAATCATTGTGGGGAATCTTGTAATAATTTAGATTTAAACTCTTGCAATTCATTCTTTTTATTTTCCTTTTCAGTTTGAGAATTTAATACTC
Source organism: Magnolia kwangsiensis (assembly GCA_037074715.1). Taxonomy (NCBI): domain Eukaryota; kingdom Viridiplantae; phylum Streptophyta; class Magnoliopsida; order Magnoliales; family Magnoliaceae; genus Magnolia; species Magnolia kwangsiensis. The sequence continues at coordinate 123,323,648 of CM073573.1, read as the reverse complement.
ATCATTCTAGTAAGGTTGTCCTGCCATAAACCCTTGATTTTTATGGTGTAAGGTTGTCCTTAGAATAACATTTGTATCAACCTCTCAATACTAGAATTTGAGGCTACTTTGTATTCCTGCATTGTGAAGTGCTTTCCTTTATTTAGCTATCATATTCTTTAATTCTGCTACATTTTTTTTAAAATAAAAATAAAAATAAAAATAAAATTGTCAGTCCTATTCACCCCCCCCCCCCCCCCCCCCCCCCCCCCCCCCTCTAAAAATAATAATAATAATAATATATATATATATTTTCAGATGGGCCTAGATGACCTACACATAAAAAGTATGGGCCTATCAATGGGCCCTAGGGATAATTACAATGTGAACATTTAACCAACATTATTCCTACAATGTGGATGTCAAACCATCATTGCTCTCATGGCATGACCCACCATAAATATCATTACATAAACCATGGTAAGATCACACATTATAATAGACTTGTATACATCCTATTAGGCCTCGACCCATGAGCCTTATATATATCAAATGGGTTGCATAACATGGGCCTCATATATATATATATATATATATATATATATATATATATATATATATATATATATATATATATATATATATATATATATATATATATATTATCAAGGTGGGCCTCAACGGACGGCCATAAATACATCAAGATGGGCCTAATCACATGGGCCTCATTTATATATTATGGTGGGTCTCAACGGATTGCATGGATGAAACAGGTGGGACCCATGGAACTTAATGACACCACTACAATAGCTATGTAGTTGGAGTGAGGTACACCAGTCGTCCCACCTCCACCCACAAGGACGGTATGTGTAAAACACTTACATTAGTGGGTCCCACCATAACGTTTATCTACCATCTAATCTGTTAATAAGGTCACGCAGACCCGATGAAGAGGAAAAATAAATTTCATAAGGATCCAAAACTTCTAAGGCAACCCACAAGGGGTTTCAATAGTAGATGCTCAATCCCACAGTTCCCTACCAAATCCACAGTGTTGATGTCCAACACACCTCATAGTGGGGCCCACGGCTGGGACCCACGGTCCCTGCCTCTCCAGCATGCAGCAGCAGGACGCTGCTACGCGTCCTCAGGCGTCAGCGGCAGCGCCTGCTACCTGCAGTTTTTTTCTTTTTATTTTTCAGAGGTTTTTACTAGGTGGGGCCCCCATCAAGGGAATCTACCCCATCCACTGGCTCCTATGGGTCAAGACAAGCCAAACAAACCCAATATTTGGCATCTTTCGATGTGTAAAAATATCAGAGTGGATTTCAACGGTAAAACCACGTTTTCTATGCAATGGCCCGCCAAATAATCAGATTAACCTCAGTTTTTAGCTTAACGCCTAAAATGAAATGGGGAATGGAATGGACGGCGTGGATTGGACCCATACATCAAGGTGGGGCTTGTATAAGCGGCCCACCCAAAGGCTTAAATATATATATATTTATTTGCTGCTGTGAGTACAACCCACTATCCATTCACACTCACAGAACACGTCAAGCATCCCTGGATGCTAGACGAATGGCGTGAATACATAAATCAAAGTGGGTCCCACATAGACGTGGCCCACTTCATTTAGATCAAACAGATACTTATGTTTTCCATCACCAAAGGGTAGGGCCCACATGATTTGGACGGCCATGTGGTTCATTGGATGGACGGTCTAGATATCGCATACACTCATCATGTGGGTAATAAAAGAAAGGAAGGAGAGAGAGAGAGAGAGAGAGAGAGAGAGAGAAGGAGATACGTGCGATGGAGGGACCCCGGCACTATGGGCCCTCCGTTCCATGTATTCAATCGTACATCAAGTGGGTCCCAATACATGTGGGCCCATCAAATCAAAAATCATGATGAGGTCTAGACGACTTTCAACTTATAAAAGTAATCATCATGATGAGGACCATGGAGAATGGCTCCATCATGGATGATCATGAGAATCATAATGGGCCATCAGCCATATCTAGGGTTTAAAGTGAGATCCTTACCATCAATTGGTAGGCCTCACTTGGCCCATCATAAAAACATAAAATCTAGGTCTATAGAAACACCCACTGTTCTATCTTCTTGGTCCGATGGAACACCGATCTCTTATGTCTCACTTTGATGAGAATTGAAGGGCTAGGATGATGGATATTGGACTGGGAAGTGGGCCACACACATTACACTTTCTCTAATTGGAAATGCTTGGACGTCCACCATTTTTTGTTACTTGAAAAATGTGAAGAGAAAGAGAGAGAGAAAGAGAGAGAGAGAGAGAGAGAGAGAGAGAGGGTGGTTATAAGAGAGAGGTGATGGATGTGACTTGATAGGTGTACTTGACATGTATGGGTGTGTAAGAGAGAAGATGAGAGAGAGTTGACTTTGGGGTTGCTCTTGTACTTGTCATGAGGTGATTGATTGATTGATTGATTGAGTAATTGATTGATGAGACATGTTGTAAAGATTCTCTTGGGATTACAAACGCGCGGTGTTTTCTCAAATTAAAAGCGGCTCCACATCTCCTGGCTTGGGAATCGCCTCGGTAGTAATACACGGCGTTGAAACCGCGGCGACGGTGCGATTGCAATGGAACAAGCATCGAATTGAGTCGAATCAGATCTATGAGATACGACTTAGGATCGTGCGCAACTGCTGTTTATGTGTCCCATGTTGCCGGTATTCGACTGGGAGGACCGCAGAAACCTACGGAATAGTACGAGCTAGTATACGGGCCTCACATAAACATACAAACATGAATCAATACTTAGCTTTAATCGTTGCTAACTCAGTACTAATGAAGGGTAATATTTCTATAGGGTCCTTACTCTTGCTTGGGTGGTAGACTCTCGGGAGTTTCAACACCTCAGCAAGGGTTCAAGTACCCATAGGTGGTGAAATTCCACTAGGGCGTGTGTGGGGGTATGTGTGTGTGATTTATATTAAAAAAAAGGGTAATATTGCTATAGAGGGGATGGGCGGGTGAATATATACAAATCATCATACTTTTAAGCTCTCTCTCTCTCTCTCTCTCTCTCTCTCTCTCTCTCTCTCTCTCTCTCTCTCTCTCTCGCTCTCTTCTCATTTCTCCTCTTTCTCTTCTCTCTTCAAAGCTAGGCTCAAAATTCGTATGGGAAGATGGGGCATGAAATGAATAGATATTTATAATACCAAAAGTGGTGTAAATGGCCCTAATGGCCCTTTATTAATTATATTAACCCTTGAGGGAGTTGTTTCCCACTAATGGGACCTGACAAAAAGTATATCGGTCAATCTAAGCCATGGGATATGTGTCCCATAAGGCAATCTACGTTTCGACACAACTATCCGATGATCGGACGTGCCAACAAACCAAAAAGGCCCAGACCTAGATCGATGATTACCGAGCATCATTTGGGTCATAACCATACAAATATGTGTGAGAAAATATCTTTAGTCGATACCTCAACTATGGTCATGAATCAACGGTCCGAAAGTTACAACTTTGCGAAAGAGTAAAAAGGCTAGTTTCACTTAAATTCTACACTTCACTTAAGGCATTCACATATCTCATGCACTTGGCTTGTGGGTTCAAGTTGAGTAATTCAAGACATGACCATGGCTCGATGTCTTATAATGGATGTCAAGCCTACTAAGACGAATGTCTTTCTATAGTCTCGGATTTAGTGGCCGCTAACGAATGGTCTAAAGTTTGTTCAGATAATCAGGGCATTTTAAAAATGAATTGGGTAATGGGATTTTTTATGCGTAGTGATTAATGTTTGAATTAGCTAAGTTTATAGTGTGGCATATTTGCAACTAGTAAAAATGATGATTTGGTTATAATTATCCTAAGTCGTTAGTTCTTAAGCTAAAAGGATAAGTGGGTCAGTTTGGTTTGTTAATTAAGATCCAACCCCTAATTGTCTCAACTTTCAGTAGTTTTTTATTTAGTTGCGGTTGTCTTGATTAGTTATTGATAGGTCGGATAGATTTGGGCTATATGTGAACAAATCACATGTCTAAACTCGATGTTTAAGTGATCGGGTGGATTCGTTGGCTTTTTACAGTTGATTAATCAAATTTGTATGGTTCTTTACTGCTACTACCCACGTATAGGCTAACATCGAGTATTAATGGTCAGTAAGTGACAATATAAGTTAATTATAATGAAAATTTTCAAGAGTTTTTGAAAATTTAAAATATTAAAAATCTAGGACATTAAAACTTGCTCGACCACATGCATGAAAATATCTTTGAAGTCGACATCCTCCTTCTATACGTACCCTTTCTCTACCAATCTTAGCATGTACCTATCCTATTTATTCTTATAAATTGACTTGCAACCGATCACTTTACACCCGATGGGAAGCTCCACCAGCTCCCACGTTTCATTCTTGTACAGAGTCCATCTCTTCTTACATTGTCGCCATTTATTTCTCAGTATATAGGTCATCAAGTGCTTCTTGTAAGGTAGACAAATGTAATATGAGTCATTTTTGTAATGGGGGCAAATGTAATATGAGTCATTTTTGTATCTCGCTAGTAATCTATGATCTCTAGGTGGATTTCTCTTAAGAGGTGATTACTAAACTTGCTCTTCTGCATATTGTTGTTGCTCAGCTTCAACATATGTTTCACCATTGTTAATTTTAACATCTATTACCACTGATTTTTTGGTTCCTTGTATTCTTCCTTATGGAACAAAGAATCCTCATTAAACCTAATATCATGGTTAATTGTGATATTTTATATGATCTTGTCATATAGCCTATATCCCTTCACACTATCACCATATTTAACAAAGTACACTTTTTCACCCTTTGGATTACCTTATATATCTTAACAGAAGGTACATAAGAGTAAGCATCACAAAAAAAAACTCACGATCCTGAGTAATCAACTTCATTATCACTCGACATTTATTCTGAAATTTTACAACTGATCAATGTACACAGGGACCAATTCACTAAGTAACAAGTTATGCTAATGACCTTAGTTCATAGCTCCTTACCTAACCCAACATTACTCAACATGCTTCAGGCTTTCTCCAAAAAAGTTCGATTCATCCATTCTGTTACACCATTATGTTCTAGTGCATGTTTAACTTTATTATTCCATATAACCCCCTCATCTTTACAAAACTTGTTAAATTCCTTTAAAGTGAATTCACATCCATTATTTGTCGTCAAAACTTTTAACTTCTGCCCTAATTGTATTTCCAACATCACCTTCCATACTTGGTAAAAATTTCTGACTTATACTTTATGAAGTATACCCAAACTTTTCTATAATAGTCATACATGAATGATACTTTATCCATTATTGTTACTCCTAAGTATACTTTACCCTTTATAACTGAACATTCACTAAAAATGATGTTACGAGACAAAAATGTTTCCCTTTTCTTTCCATAGTCTTACCTTATATAATATACACTACAACAAAATTGTGGATCTGGTACAGTCGGGATTTTGGTTTGGAAACGGCTCTAAGTTGTTCTTGATTTGAAACGGTGATGCACCGTACTAGACTAGTTGTTGTTATTCGTTGTTATTTTCATTATTTTGTTGGTGTGTCCTAATTGAGTTTTGGATGTTCTTATTTATTATTATTATGATTTATTGTTTTATTTTGAAACAGATGAATGGAATGGATTCTATTTGTAACCTTTGAGTGGACCCCACATGGCCCGAGAGCCACATTACTGTAACGTACCGCAGACTACGGAATGTTTTTCTTATTTCCTGACCTTAAAATGTCCTAAAATCCTTCATTTGTAACCTCTCTATCTCCCTCTCCCTCTTTGTCTCAATCTCCCTCGATCTCCCTCTCCCGATCTCCCTCTCACAATCTCAACCCTCTCTCTCAATCTCCCTCTCCCGATCTCAATCCTCTCTCTCGATCTCCCTCTTGATCTCCCTCTCACTCTCACTCTCCCGATCTCAACCCTCTCTCTCGATCTCCCTCTCAGTCTCACTCTCCCTCCCTCTCTCGATCTCCCTCTCCCGATCTCAACCCTCTCTCTCGATCTCCCTCTCACTCTCCCTTCCTCTCTCGATCTCCCTCTCCTAGGAACATCCACCATCCCATGACAATCTCCAACACATGGGGTATCTAACATTGTAAAAGCAGCAGCAGCAGCTCCATATCTGTCATCCACAGTTGAATGGGGAAGACTAAAGGGAGGGAGTGAGTGCAGCAGCAATAGCATGCAGATAGGTACACCCAACCCCTTCTTATAACATATGTTGCAATATTGATAAATCCCCTATTTCCCTACTTTAGAAAACCATAAAGGATCTAGTTTACCATATTATCTCTTTTTGGGAAGTCCATTTCCCCATTTGCATTTTTAAATCCCAGTTCCTCAACTAACATGACACTACCTGTGCAGGGAAAAGATAGAACTCAAACACTACCTGATCTTTGGATCCATTGAGGTGGGTGAGATCTCTAATCATGGGGCTCATCATAGGTTAAGATTGGCTTAAAAATGAAGTGATGTATGATTTGCATTTTCAAATCCCAGTTCCTCGACTGACATGACACTACTTGTGCAGGGAAAAGATAGAACTCAAACACTACCTGATCTTTGGATCCATTGAGGTGGGTGAGATCTCTAATCATGGGGCTCATCATAGGTTAAGATTGGCTTAAAAATGAAGTAATGTATGATTTGTTTTTTTCTTTTTTCTTTCCTTAAGATTCTTTTACCTAGAATTTTCCTTTCTTACATGTAGTAGAGAAAAAAAGGGACTTGGGTTTTTTTTTTCTGAAGGTTTTTACTTTGATAGATTCTTCTTTAGATTGAGAGAAATGGTAGGTCTACTTGGGAATCTTGTCCCTGTCCGTGAATACTTTTGGTGACATCGATTTTGCAAATCCTTTACTTTATTTGATCTAGTCTGTTTGGATTCCACCGTTTTTACAGTTTTCTAGTCTGCCTTAGGTGAGTTACAGATCCGTCTTTCAATTCTTCTCTATTTTGGCCTTTTTAATTATAATTTTTATACCCTAATTCATGAAATTGATGGACGTTCAAGCTGGAAGAATCTTTCACTTTTTTTATTAAGCATCAGGAGGCTGACTTATGATACTAATATTCTATTGGAAAATTGGGAGAATTCTGGAAGCTAATCATCTCCTCTAGCTTGATGTCAGGTGGGGGTTTTTGTTGTTTTCATTCTTTCTTTATTTTTTTCTGCTTTGTTGATTTGCAGAAGGACCCTTGGGTTTGGATCAGATTTTAGATGCACCTTTGCCTAGGGTATGAAGCTTCGGATTACCCTAGGTCATCGTTCTGAAATTTTCTACATGCAACATGTTGTTGATGTTATTTCTGTTGCATGATTTAGGTTTTTGCATTGAATTGTATGTTATCTATCCGATTCTCTTGGCAGATAATTTGAAATAGTTGCTTTAGCTTAGGCTACTTGGGAGGAAAGTAATTGGATGCACGAAATGAAAGTTGTTTCCTTTTTTAAAAAAATAAGCTTATGAATTGGATCAATTTCTTTAAGTAACCAAAATCCATTTGAATACCGTGCACTGAGAAATCAATTTGGGTGGGCCCCCTTGAGAATTTCCCTCCACTTCAATCATGTTGTATGCTGAATTGCACCTGGATTGCATGCTATGTAATTGGGATGTGGGAAGCTATGCACCATGAAGCATTTATTTTCTCCTTTTTCCCTTTTTTGTTAAGATAATAGAAGAAGGTTACATGCATAGTTGCATATTTCAAGATCATCTCAATGATACAGGCTTTTCAGCATTTGAGAACTTTGATTATATATATATATATATATATATATATATATATATATATATATATATATATATATATATATATATATATATATATATATATATATATATATATATTATTTGTAGTGTAAGAGGTTTTATCATACCTTTTAGTGTTATAAGTCTTAGGCTACATTTGGCCATCACATCAATCTTGATGAATATAATTTTATTCTTAAACCAAATGGAGCTTAAGCCCTTTTTTAACTCTACCAAGGAAACTTCTTGCATTGTCGATCCCAAGCCCAGGTAAAGGAGGAGGGAGAAGGGCATCAAGGTGAGTTGTCCTTTTATTCATGACAAAATAACTCCTAATATGTTGTTTGGTCTCCTTTACATCAGGGCTTTACCTGAGTTTCCTTTTGAAGAGTGACGCAGATAGCATCTTAAACCATGACGAAAGTCAGAAACCAATTCCAAACCCTAAAACCTTTCTGGTCAATGAAATCTTTGATGGGAAGCTAGTATGATCTTGTTCACCACATCATATTTTGTATCTTTGCTTGGAAGATCATTCTTTTACAATAGTGTATGAAAATTTCATGTTTTGTGCTCTCATATGATACTGTGGATTGCTTAAAAACCACAGTATTTTTTGTGTAGGTCAATGTTGTCGAAGGGCTAAGATTGTATAATGGACTGTTTGATAACTCAGAGATTTCTAGGCTTGTTTCATTGGCAAATGACTACACCAAAAATACCATTTAGGAACGGTAACACATTTGGTTCTGGAATGGTTGTAAATTATTAAGCCATTCCCAAGCCAAATGTCTATTATAAATGTTGTTTATTCTATTTGGCATTACACCAATAGTTTCAAAGATTTTCTTTAAAATGGAGCTTGGATATTAGGAACATTGTGTGATCTAGATTGTTTATTCTTTTCTTGTTTTATCTTCTCTTCTTTAGGTCATCTAATTTGAATTTTATTGAAATGCATTTGGAAATAGAACTATTTCTTGGAGATCTTAATTGGGTTTCTTTTTCTTTCTTGCAGGGAATCAGTTATGCAAAGCTAGAAAATTTGTGTCCAATTATAGGAGTCTGTGAGTCGTGACTCTAACTCTCATCTATTTCTTGCCTTTGAAACTTAACCAGTGGTGTAATGTTGTTTGGTGGAAATTCAGCCTTTAAAACTTGCCTCGTTTTGTCACATTATTCAAATTGAGTGCATTTGCTTGAAATAGCGGTGAAGACCGCTTGAGTTGAAGTAGGAATATGCCAATATGTCCTAGAGGGGGGTGAATAGGACTTTTTAAGGTTTTTATGAATTATTAAAAATCCTATCACACTAATCCTATTACAGAGTACAGATTAGGATTACTCAAAATTAATTCTACTGGCTTTCAAGCCTAGTAGAGGATCCAATCACAGAACTATTTAATTCATAATCATGGAGCAGTTATAGTCTATGATGGATGTGACTGTGTGTGAAGTGTGAGTAAGTATAAATGCAGTTAATATAATCACACAAAAGATCAAACACAAGAACCAATCACAAACATAGTCATTTTTATAGTGGTTAAACTACTTGTCTACTCCACTCCCGGCTTCCATACTCAACCCTTGAGTGTACCAGATTTCACTAAGGAGGTTTTCCATGGTTTACCTCAAACCTAAGGTTTTAAATCAGGTTCACCTTCAACCTTTACAGAGGTTTCTACTCGGTTCACCTCAAACCCTGAAGTTTTGCTGGTGCACTCCTAACTAGATGTTTATGCCCACACAGAGCAAGGGTCCACACAACGCACCCGGATGTTTATGCTCTCCACAGAGCAAGGGTCCACACAACGCACCCCGCACGTACACTCCCGTCGGAGGCCTCCTTTGAGGACTTCAAAGGGTGAGCAACACTTAAGACCCAATCCTAAAAAAGAATGATCACAAGTGTCCTCTAGACTCTAAGTACTTATAGATAAGTTGATGAGTCCCTTTTAGCGCAATGTCGAAGATCTCCTCCTTAATATTGAAGGGTCTTCAGCTCCCTTGATCCGCAACACAAAAGATATACCTATACTAGGCTTTAGGTTGGGTCAAGGTTATGATGGAATTCCACTCTCTAAAGATTTTTCTATTAGGAACATAGAGTGATTCCAATCATCTATGCATTCAAGGCATCCCAGCTTAATGATTTGCCATTAAGGTAGTAGCTGGAGGATCCTTGAATGCAGAAGTTCATTCCCCAATCCACTCTATTGAATATCAATGATGAAGATGGATTGGAGGATGAACTCCCTGAGAGAAAGGGCTTAAGATAAATGATATGAAGTTTAAAACACTCAGAAGCATTCTCTTCTTTCTCTGCCAGCAATAAAGACTAACCTCTCTATATATAGGCAAAAGGTTCCAACGGATATAAAACGGTCACATTTATGGCAAAGTTCGATATCATCGAGCACGAGTCGATATGATCGAGCGTATACTCTCGATTGTATCGATGATCCGCTCGATGATACAAACTCAAATGTCATTTTCAATTTTAGAAACCTTTTGCCAACTAGTTGATGGGATCGAGACACACATCGATGTTATCGGATTTCGAACTCCGATTCCATCGATAGATGAGTCGATCTATCGACAAGTGAAAATAAGAGAGACAATCCTTGAAGAATTTCAGGTTCTAATGACATGATCGAGGAACAGTCGATGTCATCGAAATTTGTATATCGATAATATCGAAGTCCTTGTCGATGGGGTCGATAAATCGTATAGATTTACCTATAAGCTTGTTGGACGGTTTATTTTTGATCTTGATCCAATCGACTAGGTCTCGATATGATCGACATATGAATATCGATTTATCGACTGACACCCGATCAACGTTTAAAAACATCCTGAAATTTATACTGGAGGAAACATGCGCCCACTATCAATATGATCGATGACTTCCGATATGATCGATATTTGAATTCAGATTCAATCGGACAGTCATCGATATATCGAAGCTTAGAGAGGTTTTCTTTAGAAAAATAGGGGCGTCGAAAAAATGTCTGTCGATATTATCGATCCACTTTCGATATGATCGATATTCAAATATCGATGATATCAATTGAACCGTCGATATATCGATAAATCGTCCAGATGAATGTTTGCTTGTTGGACGCTTTTATTCCTCACCCGATTGTATCAATTGAGATGCCGAGGAAATCGATAGAGCAAGTCGATCATATCGAAAAGTGAATCGATATAATCGACAGTGTAAGAAAAACTTGAAGATTTTTCTATTTGATAAAAACTTTTATTACACTAAAACTCTAAGATGTTTTACTTATTTTTAAGGGTTTTAATCATCTAGTGTTTTGGGACATGAGATGTGAGGCTATGATTTACTTATGGAGAGCTTTCACACATCCAATTAAGGTAGACACTTGACTTGATCTTCCTGTTAGACGCGGTTGTCCGACTGACTCAACTTACACCGTAATTGACAAACCAGGGCACTAGTAGGTGCACTTTCAATCTTCCACTTTTTCAATTACGTAACAAATTATCCAAAACACCCTAGGAAAATATCTAGACAGATACATCCTAAATTATGTATACATGCATTAGCATAATTTTACAAATTCTAATCACCCATGTACACAATCAGTAATTTCTCCTCCTTTCTTCAAAAACTCCCCCTTTCTTGTTGCGGCAACTCCCCCTAACACCTGCAACATATAAGAGCACAAATATCCAATTTTTCACAGCGGTGTTTGTAATTTTTCTCTCCCTTTTTGTCAGTCATTGACAAAGATATAGCAAGTGATATTGACTGAAAAATTTAAGTACAGATGGGAGAAGCACAAACAGATAGATGTATATAAATGAAAGCAGTGTAAAGTAGGTAATAGGAATGACAATAAAATAAGAATTGATTTCAGCCATATCAATAAAAAGTTTCATTATCCAGAAACATCTATCCCAAAAATATACTGCCACAGACAGCAGTATCAGAATCATCAGACAGAAATGTCAGCCCCATGTAGGGATACCCAAAACAAGTAAACAGAGATGGATAATCACAGTAAACAGGGAACATCATATGCACATCAACAGTGTGTAAGGAAAATAGGTTGATCAAAAAGAAATTCTTCACATAGGCAACCTAACCTTACCAAGTTTGTAATCTATCACACCCATAAATATGACCACAACCATCCAAAAAGATATTTAGGCCTGGAGCATTTCAAGAGGACTTCAGGGTTGTGATGGATGTTTATTCTGGGTAAGCTTATGGGGCAGGAATCCATTCCATAATGCTTTTTGTTGCGTGTTGCAGGACCATCAGTCATTGTCAAACTTTAGAAAGGTAAGTTTCGCAGTCATCTAGCAGCTTCATAATGTGAGTCTGTTCATCCAGAAGATCTTGTATACTGTCTCGTACAGAGATGTTTGGAATGACCTCAACAGAGTCAGAATTTTGCATCAGGCTTCTACTGCTAGGAATTGAACCAGTTCTTCCACCACAAAATACATTTTCAAAGATGTTTAGTCTATGTATGTCTTCAAAGTTGAACCATGCACATGGATGAGGGAGATCATTAGTCGATGGCAGTCCGAATTGACGTGAAAACTTAGATAGAAGACATGGAAACGGTAGTGTAGTGATGGATGCTTCTATAAACACATGGATCAGCTGCTGTACGATCAGAGTGGGTAGGCATATTGGAATTCTCAGATGAATGTCATGTAAAATGTTGAGGATGTATGGCGAGAGCTGGTTGCCAGAGACTTGACAGGGATAGACGTTCGAGCTAAAAATGCTATAGAGAATTTTATAGGTAGGATCAAGATACTTGACATGAAGAACATTTTTGGCATTCCTAGGAATGGTGGCACCATTACACAATGCACGAGTAACTTCCCCCCACACACCTAGACCATTCATATTTCGATTTGATAGAGGTATTTCAGTCATTTTCAAGTTAAGAATCCTACTTACCCGGTTTGGTGCGATGTATTCAATCCGATTTATGACCGAGACCGAGATAACTGGGGGATCTTTTTCAACATTGTAGACCAAACTTAGAAACTAATGTACCAGATTATGTTGAAAAGTTCCTCCAAGGTTCACAACATTTTCCCACCCAATTTGTTTCAAGAGATCGATGATCCTAAAGGGTTCAATGCTCTTTTTCTGAACCATTCGTTCCGCCACAAGGTTTAAGTTGAACAGAGGAAAAGAGGCAGTTGCATCCTGCTTACCTTTCTTCTTTTCAGTTGATGCATGCTGTGGATGAACTAATCCTTTATTTTTGCCCATCTTGGAGAGATGAAATATCCAGGTCTGAGAGCATCAGATGCGGCTCTCCTTTTTGGTCTTTCAATTCTTACCAAGCAATGACAATCTATCCCTTTGATCATGTTCCCAGATCCTAAATTTTGATTTTTAATTTCAAGTTCTAGGGAAGATCAACCGTCCCGACGTTTCAACTACCCAGAGAGTCATCGATTCTATCGATTCTCAATCGATGTGATCAACATTCATCAGTGACCAATCGACGCTCATATCGAAAGTGGATCTTTCCAAGTTTTTCTGCAGTCTGATGATCATTCATGTACAGAATAGTATATCCACTAAAGTTCTTAGCAAAAATTATCAGCAAAATTTTATATAGCTTCTGTACTACAAGGGTCACATTTGATTGTTAATGTGCAAAAAAAAAAAAATGAGGTGAGAGACCTCAGATTTTTTCTTCTGCAAAATTGCATCATTTCAACAAGTATCTAGATTTTGATGCATAACCTGGACCAGTTTCTTCACTCTTAGTGTTTCTCAATATCATTCCTTTCTTTTCCTATAATTATGTAGCAATGGCTGTTTGCCCGAAAACCCTTCATAATTGATTTTCCTGATCGATATAGGATCTCACATTCTTCTTTGTTGAAATTGACCACATGCCCATTATCACAGATTTGAGAGATGCTTAGTAGGTTATGTGCCAAGACTTTTATGCAAAAAACATTCTCATTTTTAAATAAACTGAGTCCTTCTATGATTCCCTGTCAATTACTTCAGCAGTGGTTCCATCTCCGTAGGTGACTACCCCTTTGTGAAGATCCTTATAGTTTGAAAGGAGGGACTTATCACCTGTGGCATGTCTTGAGCAACCACTGTCAAAGTACCATTTAGCTACATTGCCTGATAAATGATCTGAATGAGTAACAAGGCAATTTGTCTTTTCATTAATCACCCACTTTGTGACAGGAGTTTTACTTGTGGTGGATTTGTTCTTCTTATCTGATTTGTCCACATGACTTAACTGCTCCTTCATCCTGTCAATTATCTCAAGTGGTGATGATTGTATACTTCTTTTGTTTAGCTCATAAACTAACTCCTTATTTTTGTAATGAGCTGGGATAGGTTTGATGTTACTACTGGATGCAACAGATTTTTTAAATGGTTGTGCATTATATTTAGTTTTTGTTCTAGCCTTTCCATAACCTAATCCCTTTTTTTCCTCTCCATATTTTCTCATTCCTAACAGTTTTTTTAATTTCTCACCACTCTGGGAAAATTTACAGTTTATTTTGGCAATTTTTCTAGATTCTTCTCGATCATTTTGAAGTGTATAGTTTTTATTTTGAAGGATCAGGTGTTCCTCATTTAGAGCTTTGACTTGTTTCTTTAATTTTTCTGTCTCAGATTTTAAAAAGATGTTAGTTCTTTCAAGTCTATCATTATTTGAGTGACATTGCTGCAAATCAGTAATTAGATGAGTATTAATATTTGAAGCTTTATCCAGATCTAGTTGCAGCAATTCCTTTTTGTTCTCAATTATTCCAAGTCTTTTGACAGTATTAATGCTATGAATGTAGAGTTGATTGTAAGCGTCTTGTAATTCATTTTGCTCTTTATCTTCTTCTTCTTCAATTTCCTCATTGTCAGATGAAAATGATTCAGTAGCTTGTTGTTCTTTTTCAAATTCAGTTGGAATGGTTGAAGTAGTGGATACCATAAGTATTTTTAAGGATTTTTGATCTCCATCACTCTCTGAGTCACTGTTTTCTGAGTTTGACTCTTCTGTATCATCCCATGTGGCAACCATCGCCTTGCTCTTGATTTTTCTATTTGGACATTCAGTAGATAGGTGTCCATACTCATGACAGGCATAACATTGTGGTTTTTTGGTTCTTTTCCCAAATTTTCGTGTAGAAAGTTTGTCATCCACCCTTCTACCTCTAGAGGGGGGGCCGCGATTCCTTTGAAAGAATCTTTTGAATCTTTGTGCAAGCAAAACCACTTCCTCATCTTCATCTTCTTTTTTACTCTCACTGTCCTCATGTTTTATTTTCTTTAACGCTCTTAGGACAGTTTTTTTGGATTTTTGGGGTTGTGTGAAGTGTAGTTCAAAAGTTTGTAGGGAACCTACTAGTTCTTCTACTTTCATCTCATCATTATTCCTACACTCCTCAATTGTTGTTACCTTGGGATTGAACCGTTCCGGTAGGGATCTTAAGATTTTCCTACATATTTTAGGTGTCGAAACCTTCTCTCTCAATCCACCATGGAGTTACAAATGATATTCAATTTGGTGAAAAACTCCATAAATGTCTCATGCTCTTCCATCCTGAGATTTTCGAACTATGAAGTTAAAAGTTATAGTTTAGATCTCTTCACAGTGCTTGTGCCTTCATGGGTTGTTTTCAATAAGTCTCATGCTTCTTTAGAGGTCCCACACTTACTTACCTGATTGAAAAATATCTTGGTACACAGCATAGTAGATGGCATTCATTGCTTTTACTTCAGCATTTCACTGTTCTTTGTCAAACGCCATCCACTTTTCATTAGGTTTGGGTTTAGTGATTGTGGTTTCATTTTCAAGTACAATTTGTTCAGATGGTACCACATATCCTTTTTCAACTACATCCCAAACTTCATGATCCAAGGATCTTAGGAAGTAATGCATTCTAGCCTTCCAGTAAGCATAATTTGAACCATCAAATACTAGAGGTCTAGTGATAGATGAGCCCTCTCCTTTAGCCATATTCCTTAACTTCAATCAAGATCACTCTCTAGGTGGTGAAGCCCTTAAAGAGAGACCCACTCTGATATGAATTGAAATAGCGGTGAAGACCGCTTGAGTTGAAGTAGGAATATACCAATATGTCCTAGAGGGGGTGAATAGGACTTTTTAAGGTTTTTATGAATTATTAAAAATCCTATCACAGAGTACAGATTAGGATTACTCAAAATTAACTCTACTGGTTTCCAAGCCTGGTAAAGGATCCAATCACAGAACTATTTAAATGATAATCATGATGCAGTTATAGTCTATGATGGATGTGACTGTGTGGGAAGTGTGAGCAAGTATAAATGCAGTTAATATAATCACACAAAAGATCAAACACAAGAATCAATCACAAACACAGTCGTTTTTATAGTGGCTTGACTACTTGTCTACTCCACTCCCGGCTTCCACACTCAACCCTTGAGTGTACTGGATTTCACTAAGGAGGTTTCCCATGATTCACCTTAAACTTAAGGTTTTAAATCAGGTTCACCTTCAACCTTTACAGAGATTTTGTAAGACCCGTATCCTAAATTGTACTGTTCCGTCAACTTTCGCGATCCTTCCCATCGAATTCCAGCAACCTGCCACAGATAATCGACGTTGCGCACGACCGTAAGTCGTATCCTATACATTTGAGTCAGCTTAATCTGAGACTTGTACCATTGCGACCGCACCATCGTCGCGGTTCCAACGCCGTGACTCACGCACCGATCCGATACCCTGACGAGGTGATGTGGACCCACGTTCAGTTCGAGCAAAAATACCGCGCGTTGCAAATCTCAAAAGAATCTCTACAATATGTCAAATCAATCCCATCAATCACCTCTCATGTCAAGTACACACACCCATGCTGTCTTTCTCCACAAGTTAAACAAACCCAAAAGTCAACCAAGCTCTCACCTCACCCATCACTCACATCATACATCACTCACCCTTTCACCCATCACACTCATCCATCACCTCTCTTTCAACCGTCCCATTTCTCTCATTTCTCAACATTTTCCAAGCCAAGCAAGAGCATTCCACATCCAAGCTCTCTTCCATGTGAGTGAGTGCATGTTGGTGGCCCACTTCCCATCCCAAATCTCTCATCCTAGCCATTCATTCTTCATCTTCCACCATCAAAGTGAAGCACTAGGAGACCGGCATCCCGACGGACCAATAAGATCAACTGGTGGGTGCTTTCATATCCTAGTTTTTCATGTTTTAAAGATGGGCCAAGTGAGGCCTACCGATCAATGGTATGGATCTCACTTTGGACCCTAAGATGTGGCCGATGGCTCGTCTTGATCATCAATATCATTCCATGATGGGGCCATTCTCTATGGACCCCATCATGATGTCTACTTTCCTTGCATTAAAGAGGTCATCAGACCGTCCATTTTTAGTGGAGAAAAATCTCCACCATTGATCTTTGAATTGGTGGGCCCACTTGTATTAGGGCCCACTCGATGTACGATTGAATGCAAGGGAGGGCTCATAGTGGCGGAGCCCTCCATCACGCGTGTCCCACTCTATCTCTCTCTCTCTCCCTCTTTTTATTTATTTATTTATTTATTTTGGTGTGTGTGATGTAATGGCCGTGTGGCCCACTTGGATGGACCCCACCATTTGGTATGTATTGACCAAGCCTTCTTAAAGTGGGCCCATCTTATAAGTATTGTACTCATATTATCCATCATGTGCTAGCCCACCTAAATAGGGCCCACCTTGTATACGTTGTTAACCACCCAAAAACGTTCAGCGTTTGTACGTTACTGGAAAGGAAAACACAAATATGAGTTATTTTTCCAAGCGTTGGAGAAGGGACACTCATATAGGCCCCACCTTGGTGTATGTTTTTAATCCACACCATCCATTCTATTCTCTAGATGTTTTTAGCCGATGAGCCGAAAAATGAAGGTGATCCGAGTATCTGGTGGGCCAAAGTATAGAAAACAGTGGTTTTCACCAATAAAATGCACTTTAACATTTCTATACCTCCAAAACATATCGCATATTGGACTCTTTTGGTCTGTCTCAAGCTGTAGAATGCAATGGGTGAGGTAGATTTACCTACTGTGGGCCCCACTTGTGAAAAACCATGGAAAAACCATGATTTAAAAAACAAAAACTAAGTAGCCAGCAGCTACTGCCACTGACAGTGCAGCAGGCGCTGCTGCGCTGGGCGGTCCCTGGCCGACCGTAGATCCCTAAAAGTGGACCCCACCTTGATGTTTATTTATCATCTAACCCGTTCATGAGGTGGGCCACCCCCTGAGGCGGGCCCCCTCCAAATTTCAGCCACATCTAACGCTCAGGTGGCCCACATCAGAGAAAAATAATTTGAATTGAGTGCTTACCATTGAAGCCCTTTCATGGGCCATAGAAGTTTTGGATCATAATGTAATTTATTTTTCCTTTTTGTCCAGGTCTGTATGACCTTCTCAACGGTTTGGATGGAAAATATACATTATGGTGGGCCCCACGTGGGACCCACAGTGATGTAAGTGTTTTATTCCTACCACCGTCCACGTCCAGTCCAGCCGCTAGACTAGCGGACGAAGTGGAGATACCTCGTTTTCAACACTTGAGGTCTTGGCACGATCCCTGGTGGAGGTGGCTCGCATGGAGCGTCTGTACTAATGGGGTGGGACCCACCATGATGTATGTTCTCTCCACACGTCCATCCTTATGGACTTCACCATGATGTATGTTCTCTCCACACGTCCATCCTTATGTACTTCACCATGATGCATGTGTTGCATCCAAACTATCCATCCACTTTGTAAGTTCATTTTATGGCTTGAGACAAAACATGAGTAAGATCTAAGGTTTAGGTGGAGCCCACCATGACATGTGTTTCATTCATGTCAACCATCACGAGGTGGGACCCACCATAATGTATGTTTATCTTTGTCGTCCATTTGAGGTGGCCCATATTGATGTATTTGTGGCCGTTGTTGAGGCCCACCTTGGCGATTATAGGGCCCGATTAGTGTGGCCCATTTAATAAATGTAAGGCCATGTGATTAGGCTCACCTTGATATGAATGTAAGACCCATGGGTTGAGGCCCATAGAGATGTATTAGGGCCCATGGGTTAAGGCTTATTGTAACGTATTAAGGCCCATTTTGATGTATTCTAAGGCTCATGGGTCGAAGCCCATTGGTTTATATAAGGCTCACGTGATGGTACCCATATGGATGTACTTGTGGCCATCCGTGGAGGCCCACCTTGATGCATTTGTAGCCCTTATTTATGGCTCATTGTTGCGGTTCATTTTGAGGTGTATAAGGCCGTTGTTGAGGCCCACTTTTCTATAAATATAGGGCCCATATTATGAGGCCCATTATGATGTATTTCAAGGCCCATGGGTTATGGACCATTGCAATGTACATAAGGCTCGCTGGTGAGGCCCATTAATACAGCCCATTTGATGAATGTAAGGCCCATGTGATACGGCCCATTCAATGTATCCAAGGCCCATGGGTCGAGGCCCAACGGGATGTCCTTAAAGTCCATTGCGATGTGTGATTTCCCATGGTTCATGTAATGATATTTATGGCGGGTTGTACCTAAGAAACAATGATGGTTTGACGTCCACATTGTATGTACAATGTTGGTTAAATGTCCGCATTGTAACTTTCCTTAGGGCCCATTGATAAGCCCATACTCATTAATATTCTTTACTTTATAACATGCTTAGTATGACTCCATGATTCATGCCCATACGCATCATATGCATGCTTGATATGAAGATTATATGATCATAGCATAAGCCATTGGGCTGAGTCATTTACGGGACTCCTTATGAGATGGAGTGTCCCACATGATCGCGCAGTATGCGCTGGATTGCTGCATGATTTGACGGTGTGATTCATGCATCTCACATATGTATGACTTGATCACTGCACGCCCTAGCGACATCAGGGTTGTGGCTCCACAGGTACATCATGAATGGTCGTATCAGATACCGAAAATACTTGGTTCTAGCACTGTGGGCACTTAGGATGTCCTTGGGTGAAAGTTCCAGAACCTTTTTGGTACTAGGAGATACTCCAACGTCTAGACCGAGTGGATACACAAGCGCCCGAGTGCCGAATACCAGTAGGCCGCGTCTCCCACTGTGTCGTGGTCAGTTAGAAGGGGTTGTGGCCTTATCCACCTAAGTGAGGGGGCTATAAGCTATGCTGAGTTTGACCCGCTCAAAAATGAGTCCGCTATCGATGAGCCGGGTAGGTATTGGCAGACTACTGATCAGGCTGATAGTGAGGTCTATTCTGCTTGCTTGACTGTGCAGCTAGGGAGGTGGCAGTCTCTGCGAAGTGTATCAGACCCCGGTGATATCCAGAGATAAACTGTACTGATATGTGTACATGATGAGTACCGACTTGCTTAGATTTCATTTCGCATATGACATTCGGCTACTTAGGCCTTGCATTACATCGGTGTGGCCGATGGCACTCATATCTCGTATTGCATGGCCTTGGTATGACTGATAGCATTCATGCCTTGCATTACATAGCTTTGGTATGGTTGATTGTGTTCATAGACTTACCACATACTTCCGCACTACTCTGATATTGTACACTTGGCGTTTGCCTTATGCACACACTTACACTATCCTCTAAGCTTTTGTAAGCTTATACACGATAGTTGCGTGCAGGTAGCGTTGGACAGCAGCAGTGCTGAGGAAGGAGCGCGTATCAGACCATTTTAGAGCTTTTGATCACCTTGTATTTCCTTTCCGCATTGTACTTAAAGTTTTTGATATAGTGGATATGTGGTGATGTTGTTTTGTGACTTGGTTATGCTTGTGGTTATGCTCCATTACAAAAAAACAAAATATTTTAAAAATCCTCCTTGTAGGATCCCAGGATCAAAATCTGGCATTTAATTGTCAGGAGTCGAGAATGGGGCACTACGGGTTGTCGGCACCGGATTCGGTAATCAGGATTCATGTGAATCTGATTTTCAGGTTTGGGGCGTGATAGGTTTCTACTCGGTTCACCTCAAACCCTAGAGTTTTACTGGCGCACTCCTAACCAGATGTTTATGCCCACACAGAGCAAGGGTCCACACAACGCACCTGGATGTTTATGCTCTCCACAGAGCAAGGGTCCACACAACGCACCCACACGTACACTCTCGTTGGAGGCCTCCTTTGAGGACTTCAAAGGGTGAGCAACACTTAAGACCTAATCCTAGAAAGGAATGATCACAAGTGTCCTATGGACTCTAAGTACTTATAGATAAGTTGATGAGTCTCTTTTAGCGCAATGTCGAAGATCTCCTCCTTGATGTTGAAGGGTCTTCAACTCCCTTGATCCGCAACACAAAAGATATACCTATATTAGGCTTCAGGTTGGGTCAAAGTTATGATGGAATTCCACTCTCTAAAGATTTTCCTATTAGGAACATAGAGTGATTTCAATCATCTATGCATTCAAGGCATCCTAGCTTAATGATTTACCATTAAGGTAATAGCTGGAGGATCTTTGAATGTGAAAGTTCATTCCCCAATCCACTCTATTGAATATCAATGATGAGGGTGAATTGAAGGATGAACTCCCTTAGAGAAAGGCCTTAAGATAAATGATAAGAAGTTTAAAACACTCACAAGCACTCTCTTCTTTCTCCGCCAGCAATAAAGACTAACCTCTCTATATATAGGCAAAAGGTTCCAACGGATATAAAACGGTCACATTTATGACAGAGTTCGATATCATCGAGCACGAGTCGATATGATCGATCGTATACTCTCGATTGTATCGATGATCCGCTCGATGATACAAACTCAAATGTCATTTTCGCTTTTGGAAACCTTTTGCCAACTGGTCGATGGGATCGAGACACACATCAATGTTATCGAATTTCGAACTCCGATTCTATCGATAGATGAGTCGATCTATCGACAAGTGAAAATAAGAGAGACAAGTCTTGAAGAATTTCAGGTTCTAACAATATGATCGGGGAACAATCGATGTCATCGAAATTTGTATATCGATGATATCGGAGTCCTTGTTGATGGGATCGATAAATCGTATAGATTTACCTATAAACTTGCTGGACGATTTGTGTCTGATCTCGATCCAATCGACCAAGTCTCAATATGATCGACATATGAATATTGATTTCTCGACTGACCCCCGATCAACGTTTAAAAACATCCTAAAATTTATATTGGAGGAAACATGCGCCCACTATTGATATGATCGATATTTGAATTCAGATTGAATCGGACAGTCATCGATATATCGAAGCTCATAGAGGTTTTCTTTAGAAAAACAGGGGCACCGAAAAACTGTCTGTCGATATTATCGATTCACTTTCAATAGGATCAATATTCAAATATCGATGAGATCGATTGAACTGTCGATATATCGATAAATCATCCAGATGAATGTTTGCGTACTGGACGCTTTTTGTCCTCACCTGATTGTATCGATTGAGATGCTGAGGACATCGACAGAGTAGGTCGATAATATCGAAAAGTGAATTCATATAATCGATAGTGTAAGAAAAACTTGAAGATTGTCCTATTTGGTAAAAAGTTTTCTTACACTAAAACCCTAAGATGTTCTACTTATTTTTAAGGGTTTTAATCACCTGGTGTTTTGGGACATGAGATGTGAGGCTATGATTTACCTATGGCGAGCTTCCACACATCTAGTTGAGGCAGACACTTGACTTGATCTTCCTGTTAGGCACGGTTGTCCGACTGACTCAACTTACACCGTAATTGACAAACCAGGGCACTAGTAGGTGCACTTTCATTGCTTTGACCTGTTTATCTAGTTTCAGTTTATAGGCCACCGATCAAATGGTTAAGATTGTTTTCATTAGTGATATCCATTTTAACCTTTTGTGCATCTTTTTGTGAAAAGCTTTCGGTACATTTCTTCCCCCATCTATCCATAAGACACCAGTCACCTGGCACTTGATCTTGCATATCCTCAAGATAGTGGCATGACAACAACTCTCCTAAGATCTACAATCTCACAATGCACTTCAATTGCTAAAGAAACAAATATTCAAAGCCTTTTTCACACTTTAAAACAATGGGTTTACTTTAAATTTTTTCCAAGCTGACTACCGAAGGGAATTCTGTAAGCTAACGATGGTAAGCTCAAGATGAATCTTAGGCTTTCCATTTTCCTTTGTTTTGTATTTGACCTTCCTTTTTCTAGTAATGAATACGTTGTCATCTTGCCTTTAGAATTTCATCAGTATGCTTTTACTTATGCAGGGAAGTTTTACAGGACCTAAGATCTTTTGGTCTAGTTCTAGTCTCTCGACTAAAGCTACTGGCTATGGACTAGTACTCTTGAATTTTGATGCCTACTAATGTTTTTCAATGGTTTCTAGACAAACGCTTTCTTCTAGTTTAAAAACACATGGTGAATACAAACACACATATTGTTAACGCTTTCCATTTTCTTAATCATCTAAACCATTAACTTGCAATCAAAGTATTGGGAATAGTATGAGACCTGTATGAGACCTGCCTGCAGGTATTTTTATAAAATAGTTCAAGAGCCATATATCCTTGAGTTCCTCCTACAACTGTGACTGATAAATGGCTTTCATCTGTTGGGTAGAACTTTGTGAGCCCAAAGTCGGCAACTTTTGGCTTGAAGTTGTCATCAAGGAGAATGTTGTGAGATATGGGGCAGACGAGACCAACCAATCTCTCGCAAAATCAGGATTAAGCTCTAATCTAAATTTTGACAACCCATGCCCTCCATGTCAGATTTGAAGGTGCTAGCAGCTCTTTTCTCCTTTCAATCACAATTTTCAATCATTTAGTTTCTTTTTCCAACTTAAAATAATTGTGATTATGCAGGGAAACTGCCTTTATGTGACAGAATCTGATGTGAAGGTTATGGGGCCTGCCTAATTTTGCAGGATCTCATTCCCAAATGGATACTATATAAGAAGCTATCATTTTGAAGACTATGGAGCTATTCAATTTTATTTTATTTTTTTGAAGGCTATGGACTAATCAATCAGTCATACCTACCAATTTGAATCCCCATTCAAGAGGGATTCTCCATCATATGTTTTCAGTGAATTGATGTTTGCTTGCACTACTCAATGAATTGGTAGTTAAAAGGAAAGAATGCAATTTCCATGAAATTTACATTTTAAAATGATGCTAGATTAGCTAGTCAAACCAATCTCGTGCTTTTGAGTTAACTGCCATTCTGGAGTTGTATGATCAATGTGATCCCATTTTTTTTCACTATTTTACATAGACAAGAATAAACATACATAAAATGTCTCATTTTGGATTGTGATTTTGTGTGTTTTTATTTTATTTTTTTTAATACACTACAAGACAATATACTTTTAGCGTCGGCCAAAATCGCTGGTAAAAACCCCCCCAAAACCGCCATCAAGCGCTGCCAAATGGGTATGTTGGTAAATGTTTTAGCAGCGCTAAGGTATTTTTAGCGGTGCTTGTACGAGTGCCGGTAACTAAGGAGCCTTTAGCGCCACAAATGGAGGAAAAACCGCTGCCAAAAGTTAATACAATCGCCGCTAAAAGCAGTTACTAACACTTTTAGTCACGAAAAAGCGCCGCAAAGATCTATACAAGCGCCGCTAAAAGCCATTGTGCAATTTTAAGAAGGCCCAGTAACTCTTTTATATTATTATATACAATTCTATTGAAACCTGCATTTTTTAAAAACATGTTGCAATATAATGAAAACTGAATATTACACAAAATTTATATTACTATACAATAAAAAAATATAATATTTATTACAATAAATTGAAAATGGTCTTAAATTATAAATAAATAAATAAACAAAAAAATAAAATCATCTATATGGTATACTCCTAGCACGAGTGGCATCAAAAGGCTAAAGTGCTTGTAAGCCTAAATTTAGGCGGAGTTGATTAAAATCTTGCACACATGGCAAAAAAGAAAGAAGTCAAAAAGTAGCATTAGGAATTTATGAACTTTACAGCTTTGAATTGACTGCAAAATTCATAGATTTAATTTTCTAATTATCATTAACGCACAATATTCAACCATTAAAATAGAAAAATATTGAAATAATAAAAACTTTTTAGAATTTTTAAAATTTAAAAATTATTTTAAAAAAAAAAATGTATGCATATACACCAAAAAATAAAATGTAAAGTTTAAAGTTCAAGTGAAGGTTTGTAATGTTTTCACCTTTTTTATGGATAATTAGGCATTATTCATTAATTAACTCATCCTAATCATGATTTTCAACCTGAAAGACTTGAGCCTCAATCATAAACTTTTAGGTCTTTGACAACAAACGTCGGGCAGGACATATCTAAGGATTTATAAACTATTTTGATATCTTCATTGAAGAATAACAGTTTCATTTTATTTCCACATTTGTTAGCATAAACATGTTCCACCAAAAGAATAAACCTGCCAACATCTACATATTACTCATGTAACGAGTGTTAACATGTAAGAGACTGCATTATGAAGTGTGAATAGCTCATCGGTATTGCATTAGGAACACTAAAATATATACGAGGGGGAATATCTTAACTGACATTCAAGATAACTCTCAATCACCTATCTTATATATATATATATATAGCTCTATGTGCATCCTATCCCCCTCTGCCAACAACCCCCTCAAACACAAGTTGCTCTAAGAAAGACTAGATGGTTTGAAGGGTATTGCAAGTAAGAACAGTAACACAAAATCTTCAGTAGTAGGCTTCCAGCGTGAAGTGATGCTACAATGGGCAACAACAGTGGATAATAGATGCACGACAATAATTTGATACGAAGCGGAAGGCACTGTGACGTAGTTGCAATAAGGGCTGATTGCAACAAGAAGATATCCAAAACGGTGATCGGAATCAGATAGACAAAAAGGCACAACATCGAGAGTGAAGATCAGAACAACCATGAAAATTGGTGAACCGAAGATTAACTCCCTAGACATGAAACTGATCTGTAGATAGGAGATCTGATCAGGAAACAGAACATGCGAACTGTAAGACCCGTATCTTGGTCCGTACCTTTCCGTAGACTTCTGCGGTCTTATCGGTCGAATTCCGGCAACCTTCGACCCTTAACCGATATCGACACGCGACCCTGATTCATATGCCGACAACCCGAGTCGACTCAACCCGAGACTAATACCATAGCGACCGCGCTGTCGTTGCGGTTTCGATACCGCGACTCGTGCGCCGAGGCGATACCCTGATCAAGAGATATGGGCCAACGTTGGGTGCGAGAAAATGCCGCGCGTTGTGAAACCCAAGGGAATCTCTATGATGTGTCACATCAATCACATCAATCCCATCAATCAATCAATCCATCAAGCCATCACATGTCAAGTACACATCACTTTATTTTATTTTCCCAAGCAACCACAAAAGTCTCCCAAAATCATACCTCTCTTACACAAAAAGCCACAAAAGTCAAGCTTTTCTTACACCTCCCATACCTCTCTTACACAAAAGCCACAAAAGTCAAGTTTTTCTTACATAACCATCACTCACCACATCCATCCATCACTCTCTCTCTCTCTCTCTCTTTACAACTCTCTCTCTCTTTCTCTCTTTCTCATTTCAAAAATCCTAAAGCCAAGAGATCCCACGTATGGAATTTTGCAAGAACTCCTAAGCTCCAAGTGGCCCACCTTCCTACCCCATCATCTCTCATCTCAACCCTTAATTCTTCATCACATCCATTAAAGTTGAAGCCAAGGTGCCAAGGAACCCCTAGGAGCAAGAAGATCGGACAGTGGGTGCCTCTATAGGGTAGTTTTTTCTTATTTTTATGGTGGACCAAGTGAGGCCCACCGATCAATGGTGTGGATCTCACTTGGGACCCTATTATGTGGCTGATGGACCACTTGGATCATCATGATCATTCCATGATGGGGCCATTCTCCATGGACCCCATCATGATGTTTATTTCATTCAGAAAGGTCATCTAGACCGTCCATATCGGTGGGGAATGGATCTCCACCGTTGATTTGCATTTTTGATGTTCCCATGTTCAAAGGAATCCGTTTATTGTATGATTTCATTCAAGGGAGGGCTCATAGTGGCAGAGCCCTCCATCACAAGGCGTGTCCCACTCTCCATGTCTCTCTCTCTTTTATTTCTTTTATTTTATTTTATTTTATTTTATCTTTATGTAATAGGATTGTGTGGCCCACTTGAATGGATCCCACCTTGAGATTTTTTATTTTAATTAAATCTTTATTCAAGTGGGGCCCACCTTAGACGATGTGCCCATGTCACCCATCAGTGGTGGCCCACTTCATCAGGGCCCACCATTATCAAAAAAAAAAAAAAAAGAACAAAACCATCCAGCGTCAGGGACGCTGGACGTTTCATGAGAAAGAAGAAAAAGGAAAGGGGCTTTTTGGTGGTCCACTTGCTGAGGACCCACCGGGATGTATGTAATCAATCCACGCCGTCCATCCCATTGTCCCCCAAATTTCATACATTGGGCCAAGATTTGGAGCTGATCCAATCACCTGGTGGGCCATAGCGCCAAATACTGCGTCTTCACCATTTAAATACTATTTTCTTATTTTATTTCACTTCCTAAGCTCAAAAAAATTCAAACTTTGGACTCATTTCGACTGTAGCGGGCCGTTGAACGCAATGGTCGGAACAGATTTTGGTGAAGCGGGCCCCACGTGCGAAAAACTCTAGAAATCGGGTTTTCCCAAAAATTTGCAAGAGGCCATGCCTCTTCCTCTGACCATGTGCAGAGTTGCACGCTGCTGCCTGCAGCTTCAGCGCCAGGCGAGCGAGCGTCCAGTAGGGGCCCACGGCCCTGCGTGTGGGCCTCACCATAATGTTTGTTTGCCATCCAACCGGCTCATGAGGTGGGCCGCCCCGGTAGTGCCCCCCCCCCCCCAAAAAAAATAAAATGGGACAGATCCAAAACTCAGGTGGCCCACACCACGTGAAACAGTGTGGATTGAATTCTACCATTGAAAAATTTTTGGGGCCCACAGAAGTTTTGGATCAAGATGAAATTTATGTGGTCCCTTCATCCAGGTCCGAGCGACCTTATGAACGGGTCGGATGGTACTTAAACATTACAGTGGGCCCCACATGGGACCCACAATGTTGTATGTGTTGTAGTCCACCGTCCAGTGGACGGTGGCACCCACCATAACGTCTCTGCCCTCCCACCGTCCAGCGGACGGTGGGGCCCTTGGAGTGCATGTGTGGTCTTCACTGTCCAGTGACAGTGGGACCCACCATGACGCACGTGATGTATCCAAACCGTCCATCCCCTTGGTGGGATCATTTTAAAGCATGATGCTAGTGATTTGGGTGGGCCATTTACACATGGGTTAGGCCCATCTGATTTGTAACAGGCCTATGGGCTAGGCCCATTTGATTTATGAAATGCTTATGGGTTAAGCCCATTTGATTCATACGAGGCCTATGGACTTGGGCCCACTTGCTATGTAAAGCCTATGGGTTAGGCCCATTTGATTCATATAAGGCCTATGGACTTAGGCCCATTTGATGTACTTCAAGGCCTGTAAAATTGGACCCATTTGTTGCATTCTTAAAGCCCATGGAAGTGGACCCATTTGATATATTGTAAGGCTCATGGGACTAAACCCATTTGATTATAAAAAGGGTCCATGGGATTAGGCCCATTGGATTTATTTGAGACCCATGAGTTAGGCCCATTTTATTTGTTTAAAGCCTAGGGATTTAGGCCATTTGACTCATAAAGGCCTATGGGTTGAGGCCCATTTGATGTACATGTGGGGGCCCAATTGATGTGGCAAATTTATTACATATTAGGCTTATGAGGCTAGGCCCAATTGATGCAATCCAAGGCCCACGGGTTTTGACCCATGACAATGCACTTAAGACCCATTGGTGTGGTCCATTGATATGACTCATTGATGAATAAAAGGCCCATATAATAGAGCCCATTTGATGTATTTAAGGCCCAATGGGATGCACCTAAAGTCCATTGCAATGTGTGAGCCCAATACAGTTTATGTAACAATGTTTGTGACGATCGTACCTTGGGAGCAATGTTGGTTTGACGTCCACATTGCGAGTGTAATGCTGGTTGGATGTCCACATTACGACTCTCCTTAGGGCCCATTACTGGGCCGTACTTATTGTGTATAGGCTGTCCAGGTCCATCTGTATTGTAAGATAGTTCATTTTATTATAACATGATTAGTATAGTTTCATGACTCATGATCATACGCATCATATGTATGCTTGACGTGAGGATTGTCTGATCATAGCATTTACCTTCGGGCAGGTTGTTTTTGGGCTCCTGGTTAGGCGGTGTTGCCCTACATGAGCGCACGATATGTGCAGGATTTGATGCATGACTGGATAGCGTGAATCATGCATATCGTATTTGTATGACATGGATATTGTACGCCCTAGCGACATCGGGGTCGTAACTTCCACAAATGTATCGTGGTTGGCAGGATTGGATACCGAAAATCTTGTTCTACATGGGGTACTATAGATATCCCTGGGTGAAAGTCCCTAAACCCTTATGGTACCAAGAGGTTGCTCCAACGTCTAAACCGAGTGAGTAGATGGGCGCTGAGTGCCGAATACCAGTTGGCTATGCTCTCCACTGTGTCGTGGTCGGTTGGAAGGGGGTGCAGCCTTACCCGCCCGAGAGTAGGGGGCAATGCTTGGCTGAGTCTGACCAGCTCGAGGAATGGGTCCGCTATCGACGAGTCGTGCCCGATATTGGTAGACGGATAGTGTGGTCTCTTTCACTTACCTTATTGCGTGCGATGTGGCGGCAATCTGGTTTAGAGTGTACTAGACCCCGGTGATATCCCATATTTGAGCTGTATTGATGTATGGACATAGATGAGGATCTGTATGCTTGAGTTGCATTGCACATCGCATGGCCTTGGGATAGCCGATACCATTCATGTCTTGCATCACATAAGCCTTGGTACGGCTCATGATATTATGGTTCCATCTGCATATTCCGCATTACTCAGACATTGCATGTTCATATTACTACCTTGCGCACACACTTTCACCACCCTCTAAGCTTTCTGTAAGCTTATGCACGACCGTTGCGTGCAGGTGACGTTGGATTGCAGCAGCGCTGAGGTAGGAGCACGTTCTCAGCGTTTTGGAGTTTTTGTTCTTTACCATTGTATTTCCCTTTATGCTCATTGTACTTGTAAAGTTTTTGATCATAGTAGAAATGTAATGGAGTGCTTGGTTGTTGTTTGTGGGTTATGTCTTTGGTTGAGCTTATTACGAATCAAACTGACATTGAAAATCCTCCTCGTAGCATCCCAGGATTGGAACCTGGCGAATGGGAGCTAGGATCCAAGAATGGGGTTCTACGGAGGCTGTCGGCCCCGGATTCGGCGATCGAAAATTTTGTGAGCCCGGTTTCCGAGTTTGGGGCGTGACACGAACCAAATATAAGGTATCAGGTATGAATTCAAATGCCACTGACTGGTCAACTTCAAGTAACAAATACTAATAAGAGAGACAAATGCCGATGAATTTCAGATGATCAAATCCATTTCCTTCAGTAGATTCAGAAAGATGACAACCTACGACCAGTCGAAGAATGGTTTTTATTCGATCGCGCCCAAATATTCAAAAATCCATTCTGTTACAACCAGTCGAAGTGTTCTCAAGACCAGTCGTAGACGAGGTTTCTGCTACTATAAATTGAGCACGAATTTCAGAGTTTCATATAGAAATTCAAGTAAAATCAAGGATCCACTCTAACATAAGTTTATGTTTATTTTAAGCTACTTTGTGCATAATTAATATTCCTTTTGTTAGCTTATTGTTATTTGATTTTGATCTGCATTCCAATCTGATTTGAAAAAGAGAAAATTCTGTAATTCCTTTTTCTTTAAATCAAAATCAAATACAGCTAGCCCATTTAGTTTAACTTAAAATCAATTAGAACTTAGAACCATTTTAAAGTAAGTATTAGACTTTGAACGTCTACATTCAATCATCTACTCCGATTGGTTCTTCCGGGCTACTACGAAAGGAGAAATCCAAGTATTTTACATTTATTATAATTTACATTTCTTTTTGGTTTGTTTTGAGATTGAGCTAGAAAAATCTCATTGTGTGGTTATCTGAGGAGAGCCAGAAAACTCAGACAGAGGGATTTTTGAATTGTGTAAGCCCAAGTTGAAAAGACACAATTGTGAAGGTTTTAGGTGAACCTGTGAAACCTATTTTGATAGTGAAGGCTGATATCCCCTGTGTGAGGATATTAGAAGTGGAGTAGCAATCTGTGTGGTTGTTTTATAACAGTTAGTGTACACACGGGCGAACCACTATAACTCTTTGTGTTTTGTGTATATGTGATTTATTTTTTCTATCTTTTATCATTCAAAACTGTGGAATGTACGTGTGGATGTGAATGTTGTAATTTTTTCATTTCAAGCACAATGGGGAATGGTGTAATAATTTAGATTTAAATTTCTGTAATTTATTTCAATTCTTTGCTATTTATTTATTCCTCTTTGGTTTGAGTTTTTGATACAAAGGACGTTCTAGAAATAAGGTTGTCCTGCCATAAACCCTTGATTTTTATGGTGTAAAGTTGTCCTTAGAATTGAATTCGTATCAACCTCTCAATACTAGTTTATTGAGGTTACTTTTATTTCTGCTTTAAAAATTGAATTATTTCTATTTGGCTATCTCTTGGTTTTATTCCGCTGTAATACTTTTAATTTGGCATAGTCCTATTCACCCCCCCCCCCCCCCCCCGCTAGGACATATAGATAAGCCATTTCATTACTCCCTATAGGTGAAGATTTGATTTCCCTCCTTGACGTCATTTTTAATGAAAAAAATCAAAAGTTTGTAGGATGATCTGTGAGGCAAGTTTTGGTTTAGGTTTTAGTTGTCCTGAATGCTCTTGTTGGTTACCAATAATATCATGAAATAATGAATTGAATCTTAATATTGCGAATCTTAATATTGCTAAGCCCGGATTACACTATATACTCATGGATCTTAATGTTTTAAATTTTTTCTGATTGATGGATTAATACTTTAAATTTGATTATAAAGTCTACCGTGTGCTTGAGTATAGGAGAAAGTAACGCTCAACATTCATAAATCCTAGACTTCTAGTATATGGATTGTTTTAAAAAATCACTCGAGTTTTTAGAAATTGTCCTATAATTCTCAAATTATTTTTTGCATACTTTGCTCAGGACTAACAAAATGCTAGTTGGGAGTTGTGTTGAGGGTCAAATATTGCATATTAGACCCCATTTATTACCTAAAATTAAGAACATGATACTGTTTAACGGCCTATTTTTAATCATGTTGTGCTGTAAGGTGAATCTAGGAGCCTGGACTGAAAAAGGGTGCTAAAAGTATGAATTTAACACTCTAAAATCACCAAAGTAAGGGACGGACCCCAGGGGACTGAGATCGAAGAATTTACACGTCAGAAATCAGAGAAAATCACGCCACTCGTGTTATATGGACCTAAAAGTCATCCAAAATGCAAGATCACAAGGTTCCCACTATCCATTCGGCTCGAAACTTTATATCTGGCCCGAGAACCATAAATTAACTGTACACGTCAAATTTCAGCCATTAGATCCTTGTGGAAGTGGCCCAACTAATCGATCAGCCCCTAAAATTCTAATTTAAGGCCCACCTGATCTCTAGATATGCTTCGATTTTGGACTCGACCACTTAAATAGGATGGAAAAGTTGATGGACGATGTGGTTTTATCAAAAACATTGAGGTTGGACCCACTTTGCGTAAGTGAGAGTGCATACTGGCTATGCACTTGCAATGCACCGAACTGGTAAAGTCAATCAACAGACCTTTGACCAAAAAATTCAAAAGGAATTCAAATTCCCTCTTCTTCTCACCTACGAACGCTCAAATAGAGTTTATAGATGATTTGTTATGGGCCACCATGATCAATTGGCTGGATGATCGAGACCGTCCATCAGACTTTAAAGGGCCCTATGATCACGGGCTAGGTGACAGAATCCCAGAAGGCAGTGGAGAACGATTTCCAATCATCCAAACAGAAGATAGATGGTGCAATGAAAAATTCCGTGGGCCACATCGAACTTAAGTTGCAACACGTCCTCCCCGACCGATTCTTCAAGCCTCATTCAATGGACAAACTGGATTTCTCAAAGAATCTTGATCATGGGCCCAACAAATCACCAGCGTAGCCTCATGCGTGAGCCCTATTTTATGCATGGATCTGACAATCCAAGTGGGCCACCATGGCTGGCCGATGGGGAGATTCAACCCGTTCATCTTCTCAGCCATCCAAAACATCCTAAATATGAGTCAACTCCGCACTTGGTTGATCACGGTTGTAGGTGAAAACAAAACAGCAAGTTTGCCATTTTTCGTAGTTCCGCATGCATCTACGTAAGCAAGGTCAGTTCGCCAACTGACCTAGCCTCATGCTGCCTATAAAACAAATAATCAGGAGCTTGGAGATTATCAAATCATCTAAGGAGCTAGACGTGGAGCAAGAAGAGAGATGAGGACAATGACGGGTTCTAATCTCCATTCTTCTTCTTTAGTTCTTTTCTTTTATGAATTTTTTCAGAGATTATAACCTCATCATGTCTGGGTAAACCTCTTAATTAGGGCTAAGAGGTGAAGCTTGTAGTGAGATGGGAGACTTTCCTTTATGCCTTCGATTTAAAGTTATTTTATGAATTGATTTTAATTTTAGTTTGATTATAAGGAATACTTTTACTTTTTAATGGTTTGTTGTGACTTAAATTACAATGGATCTGCGATATCTTCTGGTATTTTTTATATATACGTAGAGGTTATGATCGTGGGAACCCTGTTGTTCACCATCGTCTCATAAGCATGGTTGGATGATGGAACCTTTCCTTACGTTTATAACTCTCTTAGAGTAGTTGTGGATTGGTTAAATTTTATTATTTACTTTGTCTCCTAGGCATGGTCTTATGATGGAGTTAGTCTAATTCTCATGCTTCTCATCTCTTGAAAATTGGATCAAAGGAAGTTCATATTGTATCTTCCATCTATATGAAGATATGACTTTGAGTCCAGATGTGTTCTTGAATAAGGCATAGATCTCTCTGATCTCTACAGGTGGATCTTCTGAAAATCTTAGTTTCCTACCTTTGAATTTTCTAAGTTTTAGTTTACTATTTCACCATTAATCCTTCATATTCACTTGATTTAGATTTCATCTTCTTCTAGTTCTAATTCTAGTTACTTTCAGATTATGTACAAGGTTTAGACCCTGTGGATTTGACCTTGGTCTTATCGAGATTATTACTACATCATAACCCTATACTTGGGGTGTGAACAATATGCCTAGGCATTCCACAATTCCAGCACTTAAGGTTCCCTTTGCCTTTGGATTTGGACGTTGATCGAGAAGATCCATTATTTCGCTCAGAATTCTATCTCCATGATCGTAACCAATTGTTGAGGGTCAAATATTGCATATCAGACCCCAGTTATTGCTTGAATTTATAAACATGGTGCTATTTAACGGCCCGATTTAATCGTGTTTGTAATGAAGGGTGTATTTACGAGCTTGGATTGAAATATGATGCTAAAAGCATGAATTTAATGCTCATGAGGGACGGACCCTAGGGGACCAAGACCAACAGATTTACATACCTGATATCTGAGAAAATCATGTCACTCATGTTAAACGAGCCTAAAAATTATCCAGCATGCAAAATCATAGGGTTTCCACCATCCGTTCAACTCAAAACTTCATATATGGCCTGAGGACCATAAATTAACCATACACATCATATTTTAGTCATTGGAGCCCAACGGACAGATCATCCCCTAAAATCCTGATCTGGGGCCCACCTGACATCTGAATATGCTTCAAATTTAGTTTTAACCCCTTAAATGATGTGAAGAAGCGATGGTCGGAACGGATCTCCCACAAACATCACTGTGGACCCCATAGTGTAGTATGTGTACACAATGTACACAAGGCCTGGCTGTGTACCATTACACCTACAGTCACTCAGCGCATGCTGACTAACTAAATCTCTCAAAATAAAACGTCCAGGGACAGACATGCTTCTGCTTGGGTTTCAATTGTGGGCCCCAACCATCACACATTTTGATGATCCAATCTGTCCATTGCATCTCTGGGGTATGCTTGTCCCTCACCTAGGTGTCTTTTTTTCGCTCATGCACATGATCACAAGATTTTCACAATCAAATGGGGGATGAATGGCAGCTTGAGTTGATTCAATGGGCCACGCCAAAACCTACCAAAACCACCCCTACCCGACTGATTTTTTGCTAGGAATCCAATGAACAGGGTAGATTTCTCTGAAAATAATACTATGGGGCCCACCAATCGTCACAGCATACATTGTTTATGCAGGAACGTGCATCCGTAAAAATTGGCCACAGTGGGCCATTTTGTGATCAAGGATGTGATCAGATCAATGATCCAGACCGTCCAAAAGACAAATAAGAGGGTTTTGACCCTATCCAAGAAGTCAAATTACTTGAATGGGTTGATCAGTTCTCTCAAAATCAGATCAAACTCAGTAGGTTGTGTTTTGCTATGCAAAACAAAGGTGTGCGGTTTGTTTTTCTACGAATTAGCGTGCATAAGCAAGGTCGGTTCCTTACAACCGACCTCTTCAGCTGACTACATCACCTATATAAAGAAGACATGAGAGAGAGGAGAGGCATTCATCTAGGGACGTTTTGCAAAACAGAGAGATTAGACGTTTTAGTTTTTAGTTTTATTTTTTGTTTTAGTTTTTTTTTTTCTTTTGAGACTTTGTTAATCATGCCTGTGGTTAGCTAACCTCTTAGCTAGGGATAAGAGGTGAAGCTTGTAGCGTGATTAGGAAGGTGACTTTGCTTTGATTTATGGTTATTGAACTCTTATGGATTCTAGTTTGATTATTAAGGATTACTTTTAGTTTTTTAATGGTTTATTATGACTCAAATTATAGTAGATCTGCAATAGCTTTGAGTATATTCTTTTCATTATGAGATTGTGAACTTAGGAGGCCCTGTTGTTCACCATTAACTCCTGGGCATGGTAGGGTGATGGAATCCTTCCTAACCTTCATAATTCTCTTATGATTGGCAGTGAGATTGGTAAATTGTTGTTGTTTGTCACCGTCTCCTGGGCATGGTTAGGTGACAGGATCACTTCCAAATCTTCACCAATCTTATCTGTTAATGATTAGATCCATGAGAAGTTCAGAGATCTGACAAGTCTCCTCTTACCAATTGGATAGGACAGCACTCTAACTCCAATTGTGTCCTTGAATCATTGCTATGTAACTTCTCAATTATTACAAGTAGATCCTTGGCACCCAAGTTCCCACCTTTATTTTTATTAGTTTTTAATTAATCTATTCACAATTATTTCCTTCCTTTTACCTGATTTAGATTTCATCTTAGTTTGAGTTATTTTCAGATTAAGTATAGGTTTCAGTCCCTATGGATTCAACCTCGATCTCACCGTGTTTATTACTACATCACAACCCTATACTTAGGGTGTGAACAAGTTTTTGGCGCCATTGCCGAGGACTGATGGCTACGATTCTCTGAAATTAATTGGTTTTAGAATTATTTTAAGATTAGGATTTCTAACTTTGGTTATAGATTTTATTTTATTTTTTTCATTCTATTTGATTTTTTGAAAACTAACTTGTTTTTTTGTTCTGTAGGATTTTTTATAGATCTTCTAAATTGGTGACTTCATCCTAATTTCTTTACTTTCTCTATTCTTTAGATTAGGTCCTATCTTCTAGAAACTAACTTCTTTTGTTTTCTTTTGCAGGATCTTAACATAGGAACTTCTAATTTGGTAACATCTTTCTAACTTCTGCTTTTACTTTCTACATTGTTGTAGGACTTTGCTCTTATTTTCTTCGAGGATTAGATTCAAAGTTAGGGTTTCACCATGGAAGCGTGGGTATGTATATATGCTGAGATGAGTAAGAGATATTTGGAAATGCCTAAGGGTTGTGGAATTCAACTTGTACCTCAAGATTTTTCTCCATCGATTAATAAGTCCATACGCGATCATAATTATGGGAATGATGATTATTATCAACCATCATATTCTCCTATGTATAATTAGTATGACTATAACTAGTGGAAACATCAAGATTGAGAAGATGAACCAATAACATATTATAATGATTATTCTCTTGGATCCCCTGCCTTTGAGATCCAATCAGAAACAATTCAAGAGAATTCAATTCAAAATTTCTTCCAAACTCTAGAGCTCAGCCAGCAAAATACACTCCAAAGACTACAAAAACTTATAAAAGATATCTAAACGAAGGAATTCACATGATGCGATTGTGAAAAACTCTGGAATTTAGAATGAGGAGTTGGATTCCATTAATGAGCATACGATTCAATTTTCCGATGAGTCGATCTCGATGACTGTTCAAAAGAATGGTGAAGAGACATAGGTGTCTTTCAAATATAATGATGATGACACACTTCACTCACAAGACACACTAAATTTCAATGATAAGGAAGTGGTTGGTTTATGTGAACCTCAACCCAATCTGGGAATAGAATGTGGAGAAAGTGATCTCATCCCAAATGTGCACTGTACTAAACTAGAATATGATGAGTATTGGGATGAAAATCATAAATGTGCAGCCCCAGTTCCCCTTGAATTAATCTCAAATTTGGTCTAGGTCAATGATCAAGAAGTACACGAAGAGATCGGTCATAATGAGCTACTCCACTCACCTGACATGTTTGATTTAAAAGTGGATGAGCTTCTTACAATTGACCCTTCTATCTCTTGTGAGACATGTTTGGATGATTCCCTTGAATTGCATGATGATATGATTTGGGAGATGGACGAGTTGCTTGATACGACTTTAGAATTTGAAACCACCCAGTTGCGGCCACCATCTGAACTGTCGAGTTTTGACGATTCAATGCTTCTTCTGAGTAGTATTAATGGATAGAGTTTACACATCAATGCTACGTCTACTAACCCTCAATCCGTCTGTGTGGGGATGGAGCAAGAGAGCGTACATCCGTTTACTTTTAAAGACGACGGATTCCTCAGGAAACACATCACAAACGTTTGGATGATTGCTTGGTACACTTTGCTGGTTCAAACGATCCCATTATAAGAGACATAGTGAATGCCTTGCAAGACAACATCTCGATAGTTGTCATGGACCGAGAGAACCCTTATTCTGAAGCCTCTTCTTCCCCAGATCCTAAATGTCTACCATTAAAAGAGGAAGAGCTAACAATGGAACCGAAGTCTGAAACTTCGGAATGTGTTGAGACTACATCACTTCTTGCGAAGTTTTCTGAACTTTATTTACTTGTAGTCTCTGATTCACCATAGGATACTTACGTTGAAACTTCTTCTATCACAGGTGAATCGTATATACTTTGGATACCTCAAGCAATTCAACGAAAAATTTCTTATAAGGTATATAAGTTTCTCTGGAAAGTCATGCTCCAGGGCATCTAAGCCTATTGAAAAAAGGGTTTTTAAATGATCCTGTTGAGAAACTTATCAAGATATTGGCCGAAAGAGGAACCTTACGGCATGATCAAGTAGTTTTTTCTTACTTTCATAAAACTAGGGTAGTTTGCTTTATGTTATCTAGGTTAGAAGATTTTATGCCATTAGGTTAGTCTACTTTCGTGTTTTCAATCTCGTGTTGACCTGCTCTCACACTGCGATTTCTTGAAAAATCTCTCTCGATTCCTTCATTCAGGTACTATCTTCCCATCATGTTTAATTTACTTTCATTGTCTCGTATGCATTGCATGCTCATATATCTTTTATATTGAGGACAATGTAGATTTTAGGTTAGGGGTAGGAGATTAGGTTACTTAATCAGTATTTTCTTGATCTTGAGTAAAAATTGTGAAAATTTTTAAATTTTTTTAAAATTTCTTGTGAATTCGAAGTGATTTTGACGGCCATCTTAGATTTAGAATTACAAGATAAGCGATGTTGATAATTTATGACTCTTGGATTCAGTTATCTGTTAGATTTCACAGTAAAGTTTGAATTGTTAATCCATGATTAGAAGTTTTAACCATTAATTGAGTCATGATTTCACATGTCACATCTCACTTGCACATTAAGGTTTTAGTTCGATACTGAAGGAATAACTTGGTGATCATTAAGCATGAAAGGAGCTAACCTGAGGAATTTGTCCATCATGTTCAATAATAATAAAAAAATAATAATAAAAAGAGAAAGACCCACTTAAGGATTTAAGGGACTGATCTATCCGTTAGGCCACTTCTATAGGGATCTGATGGCTCAAATTTGACGTATACGGTTCATTTATAGTCCTCAGGCCATGTATGAACTTTCGAGCTGAACAAATGGTGGAAACCCTGTGATCTTTCATTCTGGCTGACTTTCAGGCCACTTGAACTTTAGTTTCTCAATTTTCTCGGATCTTTGGCATGTAAATCCTTCGATCTTGGTCCCCTGAAGTTCGTCCCTTGCCTTAGTGACATCAGAGCACTAAATCCATTCTTTTAGCACAGTGTTTCAGTCCAAGCTCCTAAACACACTTTGCAGGACAAACAAGGTTAAATTGGGGCGTTAAACAATACCATGTTCGTAAATCCAGGCAATAACTGGGGGTCTAATATCCAATATTTAACCCTCAACACAAATGTGTCAATAGAGGCGCCCAGATCACCACTTTTCTTTTTCATCTCTTTTCCTTGAAGGGATGAGATAATGGTATCGACGCTAATAGTCGATCTATCGATGTACAACGAGTCCTTGAATGACTCATATGAAGTTGAGCGAGAATTCAATAAGATGCATGCCTGATCCTCATCTTTTATTATTTCATCCACATCCAACAATTTACAAATTAACTTGTTAAAGTTACTAATGTGGGCCTCAACATCAACCCCCTCTGCCATCTTCAGATTGAACAACTGAAGCTTCAAGTAAAGGCGATTCTTAAGAGATTCCTTCACGTAAATATCCTTTAATTTCATCCATGTACTTGCGGTGGTTTTTCTCTCATGAAATTATAGAGGACCTCATCTGTTAGGCGCAATGGATAGAGGTTCTCGCCATCTTATCCATCTTGTTCAATTCTTCATCTATCATAGATTTCAGTCGCTTCTTAAGAAGTGCATCATCTAATCCTTGCTGAACAAGGAGACTGGTCATCTTTACCTTTCATGGTTCAAAATTATTTTTCCTAAAATATTTATTAACATCAAACTTAAGATTAGAAGCCATTGATATTATACTTTCATATTCAATCATCACCCCAACGTTTGCTCTGATATCACTTGTTAGGGGACTAAGGAAGCACACAGAAGGCTTCCATGTTGTTGTGAAACCCAACTCTGATCTTGGAGGTATGTTACGACCGTAAGCTCTAACTCAAACAGCAACAGGCACTCACACTCCCCAATCTGGAATATGAACCATAAAAGAAAATATTCATTGAACCAATCACGGGAATACCAGTTATAGTACCTATCAACCAAAGAGGAATCCTTCCAGTAGTATTAGCCATTTACCCCACTTCCCTCCACATTTCATCAAGTGGTTGTGCTAGAGACATAAACAGTCATGGATAATTACAAGGATGATATCCTTCCGAATGGGACAAGAGAAGATGAATAAAGCAAAGTATTCCAATCGCACAACCAAATCCAATCACAAATACTCCAAATTTAACGTGGAGAAACCCTTTCAGAAAAAAACTACGACATAAAGCGATAGTAATGCATTATGAAAGCAAAAAATTATATGAGATTACCCGATTCAAACAAGCCTTAAATCTCCCTTACAAGCCCTTATAACCCTTTGGAACAAATTAGAAAGCCCTGAGATACACCCTATTCCCTATTACACCTATATATATAGCCTACATGAGAATCACAATCGAAATAGGAAATAAATCTCGTGCTTGTGCAACCTTACATAACTCTATGTGATCGTTCGATAGCACTTCGATGGCATTGATAAACTATCGATCGCATTGAACATCTTCGATATCATCGAACTAAACACAAACGTTCCAACAATAAAACATAGATTTTTCAGATTTTTTTTTATAGTCTCTTGATGGGACTTCGATGGCATTGAATAGGAAACCTCAAAGTGTCCAACAACCAACATTGGATTTTTGAATTTTTACGATGTCATTGAACAACTCTCGATGGAAATGAATGGTCTGTCAATGGCATCAATAGACCCTATTGCTGAAAGATTTGATACATCAACAATAAGGAGTACACTTAGAACAACTTTCCTAACCCCACAGTCACTCAAGATGTGGTTTGCTATGCAAATTAGATATCTAATCTTGATAGATTTCTTTGACACTTTTCACATCTCTAACACTTTTCACATGAGATATGTTTGCACCTGCATGTCTAATTTCTTTACAGGATTGTATTGAACTCCAAGATTTATGGTGCAAGTGTTGGGGCACATTTTGTTTTAGGACATGTTTCGCTTGTACTAATATAATGTATTGTACCGTATATCTTGGTGATCATAACTTTATCCCACTGTTTGGGTCATCTCAAAAAACCAGGTGCTTTGATTGTGAATTACTAAACTATCTCGTTGATGACATTTTGAAGGTCAATGGTGGAAAAGCTCAATGGACCAAACCATGATGCATGTGTTTTATCCACTCCATCCATTCCATTTTGCGATTTGATTTTAGAGCATGAGTCCAAAAAATGAGGCTAATTGAAATATCAATACCACACAACAGGAAATAGTAGTAACGGAACGCCCACCATTAAAAGCTTCCTAGGGTGCACGTTAGAAGTTTTTAATGGTGGGCATTTAATCACCCCTGCTTTCATTGATGTGGTCCACCTGATATTTGGATTTACTTCAAG
Source organism: Magnolia kwangsiensis (assembly GCA_037074715.1). Lineage (NCBI taxonomy): Eukaryota > Viridiplantae > Streptophyta > Magnoliopsida > Magnoliales > Magnoliaceae > Magnolia > Magnolia kwangsiensis. The sequence goes on along the minus strand of CM073573.1, from coordinate 123,281,993 downwards.
TTTGAGCTCATGCCCTAAAATGAGCTTGCAAAATGGATTGAATGCATGGATAAAATGCATACATCATGGTAGGGCTCATAATGCTTTTCTAGCTCTAGTAATAATACAATGTTTTCACACCTACAAATGCTATCCAAATACTTTGTTGGTCAAAATTCCCATGTAATTGGAGACAAAGTTGTTGGGAGCCACGGAAGCAAACTCCGAATTCGAATCACATAAGCGAAAGACAAATGCAAACAAAGCAATATAGAGAACACATGATCTTACCAAGGAAAATCCTTGTGGGAAAATACCAAGCCACAAAGCGATGAACAATCCATTATGAAAATGAAAGCACAGGAGATTAGATGAACTTAGAGATGCAAAAACCTTAATTTCCTCCCTTTCAAACCCGAAAAATGATTTTTCTCTCCTCATTCTATCCTAATCTCACATTGCACCCACATATATAGTGTTACACTCGGAATTTGAAACCAATCGAGCAATTACGCAAAATCACATGCACCATCGATCGAAGCATCAATTGAGCTTCCATATATATGAGTCACATGGGCTTGGTGAATTGAAACCCATCAAGGCTGAGTTTGGCTTAGGCATTGGCTAAGGCTTGGTTTGACTTAGTTGTTTGGCTAAGGCTTAGTTTGACTTAGGTATTTGGCTAAGGCTTGGTTTAGTTAGAGTATAGGTCTTTTGGAGATTAAGAAACATCCATGCCTCAATTTTATGATCATCAAGTAGTTTGCCTAGGTGGGGTATCTACAGCATTGGAATCAATATCTGGGATCTTATATTGATTGATTAACCAGTTAGCAGACATGGCCAATTACACTCCCAACTAAAGATGATTTTATGAGATTTTATTCCAATGGGCCGGTCGTCAGGCAAGCAAAGTTTATTATGTTTGTATCTTGAGCGATGTTATAGTAATTACGGTAACCAACTTGCTACCAAATGCACTTGGCCAATCACGTTACGTTATGTGCTTTTGTTGATCACCACCTTAGTTAATCATGCACACCAGAGCTCTCTACTTATGACTTGACATGTGTGCAACCACTCATCTTCACCATGTGCCATAAGAAGTATCACCACTAGCTAAGACGCTGGCCATGACTTCTTTTCTAGGCCACTATGGAATATATTGCTTCTTTTATGTTATCACATGTCATGTAACAATTTTTACTGGAGACGCAATGAGACGTGTCTTGTAGCTGCAACATTCCTTGTGCTACACAATCTCCTCCTTCTGGTCATTCGGTTGTGATGATCTCATTTTTATCTTCCATACAGTGATACTGCCACGTGTTAGCTTAGATCCTAGATCTAGTGTGTTAGACCACGGTAAAATAAAAGGTGTTACCATTTGAAAATTAATGGACCTCTCTGGTTTAGAGGTTGTGCATGATTCACAAATTATTATTGGTGCTATTTGCTCCAATTGCATAGGCCCATGGAAAATGTGGTATTGGTGGAGAAAGATGTAGGGCTATATGTAGGAAGTTACATGCTGAGGTGTGGCTTGTGTAAGGTGACCGAATGCCATTACTAGAAAGATGTAGGGCAATATGTAGGAAGTTACATGCTGAGGTGTGGCATGTGTAAGGTGGCCGAATGCCATTACTAGAATGGTGAGCTCAAAGAGTCCAAATTGAGTTTGTCGATTGAAAAACGATGTTCCTATGGATGTTAAGGGAAAAGTTAGCATTGATAGGATTGGATTTGTAAATTTTCTGAGTAATATGAGGGTGGCGTTGGGTTATGATTGTGTATAGATAGGATATTTTGTTTCGGCCCTCTTCAATTTTTCATACAGTTGGTCTTTTAAGGAATATAGGCTCCTTCCATTCCCTGGTTAGGTGTATCTATAAATAACATGTACCATCACAGTGAGAGACATCTCACTTGCACATGTGAGTATATCGCATATCAGTAAGACACATTAATGCTTTGGCCTGTTTCGGGATTCAGGTATCTTTCATATACATTAGTGACCTGGATCTAGTACGGTTTTCAGCAGGTATTATTATAAAGGTGGGGCATAGTTCTCAAATTCTGGGTTATTCCTGGTCGGGACTTCCGATTGGGAATGAAGGGTGCTAGCCAAGTACTGGTAACCACGAGGGATTGTACCTACTGTTACTTAGGTCAATCTTTTTATTAGATCCAACCCGTTCATCAGTTACCTGGACTGCTGTTACATTAAGTCTACAAATCATGACAATCGAAAGCTCAGGCAGGCCACACCATAGGAAAATGTTGGAATGAAACGCCAAAAAAAAAAGTGCCCACAGTGCTTTCTATATTTCATCCAATCCATTCATCTAACCTGCCTCCGGTGGATGAAAGCATTCTTCACGAACGGATAGGGTCTTTGAAGGGCCACCGTGATGTATGGGTTTTATCTACACCGTCCATCCGCTTTGCCGTATCATTTTAGGCTACAAGCCCAAAAATGAGCTAATTCCAAGGCTCAAGTGGACCACCCAACAGGAAGCAGCAGTGATAATGATACCCACAATCGAAACCTTCCTAGGGCCCACCGTAATGGTTGATTGCCAACCAACCTGTTCATAAGCATAGACCATGGATGAAAGAAAAAAAAAAAAAAACAAATATCAGCTGGATACAAAGCTTCTGTGGCCGGAAAAAAGTTTTCCACGGTGGGTGTTTAATCCCCGCTGTGTGGTCCACTTGAGCATTGGAACAGCCTCATTTTTGTGCTTTTACCCTAAAATGATATGAAAATTGTATGGACGGTGTTGATTAAAAACATCAGAGTGCCACTTGTGGGATGATGGGGTGAGGCTGTAGTGCCCCAATACGTACGCTGCTTGATTAGAGGTTTAGGTATAATTCCCCGTAAGGTGGCTCACCTGACAGTTGAGTCGGCCTGATTTTTGGGATCAAGGCCAACTAGGGACGTTGTCCATGATGGATGGGGTGGATCTCATGCATTCAAAGACGTTCCTCACAGAAGCGGTAGGCATTTCCATTGAGCATGATCCAGCCCCTCCATTTTTTTGAGTAAGAATAGGGATGCCCCTAACTAGACCTTTAACATGCCCCTAAATAGAGGGTACCTGTCCCACCAGCCATAATCCTGTGGTTGGTATTGACTTTTTTTTTATTTTCTTTTTTCTATTTCTTTTTTCGTTTTGTTTTCCATGCCAGCCACCCATTTTCCAACCCCATAATGGTATTTATTCTCCAAGAAGGTTTCAAAGCTCCCAAGGAAACCCACTACCTTCCATGTGACACACAGGATTTTCTATTCCTATAGCAACCAAAACAACCATGTCAATGCATGTTCTATTTCTTGTAACGAGCGCTCTTGGATTCATGACCCTCTCAAAGGTCCTCCTATCATTTTGTACATGGGTTTGGGTAACATTCCTGAGACCCTCCAAGAATCTCAAGGCCTACGGATCATGGGCCATGGTCACAGGGTCCACGGATGGAATTGGGAAGGCCCTTGCATTTGAGCTAGCATCCCAGGGCCTCAATTTGATCTTGGTGGGTAGAAGTCCTACCAAACTCAAAGATACCACCAATTGCTTACATGAAAGATATGGTTGTCGGGTGATGGTGAAGAGTGTGGTTATTGACTTCTCAAATGACCCTTTGGATGTGATAGATGAAAAGATCAAGCAAGGGATTGATGGTTTGGATGTTGGGATCTTGGTTAACAATGTGGGGATGACGCATCCATGGCCCAGGTACATTCATGAAGTTGCTTCTACGATGATAGATGATGTTCTCAAGGTAAATTTGAAGGGTACCACTTGGGTCACAAGGGCTGTGCTCCCTTTGATGCTTAAGAAGAAGAAAGGCGCTATCATCAACGTGGGGTCGGGCTCGACGGGGGTTCTTCCATCATTTCCACTCTATGCTATCTATTCATCAACAAAGGCGTAAGTTTTTTTCTTAAATAGATTAATCATCTCTCATTATTGTCTTAATAGCACTATTAGTAGTGGGAGCCATGGAAGTCACTTTTAGTTATTTTGCATGGTTAGTCCTAGTTTATACACACACACATGTGGAAATGGTGAAATGATAACATGAGGTCGAACTCATGCAAACTTCCCATAAGGTCAAGCTATGTAGACCCCACCATGACGTGTGCCAAACATTAATACTGTACATTTGATGGGTTCCCAGCTAAAACTTGGTCTTACCCTTCATCCAAGTGGGACACACACAAGGGATGAGCTGGATTTGTGAACCACATATCGGTGAGTCCAATAAATGATAATGAATTTTTTAATAAGAGGATAACCCCTTTCAACTGTTATATGTGGTGTGGCCCGCCCAAGTCATGTATTGACTTGATTTTTAAGCCTGTGACCCATCATGGAATGACGCATCTAAGTGATGGGGTAGATGTTCAACACACGGCATTGTGGGGCCCACACAGCTTGACCTCAGGGAACTTCCCATGAGGTGACCTCATGGTACCATCCGCCGCCCCCCCCCCCCCCCCCCAACACGGAGACATATCAATATATATATCTATATTCATCAGAATTCATAACAACTCCTTATCTTTAATACCAAGTTTAGAAGAAGCTCAATTTGAGCCAAATAGCCATTGCCAGAAATTTCCTTTGCACTCCATTTGGCTTACTGCCTAATTGAGCTCCCTTGTGATTCTTCCCAATCAAATCACCACACCCAGTATAATGATAAATGACTCACTAACATAGAGGCAGGTTCCATTATATATATAATTTTAATATTAATCATATATCTATATATATGGTTAATATTAAAATTATTTAACCATATGTAAATGGTTATTCTCAAATAGAAACCGAAATTTTCAAAATTTTGATCGAAAAGAGATTAATACGAGCTACACATATCCACCCGTTACATTTCCATGGCATCGCGAGGTTTTTCTCCAGGGATGGAAACCAGGGAGATTTATGCGCATAGCACCTAGATTACTAGGATAAAAGACTAATCTAATCCACCAAACCTATAAAATTAGTGCGGTATGGCCCACCTGAGTTTTGCAAAACTGTCAATTTTGGATGTTACTTTCGCACTGATGAAAAGCATCAGATGAATGGAAACTAATGGTGAATGCTCCATGCCAACTGTTTCTTATGTTGCGGCCTGCCTGAGTTTTGGATTATCAGGGTTTTTGGATTCAATGCTTAAGATGAGGCTGCGGACCTGATGGATGCGGTAGAGTCCATAAAAGTTCCACCGACGTGGCTCTCAGTTTGAGACTGTAACCCAAGTAGGTACCTAATGCGAGGAAGGCTATTGCTCGGTTCATGTGAACATACATGACTTTTGGACCGAAGAATCTACACACTACGTCTCACTTGATGAGTGGCTTCGTTACATCATACCCGTGCCATGTCGGTGCATGTGTTGGCCTGTAGAATAGAAGCCGCATACTTGTCGGTAGTAGATCACACGCAAGATGTGATACCGGTTTTTCATGTTTTTTTTTTATTGTAATTAGTCCATATTATCATTAACAAGTAGAGAATCCGGATTATTTTAAAAAGGTAGGGATGGTAGGAGTGGAGCCCACCGAGGTTCATTTGTCGGCTGCGGCAACCGTGGATCCCAGATCCATCAAGGTACGCAGATACGGGGCTGTGGGGCCTATCTTTATTTATTTAGTATTTATTTACATACATATCATCCATCCATTTCTCCGGCTCATCTTAAGGCATCAGCCCAAAAATGCAGTAGATCAGAAGTCCCAGGTGGATTAAGCCAGAAATATTGATGATTGAATGCCCATCATTAAAAACTACCTAAAGGCTATTAGAATGTTTGTTTGCCATCCGACCTGTTTTTTTATTATATATTTTTTTACACACACACACGGATGGGGATTGCGTCCTACCCCCGCTGATGTAAAGCGGGTCGCGGACAATTTCATGGCCAAGATGGATCAGAAAAGGCACGGTCAGCGACAGAAGTGATCCGGACCATCGGACCTTAGATCGGGCGTATCTCACAATTCGGAATGAGTTATCCGACGTAAAATATATGATTTTGGGGTAGAACGAGCTACTTTAGCCAACCAACCCCGCTACGCCGGGTTGCGCAGCCCGGATTTATGAAAAATCCCCTGATCGACGGTCGTTTTCTCATTTTATTGTTTTTACTATAAATAATAAGTTTTAGTTTGAATATAACTTTTCATCCGTTGGGCTTTAGGAGTTGTGTCCAACATGAAAAGTGCTTAGGATAATTAGGAGAACGGTTTGGTGAAGCCAAATAGGACACTTACTATTTTTGGCCGAAAACCTTGCGCACTAGTAGACATCGTGACTGTCTATAAATAGTAAGTTTACTATTTATAGTAAGTTGCGAATTCTAGGAGTTTTAGTTGTAGTATGAGTCTGATTTCTTTCATGTTGCTTGGTTCCCTTATTTAAAGGGGTGTAAACTCGTTTTTATTTTTTTATCAATTAATTTCAGATTTGTTAGAGTTTATTCCTATTCCCTTGCTTTCTTTCCTCGTGGATTCGAGAAGTCTCTGTGAGGAGTCCAGAGAAGCTCCGTGGATTCGGAGTAGTTATCCTTGAGGAAGACGGTGTTCGACCTCATCACGTTCATCCCTGCGTCACCCGCCAAGAAGGTAATCCGTCCTGGCAGAGCTCTGTGGGGCTCACCGTTATGTAAGTATTTTATCCACACCGTTAATAGTTTTTATATGATCATTTTAAAATATGAGCCAAAAATTGAAGTAGATACACAGCTCCACTGGACCACATGATAATGACACCCACAATTGAAACCTTTCCAAGGGCCAGCGTGATGTTTTTTTACCACCCAACCTATGAATAAGGTCATGCAGACTTGGATGAAGCGAAAACACAAATTTTAGCTTGTTCTGGCACTACTCCAGCTCTCAAGAAGTTTTTAATGGTGGACGTTCAATCCTTACTTTGTGGTCCACTGAAGCAATGGAACTACCTCAATTTTTGGCTCATATCTTAAAATGATCATATAAAAACTATTAATGGTGTGGATAAAATACTTACATCAAGATGGGCCCCACAGAGCTCCGCCCGGACGGATTACCGTACGGGCAGGGGTAGGACGCAACCCGCGTCCACACGCGCACACAGTAGGATTTCACCACCATGGGTACTCGAGCCCTTGACCCGGTGTTGCAACTTAAAGGAGTCCACCACCCAGATAAGAGTGAGGACCCTGCCATCCGACCTCTTGCTAAGGTTACAAAGACGTGGATGAAGGGGCCAAAAAATATCAGCTTGATCCAAAGCTTTCGTCACCCTCAAAAAGTTCTTAATAGTGATCGCCTTTTTTTCACGAGGTATGGGCCACTTGAGCTTTGTATTCGCTGCAATTTTGAGCTGATTCCGTTAAATAAGTTAGTGAAATGGACGGACGGTGTGGAATTAACAAATATATCAAGTTGGCCCTAAGTGAGGTATTCATCTGGGATCGACGGAACTCACGCCCCAATTTATGGCATCCACCCAATCGATCAGAGTCCGTACCAAGAATGCGACCGGCCTTAAAAATCAAGCTGTTACAGGAATTTATTGCATCCAAACTGGTTAGTGGGTTTCCAACGGACGCGGATTGCGTCCTCCCCCCGCCAGGACGGACGGTAATCCGTCCGGACAGGAATCTTTGAGGCCCACCGTGATGTAATTGTTTTATCCACGCCGTTCACTGCTTTTCTCAGGTCATTGTAGAGTGTGATACGAAAAACAAGGCAGCTCCACAGCTCCAGTAGGCCACAAAGTGGGGATTGAACGTCCACCATTGAAAACTTCTTGAGAGATGGAGAAGTTTCGGATCAAGGGGATATTTGTGTCATCTACATGACCTTATGAATAGCTTCGATGGTAAAAAAACATCACGTTGGAACTAAGAAAGGTTTCAACGGTGGGTGTTATTATCAGTGCAGCTTCCTTTGGTGTGGTCCAGTGGAGCTGTGGAACTGCCTCATTTTTACCTTAGCATCTTAAAATGACATTAGAAAATCGGTGAACGGCGTGGATAAAACAATTACATCACGGCGGGCCCCACAGAGTCCTGCCCGGACGGATTATAGGACGCAATCCGCGTCCGGTCTCCAACCAGAAGTAGAATATGACGGAAGCGGATGCGCAGGTGTACCGCACACAAGCGACCTGGCTAATATGTTGATGTCACCAAGTTCTTCTGGCCCATCACTAGGTATTTGTTATATCTAAACCCTCCGTCCGTTTTTCGAGATTGCTATGAAGTTTGATCCCAAAAATAGAATAGATCTAAAGATTAAGTGTACCACACTGCATAAAGCAGTGGGAGATTGAACGTCTACCATTGAAGTCTTCTTGGGGTCACAGTAGTTTTTTATCAATATAATAATTTTTTAAATCTCTTCATTCATATTTGTGTGACCTTATAAACCGATTGGATGGAGAAAAATACTTTGGTGGGCCCTACGAACATTTTAACGGCATTCTGGCTTCTATCTGTGATGTGGTTCATTTGAGCTTTGGATATGACTCGTTTTCAGGCACGTACCCTAAAATAATCTTCCCAAATAGACGGACGGTATAGATAAAATAAATACATTATAATAGGGCCCACAAACTCTGATCTTATTTCCACTAGTTTGTACCACTAAGCCGGATGCAGGCTCCTCTGTATGCGACATGTAGATAAGTAAGATTACTGGTATGCATTACAGCAGCTAATCCACTTATGAATATGACCGTAACAAGTGGGGCCATTAGACTGGATTGCGTACTAAGAGTATTTTCAAGCCCAAAATTGAAACTGATCCAAATCTCACATGGAACACACCATGGAAAATAGTTGGGATTGAACACTCGCCATCAAAATCTTCTCAGGGCACAAAAGTTTTGAATTAAGTGGGTGTGCGTGACTTAATCAATATATTAGATGATAAACAAATATTACAAAGAGTGTTATGAAGTTTTTAATCCTGGACATCCAATTGCCACTGTTTTATTGTGCTTTGGTTGGCTATAAATTTAGATCTTCCTAATTTTCCAGCTCATACACTATAATGGCCTGAAAAAATATATGAACAGCTTGCATAAAACGCACGCATACCAAAAATTTTGAATTAAGTTGATATCTGTGTTTTATCTTCACCTAGGTGCGCATGACCTAATTAGTTTATCATGTGACAAATAAATGGTAGTGGCTAGTCTCCTTGCATGTGGTACGGCGATTTGCGATTTGCGCGCAAAGCGATGTGATCCCATTTACGTTCTCCTAGAAAAAGCATTGAGATAGGAGAAAGCGGTCCGGCATCTAGTGCGCAAAGTGGATTACCTGCGTGAGCGATTTTCGCACAAAAAATCTTGGCGCAAGTCTTCCGCGCGACTGACCAACTGCGCTAAATAGGTTTGTCCAACTGCACTGAAACCGGTTAGGCGATTTCTGCGCAAAGTGGAATACTCGCGCGAGCGATTTCCGGGCAAATCTTGGCGCAATTCTTCCGCACTAAGGACTTCTGCATGACTTCATAAGAGGTGCCCGCGAACAATTTCTGCGAAGTTGAATATCTTTCAATCCTGCCCGCGCAAGCGCCTCCCACGCAAGTTAGGTTTTAATTGGAAATATCAGGCCGGATTATATCTCGACCCCTATTCCATGAGCAGCCACTTCCATGAGAGATAGTCTTCTCGCCCTGTTCGCAGGGGAGAGAGATAGCTCTCACAGACCCTCTCGGAAGGGAGATCACTCAAGGAATGGATTCCACGCCCCGTCGCGCAGGAGAGATATCCAGAGAGGGCAAAGTAGAAATCACTCAGCCGGGGGAATTGAAGCCTCCCGCTTCCCTGGTAGATCGATCGGAAGTTTCAGCCTCTTCGTAGGAAACTTGTCATTTGATTGCTTCACAAAGGACCTTCTCAAAATCTTTTAGAGAGATAGAAAGATAAATGATGTTTACATCCTAAGATTCAGGAACAGCAAAGGCCTTAGAGGGTTCTCATTCGTTTGTTTCCATTATTAAACAGATGGCAGGGCGGCAATGGAGGTACCGAATAGAAAAAAAATAAAAAATCGATGGCAGACAGGTTTTGGTTCAGGTAACCAACCCCAAATCTAAGGTCCGTAAACCGACAACATCCTCTCGCCCCAACTTGCAGCATCAGAGACCTCTGCTACCCCTCGCCCACCCACCAACAAGAACTAGATCATTTGCAGAAGTAGTCTTTATTGGCAAGGAGGAAAGAAGAGCGAGCCCCTCCTACGACTTCATTTTAGTGGAAGACCCGGGAACGGTGAAGAGTAAACTGCAGGAGCTCAAATGGGGCCTGATTGGCAGGGTGCCCAACCATAACACATTGATTCTTCAACTGATTGAAGCCATTAGAGGCTCGTCATTTGTTGCTTCTGCTATCGATGTCATCTGACTATCGCATTTTTAGTTCCTAATCTTGCTCAAATTGGAGAGAGAGTTCAGAGATTTCGCTATGGATTGCAACCTTCTCAAGACAATGGGCCTAACTTCGGTGACCCCATGGTCCCAGGACGAGTCGGAAGGGAGAGAAGGTCACTGGATCAGAATCTTCGGCATCCGTCCCCAAGCTTGGTTCGAAGTGGTGATCTTGGACCTCAACAATTTCTTCGGAAGGTCCTCCCGCTGGACTCTAACAACAGATTCAACCTGTTTCAAATGTACGCGCGTGTGAAAGTAGTTCTCCACCTCGAAGTCAACCTTAGTCAAATTCTCAACTTGTAGGTTCTTAAGGCAAACTACCTCATCTATGCAGTGTTAGAGAGTATTCAGGGGGATACGCCGTGAAGAGATGCTTAACATTATGGCAGAATAGATGAAAATCAAAACGAATTTACTAGGAATTGGGTAAAGAGAAATTTCTATGGTCAACAATTAGGATAGATGGTCTGCCTTCCAACTGTTTGTGAAATGATCATAGTGACAAACAGGGGAACTATTCAGGACCGGGCAGAGAATTCAACAGACTAGTGCTCAACAGAACATAGGGAGGGCCAACTGACATTGTTGGGAAACTTAGATCCGCTACCATTGTACTCACCTATAGAAAATCCAGACCATCAGAGACTAGTGCCAGCCTGTGCAGGGGACATGAAAGAAGCTTATGGCCCTCCACCAAGGAGCACGATGTTCGATAGCCACCGCTCTCCCAAGGGCAGTAAACTTCCTTCGACAACCCCAGGGGCTAGGAAAGTGACTGAAGCCCCACCCGATGTTGCCTCAGAGGGTGATACAACCACCAGGGCCTCTCAATATATTTCAACCCTACAGGATGTCCAAGAACCAGACAACAGTATTCACTAAGATCAGTTGACAGAGAAGCTGGCAGCCGACAACACAGCTAGGCCTTATGATAGGTCCTGACGTCTCTCTGTTGCAAGCAATAGTCTGGAATAGGAATATCTTGTTACCTTTGACGGCTCGCTCAGAAGGGTGTTCCCCTCTCAGAGAATAAGTAGCTAGCTCGGAGGAGGCCCATCCCTGGACAGCAGGACTGACTCGCCACCTTCTCTCTCCAACCATCCTAGCTCGGCGGAAAATCGCCTGTAGCTTGCTGTGGATCTCTCCCCATATTTCGATCAGGCATCATTGGTCCGCAAAACCCCGCCAGCCATCAGCCTTCCAGGTGAATGCTCTACCTATGACATAAAGGCCTTGCCTGATCGCCAACTCAACCACTCTACGAAGAGTCCTCCCTGCTGTAACTCTTCACTCTAAGTGGCTTCGAGGAATGCCTCTTCTCCAGTCAGGAAGGACACAGGGGTGCCTAGTGAAGCTAAGAAACCTGCAGTCATCAAAAGCAAGAAGGTGAGAGGAAGAAATCTCTCGGTTAAACCAGGAGAAGGGGACTGGTATAGAAGGCTTCATAGACCGAAACGCCGGGCAGTGAACTCTGGCTGTGTCACTAATGAATGAAGCCATTATGTGGAATGCTTGTGAAGTGGGAAACTCTTCCACTCAAGCTTCTGTCTTGAAGTTGGTGAATAAGTTTAAACCTGCGATTCTGGCCATTCTTGAGCCAATGGTTAGGGACTCCTCCAAAGTGCGCCTTGGCTTAAAACTTGGCTATCATTGCTCCCTATCCAATGTTGGTAAAGGGGAAAAAATTTTAGTTTTTTACCAAATTTTTCTGGATGTGACTATTGCTTCTAAGTCTAACCAGCTGATTTCTCTGCATTTATTTGTTCCCAACTATAGAGACCCCATTTTGTTTTCGATTGTGTATGTGAAGTGTTGTAGGCTCCAGAGAAGATCGCTTTAGAAGGAGATAGTAGCTACTAGCAGAATCACCCAACAGCCCTGGGTGATTACTGGTGACTTCAACACGGTTCTTGCGGCCAACAAAAGATGCAGGTCGCCAAGGTTGGATTTAGCTAGCATGGAGGAGTTTTAATTAGCGGTCTAAGATACGAAACTTTTGGACGCAAGTTTTTCCAGCAATCAATTTACCTGGAGCAATAACAGAGTAGCCTTTGCAAGGATTTGGACCAAGCTGGACAGGGCCATCTTCAATGACCGATGGCTTATGGCTTTCCTTACCTTCTGAGTTCAGTATCTTGTGCGTTCTAACTCAGACCAAGCCCCTCTGCGACTTCATTTTTCAGGTCATATGCTCTCTACTCCTAGTCCATTCAGGATTTTTAGAATGTGGACTCTCCATCATGGCTTCATGCAGGTGATTAAGGACACTTGGGCAGGCCAACTCTCTTCCTTTCCCTTGATCAACGTTCAACTCAAACTGAAACGAGTCAAGCAAGTCCTACGCCTCTGGAATAGAGCAGTCTTTGACAACATCCTAGCCCAGGTGAAGCAAACTAAAGAGTAGCTGAATAACATTGAAACTATAATACAAACATCCAAGGACGAGGATCTGCAATGTGAGAGAGCGGAAGCTAGGAAAAAACTCTCTTAGCTGGAGCTTATAGAGAGACTTTCTAGAAGTAAAAAGCACACAACAACTAGCTAGAGGAAGGGGACCGTAACACTAAGTATTTTCATGCAGCAGCCTCCGCTCGATATCTTAGAGCTAAAATCTCCTTGATCAAGGTTGCATCAGGAGAGGTTCTGACAAGGCAAGAGGAGCTAAAATAGGCCGTGATCTCTTTCTTCTCCAATCTATTCCAAGCCCGTGTCTAGCCAACATCTACCTCCTTCACAGAAGCCATTCCGATGTTGGCATCTGAGGAAGACAATGTATATTTGTTGATCCCAATCACGCTAGAGGAATTACATGCTGCTGTGACCTCCATGCCAAGGGATGGTGCAATAGGGCCGGACAATTTTTCAGTGACGTTTTTCACCCACTGTTGGTCGATCATTGGCGAAGACATGCTAGCTGCGGCTCAGTCTTTTCTCGACGACATCCCCCTGCCCAGAAGTTATTCAGTCACGTTAATCTGTTTGATCCCTAAATCCTCGTCGGCCACATCCTTTGCAGAGTACCTCCCCATCAGCCTCTACAATGTAGTGTATAAGATCGTCTCCAAGTTGTTGTCTACCCGCCTGGTGAGACTGCTGCCCAAGCTGATTTCGGCTGAACAGGGTGCATTCGTTCATGGGTGAGCCATTTCGGGAAATATAGCCTACGCGTAGGAGGTTTTTAGGGACTTGAGCCGAAAGGTCCGTGGAGGAAATATTTTGCTTAAATTGGATTTTGAGAAGGCATACGACAAAGTCTGCTAGGATTTCCTAATTAAGGTGCTAAACAAGTTCGGTTTTAGTAAAAAATGGACTGTCCTTATAGAAAATTGCTGGAACAACAACTAGTTTTCAGTGTTGATCAATGGTGAAGTGGCCGACTTCTTCAAAGCCTCCAGAGGATTACGTTAGGGGGACACCCTCTCCCCTAGATTATTCATCCTAGCAGCTGAAGCTTTCTCCAGAAACTTTAGAAACTTGGTTGAGAGAGAGTGGTGTAAACCTTACCATATGGGAAGGGGTTGCCCTATTGCCTCCCACCTGCTTTTCGCCAATGACACTTTGCTATTCTTAAACGAGAGTAGGTCCTCTCTGCAAGCGGTGAAGGTTTTCTTGGATGACTGTCGACAAGCCTCGGGGCAAAGGACCAACCGGAGAAAGAGTAGCCTCATCTGCTCCAACAAGCTGTCTGAGGGTCGCGGAAGAGCTATCCAGCGCCAACTAGAAATCAGGAGATCAAGAGAGGGCCTATCCTACTTGGGCGTCCCCTTAATCAACGGAAGAACTAGAGTGGTTGATTTTCATTTCCTGGTGGATAAGGTGTAGTCCAGAGTTGGAGGGTGGAATTCCAGGCATTTTTCACAGGCCGGGAGAGCCACTCTCATCAAGTATGTCTTGAGCATCATCCTGTTTCATGTGTTGCCAGCGGATGTTGTCCTGTCCCAAATTCTATCTCAGTTGGAAAACTATTTTTTCAGGTTCCTTTGGGGCTCCTTTGATGTCAAACTCAAGCTTTAGTGGATCACTTTGAAGAAGAGTACACGCCCAATTGAGAAGGGAGGGCTGGGCATTAGGAAGCTCAAGGAAGTGGTGTAGGCTACCAGACTTAAGATAGCGTGGGATGCTAAATTCAGTGAATCAGATGGGCCGTGGGTTCGCCTCATGAAAGTCGAGTACCAAACAGATCTAGTCTCTAGCACGGGGAGGGCTGCGTCTCCTGCCGTCTGGCCATTATGGGCTAAGATCAGATCTCTCCTGACAAATTTGCTGGAGAACGTCCAGTGGCTAATTGGTGATGACTCCAGAAGCCTGTGGACTGACAACTGGTTAGGCATGGGCCCTCTGTTCCATAGAACAATCAAGCCACTGCCAGAAGAGTTGATGGACTTGAAGATTCACCACTTTGTGGGCCCCAATGGACCTTTACCTCCTTCATCAGTTTTCTCTTTCCTCTCTCAGGTGGATGTGGACTTCATTTTCCAGGGCAATTTCGCTACGTCTGAAGCCTCAGATCGTTGTATCTGGCTTGACCTCTTCTGGGATTTGTTCAGTCAAGTCAGCATGGGACTTGTGCAGGCAGAGAGCTGGCGACGAGGGCAAGTTTTTCCTAAGCGGCTAGCGAAAGTGGCCTCCAAAGATCGTCATGTTTATTTGGAAACTCATTTAAGGGGCGGTGCCGGTGGACGGTCGAGTTCAGGATAAGGAAGTAGCCTTGGCATCCAGGTGTGAGTGCTGCGAGAATAGCGAGCTATCCAGGCCCTCTTCTGAGACGGTAGAGCACCTATTCCTCTCCAGCGGGCTGGCGTCGACAATTTGGGCCCATTTTAGGTGTGTTTTCGGGATTGCCGTTCTTCCTAACCACTCTATCCCCTCCAGGTTGAGAGATTGGTGGTTCGCGGCTACCATGGGTGTTGGCTCGGCCCAGCCGGGAAGATTCGCAACTTTCTGTATCTTATGAAAAATATGGTTAGCAAGAAATAGGCCCAGATTTGATCACAGGTCGGTGACCCCTGTAGTCTCCATTGCTAGAGTTAGCTGGTGGCTCCATTGGCTGTCGAACGGCTTGACGTCCCATCCTCAAGGAGGCCTCTTTCCACTACTGTTGGCGGCAATCAGGAAATCCCCCACTACAAGTTGGTAGAAGTTGTTTCATGAGCTAGATCGCCTACTAACTGGGTGAAGCTCAATGTTGACAATTCGTCCATGGGAAATCTAGGGCCATTAGGGGGAGGAGGCATCGTCAGAAATAACCAAGGAACTTTTCTGTTTGCCTTCAGGTCACCCTATGGAGTCGGCTTCAACAATCATGCGAAGTTACTTGTTGTGCATGACGGTCTATAGCTGGCTTCAATTTTGGCTTCTCTAGCATTGAGATCGAGTCAGACTCTAAAGTGACGGTTGACATGCCGACTGGGAGATCGGCGCTTTCCTGGCATCACTCTTACTGGGTCAATAGGATCGGATCCCTCATGTCGAGAGGTAATGTAATGATAAAGTTGATCTACTGTGAGGGAAATGACCCGACTGATGGTTTGGCCCGTCTGGCCAATGAGCGCCAAAAGGTATTTTTTTTGGAGGCATCTTCGCGATCTCTCTATTCTCATTAGGGGCCTCGTTTTACTGGAGTGTTAGGGCCTTGGCTCTATCAGACTAGTGCATGAGGTCAATTAAGGTGGCTTCCCGCTCGCCCGATTCTCGTTGTCCTTTGAGGGGGTTTTTGTTGTTTGCTTCCTCTTTGGTAGGTCTCATGTATAACTTACGATAGGTGAGCCTTGTGTCGGCTTCGCTTGAATTAGTCTCAGGCTGTAAATTTTTCCCATTTTCAATGAAGCTGGCGGGCCCTAAGATTGGGGCTCTGTCATTTTGAGAGAGAAAAAAAAAGATGACAAATAAGTATTACAATGAGTGTTATGAAGTTTTTAATCTTGGGCATTCAATTGCCATTGTTTTATTGTGTTTTG
Source organism: Magnolia kwangsiensis (assembly GCA_037074715.1). Taxonomy (NCBI): domain Eukaryota; kingdom Viridiplantae; phylum Streptophyta; class Magnoliopsida; order Magnoliales; family Magnoliaceae; genus Magnolia; species Magnolia kwangsiensis. The sequence goes on along the minus strand of CM073573.1, from coordinate 123,265,616 downwards.
GTCCACTATAAATTTAGATCTTCCTAATTTTTCAGTTCATACTTTATAATGATCTGAAAAAATAGATGAACAACTTGAATAAAACACATATATCTCATAAGGGCTTACAGAGCACTGCCAGTAGCCACCTTGCTACTGACACTGTCAATATGTAATCAACGGGCCAATAGGGGTATATTCATTCAACCAGTCTGTCAGTCTCCTACCCTGAAAGTTGGGACATGGATTGCCTAAATCGAAATCCTCTGCTTATAACAAGTACAAAAAAGTTGTCTTTCTGCATGGTGATTGGTCCACATTGTCACTGACCTTGTTAGCCCTGCTACATTAAATGCAATGTACGATGATGTGGTCCAATTAGATTGTAACAAGAAGGATTTTCCTACTTATGGCAAGTTGAGGATCCAGTTTCGGATTGCCTCCAACAGAAGCTGATTAGCTGCTATACGGCATACTAGCGACCTAGCTAGTGTATGTACGTGGCGCATGCAGAAGAGCCCAATAGTCCTGGAGCTCATAATGGTACTTCTATGGGCCTATCATGATGTATTTATTATATCTACATTGTCCATCCATTTCTCAAGATCATTTTAGAGCATGTGCCAAAAAATGAGTCATATACAAAGCTCAAATGGACCACTTCATAAATGGCAGTGGGACAATGATTCTCATTGTTAAAACATTTATAGTGCCCACTTTAATGTGTGTGTGTGTGTGTGTGTGTGTGTGTGTGTGTGTGTGTGTGTGGTTCATAAATGAAGAGAAAAAAAATAAATATCAGATTGATCCAAAACTTATGTGACCCAGGAAGGTTCCAATGGTAGACCTTCACTATCCCACTGCTTTCTGAAGTGTGCTCCATTTGATCTTTGGATCTGTCTTATATTTGGGCTCAACCCTTAGAACGATCTCGCAAAATGGACGAACGGTTTGGATATAATACATACATCATGGTGGACCCCATTGAACTTGGTGACCTCAACACACCAGCGAGGTCGCTAATGTGTGGTACACCAGCCAATCCGCTTCTGCCTCCCACACCCTCTTTCAGGAAGCGAAGCTAGGTGGGGCCCACCATGATGTTTATAGAAAAACCCACCCGGTCCATCCGTTTGAAGATTGTAAAAGGATACGAGTCTAAAAATAACACAAATTCAAAATTCAATTGAGCTGCATGATAGAAAACAGTGAGGATTGAATGTCCACCATTGACACAGTCCTGATGCCACATAAGCTTTAAATCAGGCTAATATTTTTATGTTTTTAGTTCATCCGAATAAGAATGACCTTATGAATGGTTTGGATGGTATATAGGTTTCAACAGTGAGCATTTACCTACTCACTCCCCTATCATAGGTCTACTAGAGTTTTGGATTTCCCTTATTTTTGGGATCTCTGGAAAAACGGATGGAGGGTGGATTTCTCACAAACATCACAATAACCCCATTTATTAGCATAGAAACTTCCTACGTGAGGGTATCATTGGCAATCCGCCTGCCAAAGTTGGACACCTCAAGAGTAAAAGCTAATTCAGCCATTACTTAATCTAGCAAACAAATTTTAAAGGTTTTTCGATAGTCCTCCATTATTTTCTATTTTCTATGGTGTGGTCGTCGTAATGGTTTTATATGAATAATTTTTTAGGAATATCAATCATCGTGGGCCTCATTTAATGTATAGTTGAATGAAAAATATTGGCTCAGTAGAAGGTACACAACAGAAAAATGAGGTGAATGAGAATTGAAAAAGGTGGATGGGAGTAGGAAAGTCCTGTTAGGAAGTGCGGAAGTGTGAGCCCTCAAGATCTGACGGTCTTTACGATATAAAACCTCCAAAAAGCCGAAGATGAATGCTCCAGATCCATTGGCCCACCTATTTAATACTGGAGTAGATGAGTCTATTCACCCCTCTGAATCAATGGTATAAATGGCCCCAAATTACGATCTATGACTTAGATCGTCCCAAGGACAAGTTAAATGGAAAAAATTCAATATATCACTTTTCCTGTTCCTTTACTCTCGTTATTCCCTTAATGATTTTTTCATGAGAGAGTCTCATCCTATTTATAGGAAGGGATTGGAGTTTGGATGAGACCAGAAGTTATCCGGTCTTATCCCTATCTCTTCATCTTATTTAAACTTGAATTTGAAACCTTTCTCATAACGGAAGAGGCCGGAAGAGGCCTAAACTCATGGGACCCACTCACTAGTGATTGCTCACAAGTGGACCCCACTGGCCTATGTCTAACATCTCCCACTCAATCACATTGTGAGATAGGCACAAAGAATTTGTCCATCTAACTCGCCTAATAACAATCAAAACCAAACATCGCGAACAAAAAAATCAGAGGCGTGGGACCAACTGGATCACCGTAATCTTTTCACAGGTGTTAAAGTACTAAGTAACCACCTTACTAATACTCAATAACCCATGATTTGCAATGCCTGTCCTAGTCCGCATGACCACATCGGATGGAGTTAATTTTCGATCTGGAGTACTTGTCCAATATACACACTTATTCAACTTATCGAGTTATTCTGAAAAATCGATTTTTCACAAACTTTAACTAAAATCAATTTTAAAGCAATACTTATATACATGTTTTTTAAGAAAAAAGATTGTTTGCAAAAGTCTAATAAAAAATAACTCGATACTGCCGACGGATAAGTCTTCAAGTGCGTATTTACAACTCTAAAAACTTAGTGTAGATGTCACGGGATCTTCCCCATGTAGATGTGTAATTTGGAATTAATCAAGCCGCCTTCCTAGTGTAACCGAGTCTGGTTAATCAAGGACTTTTCGTCATAGTACATTAAAATAGCGACACTCAATCTCATCCTCCTATATACAAGAGGAGGGTAGCTAAAGACACAAAGAGTCATTTACGGGACTAGTTACTCGCATGTTGCAATAATTAGATCAAACTAAAGCAAACTGTAAGTAAAAGGTCTCCACACGTAGCTATAATCCACGTCGTAAAGTAGACAATATTAGGTGTATATTGGGTCTACAATACGCAGGTTATTTTATATGAGGTACGACTCATCTCATAGCCTGGCTATAAATTCAGGCCATAACATTGCTCGTATGAAAAAGGAATTGTGTGATTATGTTATTTGATTTTATCAGTCTCATCTTCAATCTTTTTAAGATTATTAACGGATACGACTCACCCATATCTTCATCATTTATTATTCATAATAAAGAAAAGTCCATACCTTACTATATGAACATGACACCAAATGTTCCTCTCTTGTACATCCGTGGTTGGTCAACCCGTGGGGGTGGGTGACCGGCCTGCAAACAAAAATAGAAATTTTACATGATCTCAAGGTAAATGCTGATGATCTACTTACTTAGTTTATATTAGTATTCAATATTGAATAAATAGAATGTGTTATTCATTAATGAAAGATCAAAGCTACTAAAAATAAGTACATCACTCAAGCTTTCCTCAATCTCATCTGCCTGACATGAACCTGAAATAGATCTCAGGCTATACGTTTTGTCATGGGATCAACCATCATCTCCTTAGTAGGAATATAGCTAAGGGCGACCTTCTTATCTCTCACTTGATCACAGACGTAATGATACCCGATCTCAATGTGCTTAGACTTGTGGTGGTGTTTAGAGTCCTTTTCCAAGTCAATGACAGAAGTATTGTCTATCTTCAGCGATATAGGCTGACGAACACTCAGTATAACACCCAGACTCAATAGAAATCTACGAACCCATACACACTCCTAAACTGTAGCACAACATGCAATGTACTTGGCCTCTATAGATGAAAGAGCTATGGATGTTTGTTTCTTACTCGACCATGAGATAGTTCCTCCTCCGAGTAAGAAAATATATCCTGAAGTAGACTTTTTCTCATTGGCATCATTACCCCAAGCAACATCAAAATATCCTTTGAGCTTGGCGCTTGTGCCTTCATAACACAATATTACGTCTTATGTTCCTCTGAGATAATGGAATATACGTTTGACGGCTTGCCAATGAGACTGTCTCGGGTTACTCTGATAATGGCTAACTATACCAACTGCATTGCTAATATCCGGTCTGGTGTAAAGCATATCATACATTAAGCTTCCTGCTGCACTTGTATAAGGTACTGAGGACATAGCCAATTTCTCGGCTTCAGTCTGGGGACACGATTTCTTGTCTAACTTGGTAGCTTTATCCATAGGGGTTTCAAGAACTTTTGAATTTTTCATCCTGAACCGCTATAAGATCTTTTGTATATAGGTGGCTTAAGGCAAGCCTAAAAATTTCTTAGGGCGATCCCTGATGATTTTTATCCCAAGAATAAAGTTAGCTTCACCGAGATCTTTCATCTCAAAGTTCAAAAATAGCCAATTTTTAGTCAATATCAACAATTGCATGTCTTACCAACTAACAGAATATTGTCTACATATAGAGATAGTATCAGAAAAGATCTTCCAGATCGTTTCATGTATACATAATGATCTTCTTCACTCATTGTGAATTCAAAAGTAGTGATGGCTAAGTGGAACCTCATGTATCACTGTCTTAAAGATTGCTTCAGCTCATAGATAGATTTCAACAATTTATAAACTTTCTTTAGATGCGTTTTGTCCACATAACCTATAGGTTGTTGCATGTTTATCTCTTCATCCAAGTCATCATTTAAGAATGCGGTCTTTACATCCATCTGATATAACTTTAAGTTTAAACTTGCAACAATGGAAAATGTCATATGGATTGAGGAGAACTTTGCAATAGGTGAAAAGGTCTTCTCATAATCAATTCCTTCTTTTTGTGTAAAATCTTCAATAACTAATCGTACTTTATACTTGTACACTATACCATCTGTCTTTCTTTTGATCTTTAGTACCTATTTATTACTCATCGCTTTGCAATTGGAAGGCAGATCAATAAGTTCTCAGACTTTATTCTTCTCCATGGAACCGATCTCTTCATCCATAACATTTACCTAATCGCCCGAGTTAGAAGATAATAATGCATCCTAATATGAATCAGGTTCATTATCATCAACCGCAATGCAAGAGAATGTTTACCCCTCAATATTGAAGTATCTTCGGAGAATCAATCCTCTTTCACTTCGACGTAACTCAGGAGCCTGCTGAGATGTTCTCCCACTGTTCCGGCGAACTATAGAAGCATCATCATTTTGAAAGCAGAACTCACTCTCTTGAGATACATTGGTTATTTTAAAAAGTTCTACTGGAACCTTTTGCTTCATTCGGCTGGGGTATCTATCTTTGACGAAGGTCACGTCACAAGATTCTATCGCAATCCATCGTCCATGGTTCTCATAAACTAGAACGTATCCCTTTGAATATATAGGGTACCTTATGAACACGCATTCAATGATTTTAATATCAAGTTTACCTTTATGCGGAGTAGGTAGCAAAACATATTCTAAAGATCCTCAAGGGCGTAGGTTGGCTAGAGAAGGAATCCTCGCAGACCACATCTCATATGGGGTCTTAGGAATGGATTTAGATGACACTCTATTAAGGATGTAAACGGCTGTTAACAGTGCGTCTCTTTAGAATGTGGTAGAGAGATTGGTTTGTGCCATCATTGATCTAACCATGTCTAATAATATCTTATTCCTTCTCTCTGCAACACCATTTTATTGTGGAGTATAAGCCATTGTGTACTGCCGAACAATGCTAATATTTTCACAGTATGATTTAAACGTTTCAGTTGTATACTTGCCACCTCTATCAGATCGAAAGATTTTAATATTTTTCTGCAGCTTATTTTTCACCTCAGCTTTATATTTAAGAAAATAATCAAAAGCCTTAGATTTGTGTGAGATGAGATATACATATTCATAGTGTGAGTAATTGTCAATGAAAGTGATAAAGTATTGACATCCATTTTTGGCATGTACATTGAAGAATCCACAAATATTTGAATGAATTATCTCTAGTGTACCCTTAGACCCAGTCACTTCAGGAAATAGTTTCTTCGAAGTCTTCCTGAACACATAATATTCACAAAATGACAAATCAACTTTGGATAAGGAGTCTAATAGACCAGAACGTACTAATCTTGTCATACGATCCTTTCCAATATGACCTAACATCGCGTGTCATTTTTGAGATTCAGACACTGTAGTTTCATTCGACATATCAGATAAAGCAAGAGGTGCATTATCATTATTTGCATCAAGAATAAATAAATCTAAAATTAAATTTTTCCATGCTAATATGAGGTTATTTCGTCTCAAAGAAACTCGTGCCCCGAAAAAATGAATATCAAAACTATCAAATAATGACGTAAAAAAAGAAATTAAATTCTGATCCATCCCCGGTGCATAAAGAGTATCACGGAGGATTATTGTTCACCCTATGCATGTATGGAGATGGGAAACGTCAATTCCTAATATGTCTTCGACAACATTATTTCTCATATAGACCTTGTAACTTTCCTTGGCTACAGGTCGGAATTCCTCGAGTCCTCGATGACTTCATGTCAAATGCTTTGTTGCATCTGAATCTAAAATCCACTCGTTAAATGTAGTATCAACGGAAAGAATTTTAGAACAAATGTTTACATACAAAGTATCTAATGACATAGGAATTACCGACTTTTTATGAGCACACTGCCAGACATAATGGCCGAAATTTCTACTAACAAAGTAGATTATATTTATTTTTTTCTGCTTCTTATTTTCATTCCCCTTATTGATATTTGGAGGAGGTGTAGTGAACTTCTGTTCTTGGTTATTCTTTTTCGACTTCTTGCGAGCTTTGAACTGTTTCTTATTAGCTTTCTACTTATGGGTCTCTGCTGCAAAGGCCTTGGTCGAACCTGGTTGAATTACATTCATTTCAATCTCACATACCAAATGACCACAAAAGTCTTTGAACGTAGTGATATAATTAATATGGTTTAGAATTCTTTTGATTGGGGCCCAAGATTCAGGCAAAGAATGGTGCATTGCTATTATCTTTTAATTTTCAGTTAATTTACACCCAACATTCCTAAGAGCATCTATCATCTGCTCCATCTTATAGATATGATCTTTGATGGGGCAGCCGACTGACATCTATACTCCTAAAATTCTAATTCCATTGCCCCAACTTTTGCATCTGACTTTCGCGCATAAGCATTTGTCAGTGTTTCCTAAATACCTTTAGCGGTGTCATGCACTTTATACGTTGGTATGAGTTCTTTGTGCATAGTGTTAATAAGGACATTACGGCTTAATGATTCTATTTACGTCACTCATTGTAGCGGGTCATCGCAACCCTATGCTCTCATAAATTTTCATTTTCTGCCAATATGGGTTCCTCTTGAACCTCATCGAGTGTGTGCGATATGTCGTTCTCGTCCAGAAAGCTTCGCACCACACGGGATTAGTCTTTATAGTTGTTACCATCAAATTGTTGTCCTTTGAGTTGTTCAATGATTAATGCTTTAGTAGTTATCTCTACATTGCACCAAGTATCACTACTTAGCTATGATCTAAGATATTAATACTAATCAGCAGCATTTCTACGTGTTATTCAAATTTTCAAAGTATAAAAGTAATCAGTACATCTTAAGGAGATCTAAAAGTCTACATATCCGAATGGGCGGTTAGATTAATCAAGTTATCTTTTTAAGATGAGTTTAATACTTTTATTTTTATTTTATTTATTTATTTATTTTACACACGCACACGCACCCCACACACTCACGCTGGTGGAATTTCACCACCTATGGGTACTCGAACCCTTGACCGGGAGTTGAAACTCCTGAGAGTCTACCATCCGAGCAAGAGTAAGGACCCGCTTTTATAAGAATATATTTGTATAACCTTCCATTATTTGGTTGTATACATCATTTGGTGGAGAAGAATTAACTCCTACTCAGGTTATGCACAACCTTTTTTTTTAGAGAATATTCTACCACTAAGTTTTTATATTTTTCAATAAAAAATAGGCTTAGTTCTAATCACATCATGCCTGATTATATCACACATACAAACATTATCATCAAAAAGAAAAAATATAGAAAGTGCTTAGATATGAAGAGAGTTCTATCACCACTAGTGATTATATCCATTAGCAATAGATCCGATCATTACTGTTAATGATCATTGTTGATGATGAATCCTTTCATCAACATTGATAATCATGGTTGATGATCATTTCAATCACTAATAATCTTTAGATCACTAATTCTCAAAGTAGATTTTACCTACAACATCTATCCGTTTTGATAACTCATTATGGGCATGAGCCCAAGATTGAAGTATATGAAAAGCTTGAGTGGACCAACATTGATATGGGCCCATTTGATGGGGACAACCTGGGTGGTGGGACACTATTTAATGATTTGATCTGTTAGGATTTTTGTTGCTAGATCATCATGGTAGGGTGCATCTATATGAGGGTTTGGATGCAATATACATGAACAATCTACACCCATTTATATCTCTAGCAGGAAACCGCAGGGTTTCTAATCCAGACCATTGGTCTATAGTGTCTCAGGTGAATGGCCCTGGACACGTGCCTCCAATGACGTAAACTTTTTATTATTTATGTGTTACTGATAAACGGTCCAGATTTGAAAATGCGTTAACTGTTCATATTCATCGGAAAAATGGTCCTTATCCTGATAGTTGGATCCTGAGCATTCTAAAAAATGCCCTATCTGCTGTTGGACTTTACAGGATAATGGGTCCTCATGTCACAGCACATACACACATGCCTAAAACAACCACGTTCCTTAGGGCCACATTGTCAGGGAAACGGATTGGGTGGTGACCTCAGCGCCACCATGGCGCTGTGAGGCCCACTGTGATGTGTTTGTTTGCCACCTGTTGATAAGCTCATGAAAACCTGATTTCCAGATTCAGGCTTTAGACTTCTGATTTAACAAACGGGGCCTAAGTCTGTGGGGCTCATAAGTCTGCTGATCATCAGGTGGGCCATACTTGCACATTGGATATGGACCATTGGGCTAATTCCTAGCCGTCTATTTCTTTGAAAATTGAAAACGTACGATTATCGGCCATCTATTGGAGCCGACTACCCGACTTTGTCCTCAGGGAAAACTTGCAAAGCACACACGTGTGCCACATCTGGGCTCGTAAGTATTTCTTTACAAAATGTCTCGCAGCTAGGATATTAGTAACACGCGTGCAACGTGTCGTATCCGGACTTACTTATCGTGTTGAAGCCCATCTCAAACATGCCCTGGCCAACAAATCAGGATGGTCCAGTTGATAAGTGGACCACAGGTGCATGAGAAGCGTATGGTTATAAACGAAAAAGATCACCTATCGCATCTGATATGATCACGGTGTGGGCCACATGATGAGTAGTCAATCACCAATTTAATCTCTCTTAACCTCTATTGCTGATTTTGTAAGGAGGAATCTTGGAGTCCGGCTCATCAGCAAAATGTATAGTATAAAGGAGGACAAAATTCTATACATGTATGTCATGTTCTGGTTATATTGAAACCGTTGATTGATGGAACCCACTGGCAATGGGGGCATTCCACCCAAAATGATCAATGTAGTCAAATGATTAAGGTCTTTGATCAGGAGACTTTGACGAAGCCAATGTACACAGCAGGGCCCATCAGATCAACGTCTTGAATCAACGGGTCACTGATCATCCCGCACTCAATAAGGTTGCCACAGGATGACCTGAAATCAATCACACGTATAAATCCAGCTCATGGGCGAAGGACCCAAATCCAGGTCCAGCCCAACATGGGACTTAAAAAGTACAGATATTAGGTCCAATTGGACACGTTTGGCTTGGCCAGGCCTAGCCGGTCCTACTCATCTAGTCGATTGTCCGCGGCACATGGATTGACGACTTTGTACCAGCCCACTCAAGACTCAGTCATACCCAATCCGGTTCAACATGACGAGCCCAAATTGCAAATGGTGGTCACATGAATAAGATCAAAGCCAACGTGGCATCCTTGCATCCACCCAGGTTGTTCATTAGATTGTAACCAATATGCCACTGTAATCATCCAGGCCGTTTAGTCATGATATGCCAGGATTTTATACATGTGCCACATTGGAATTGTAAAAGCAAAGCACGCACGCACCACCTTAAAAAATTATTTTTTTTAAAAAAAAAGGGAGTATTCACCTTTCGTGATGAAAACTATAAATCGGAGATCCGCCAATGAGTATCTCTGATACCACTGTTAGAAAGTGCGGAAGTATAAGCCCTTAGGATCCGATGGTCTACACGATATAGAACCTCCACAAAGCTGAAGATGAACACTCTAGATCCAGCGGCCCACCTATTTACTACTGAAGTAGATGAGTCTATTCACCTCTCTGAATCAACGGTATAGGTGGCCCCAGATTATGATCTATGGCTTAGATTGTCCCAATGACAAGCTAAATGGACAAATCTCAATATATCACTTTTCCTGTTCTTTTACTCTCGTTATTCCCTTAATGATTTTTTCATGAGAGAATCTCATCCTATTTATAGGAAGGGATGTGAGTTTGGATGAAACCAGAAGTTATCCGGTCTTATCCATATCTCCTCATCTTATTTAAACTTGAATTTGAAATCTTTCTCATAAGGGAAGAAGTTGGAAGAAGCCTAAACTCATGGAACCCACCCACTAGTGATTGCTCACCAATGGGCCCCACTAGCCTATGTCCAACAAGTCCTAACTACTTATTAATTACAAACAACTATTCCATAAATTTCACAACTAAAATATCTCAATCTATGTTCAAGAATTAACCATTTCATTTGCATGAGTTCATTCAACTCGAATGCATTTTCATCAAGACTCGAACAAAGTTCGTCGACTGTTGGCTTTTCCATTTGAGCCAAGTTGACTCAGATGATTCAAACTGAATTTCTCTTAGTTTTTAAACTATTCTCGGTGAAATGTGTTGTCTATAAAATGAGAATACATTTAAAGCATGTTAGGATCCTAAGTCATCTTACAAAAGCAACGTATGACTCAAGTAGCTTTACTTTATTTCTACTTATCCAATTGGTTGGTACCTTTGGTAAATATATTTATCACCCCAGAAAAAATAGAAAAGGTTATCTAATTTTCAACATCACATAAGTAGTTTTTAAATATCTTCCATTAATTTCTTTCTCCTCTTTTTCTTATTTTCTTTTTTCTTTTTAATATCTTTCATTAAAACATTTGTAATTTTTATTTATTGATGTAGGTCTACCTTTAATAACCACCATCCATCATGTGGGGCCATCCTTTGACGTGGACTATTCATTATTTGGCCACATTGGTCTTGTCTTTAATGTGAACTATGCATCATATAGGGCTTACCTTCAATACCGACCATCCACCTTAAAAGGCCTACTTTCAACGTAGGCCATTCATCATTAGGGGCCAACCTTTGATGAGACCATTCGTTATGTGGGCCCATCGTGACATGGGACATCTGTCACATGGGGCTCACCGTCAATGTTAATTGTCTATCATATGGGGACCGCCTTCAATGGACACCACCATTATATGGAGCCCACAGTTGATGTGGACCATCCATGGTGCAGGCTCCTACTTTGAAGTGGGTTGTCCATCTTGCATAACCTTCCTTGTAGGTGGGTCATTTATCATTAGGGATTAACCTTTGATATAGACCATCCATTATGAGGAGCCCAACTTGATATAGGTCATCCATCATGTGGGGCCCACCTTTAATGTTCATTGCCCATTGTGGGAGCCTACCCTTAATGTGTACCGTCCATCATGTGGGCCCCACCTTTAAAGTTGGGCATCCATCATATGAGGCCCATTTTAGATATGGTATTATTAGGGGCCAACTTATGATATGGATCGTCCATTATGTGGGCTCCACCTTCAATGTGGACCGTCTATCATGCAAGGCCACCTTTGATATGGATCATCCATCACATGGAGAGATGAGAAAGAGAAAGAGAAAAGTGATAAAGCAAAACAAGTAAAAGTTAAAAGCAAGAATATTTTACTTGTAGTTATAAGTTTAAGCTAATAAGTTATTTTTATAAAGGTTATTACTAAACTAACTTTTATTGAAAAAGTAGCTTATTTAAAAAGTTCATACGAAGCCTGAAGTGAATTCAACAAGATGCACGCCTGATCTTCAACTTTGATCACTTCCTCCATATCCAACAATTTGCAAATCATCTTGTTAAAATTGCTGATGTGGGCCTCAACATTTCCTCCCTCTATCATCTTGAAGTTAAGCAACTGTAGTTTCAAGTGTGGGCAATTTTTAAGGGACTTCTTTGCATGCATGTCATCCAACTTCCCATATAATTCCGTTACGGTTTTCTCTCTGATAACATTGTAGACGACCTCATCGGTTAAACACAATTGGATTGAGGATTTTATTTTCTTATCTAACTTCTTACATTCTTCATCATCCATAGATTCAGGTTGCTTCTCAAGGACCTCATCCAATCCTTGTTGAACCAATAGGCCAATAATCTCGAGTTTTCATAATTCAAAATTATTTTTTCCGGAGTATTTCTCAACATCGAACTTAGTGTTGGCAGTCATTGTTACTTACTTTTAGATTCAAGTCTGCGCTCCAATATTAGCTCTAACACTACTTGTTGGGGGACCACAGAAGCACATAAAGATGAATTAAGTGAAGTAATCAAATCACACGAAACAAGTACAACACAAACACTCTGGATTTAACATGGAAAAACTCTTCTGAGAAAAAAAAAAATATGGCACAAGGCGACAAAAAGCACTGTGAAAGCAGAAATTATAAGAGATAGAGAGAATACTCAATTCAAATAAGCCTCGAATCTCCATTTACAAGCTCTTGAAACCCTATGAATGAATTAGAAAGCCTTAGATATCTCCCAATCCCGATTACACCCAAATATACAGCCTCTAGGAGAATCTCAATCAAAATTGAAAACAAATCTCGCAAATTTATAAATATGCAAAAATCTGCATGAAATCATTCAATGTCATCGAACACACTTCAATGTCATCGAAACTTAACCTTCGATGACATCGAAGCCACTTTGATTGTATCGAAATAATACCAAAACGTTCTAATGACTAAATATGAAAATTTAGATATTACCGATGACATCGACTAGACCTTCGATGGCATTGAACAACTTTCGATGACATCAAATGGTCTTCGATGACATCGAAAAAGGGCACCAAGGTGTCTAACAACCAAATCTATTTATTCTAGAAAATCTCGATGGCATCAACTTGTCATCAGCATATTAATGAATTACAAATTTAAAACATCTATCAACAGTAACTCTATAAAGTATAGGGTGTTTCCTTATTATGCCGATACATCCTGCAAACCACAAAAATTGAGTGATCATCAACTTAAGTACACTTAAAAGAAGTGCTCATTATCCATGCTACAAACAGGTCTTAGATTTCTAATAGCACCAATGGAAGGTGATCAAACCCAATGCGCACTAAAAAGTTCAACTCATGACTATATGACTTGTAAAACGTGACAAAAACCCCTCAAAATGTGTTTTAAGGATGGATTATGATTCATTTGACTTCTATTTAATGAATTATTTGATGATGAGTGGTCATAAGAGAAGTTTGTATTCTAATGGTAGATATGTAGGGCTGAAAGTTGGGCGGGTTCAACCCGACCGACCCAACATTGGGTTGGGCTTGGGCAGGATGTATCAGGCTTGGTCTCGGGCTTGGGCCATACAAACACCAACCCGATAAAACTTGGGTTGGGCTTGGGTTGAGGTCTCGGGTTGCCCGACCCAATCCAAACTTGATCAATATATAAGTTCCTTATAAATTAATTATAATTGAGTGCGGATCATCTGTATTGAAGGCACAGGAAATTCCTTGGGTTGAGAATTCCCAACCCAAACGTTGAGTTGAGCTAGGTTAGGGTTGAGGTATAGGAATCTTGGGTTGGACTAGGGTTGAGCACCAACCAGAGCCAACCTGCCCAACTTTCAGCCCTATAGATATGCATGGTAACTGAAGCGCACGCGCGCACACACACATACACACACTTTTGTATAAAATCCTTCACAATCAATTGAACTTTTAAATTCATTGATTGTTTCATTAGAACTAAGTTTTGTTTCAAGAAGTCACCTGCGTCCTATAGCTCTTAAACTATATATAAAAGATCAATTAGACACAATTGTTACCAATTGAATGTAATGATCTTCAATTGCTTCTCTCCAAATTGTTATAAAAAGATGAAAGAGCTTCATTAACATTGAAAGTATCACCTTAAATATTTAGTGAGAAAGAATAATCTTTTCCATTTCCTTGCTATCTAATTCTGCTAGAAGTAGACAAAAATCTTGGCCAAAAGATATTTCTTTTCCTTTCATTTTTGATATTTTAAGTGCATCTCTTTTTGAATGAACGTTGAATTTCTCAAGTACTTTTCCTGGATTCTTGTTAATTGTTTCTAGCTCATCATCAACGTAATCTTTCATACTAGCATTTAGCTAGCCTTCATATACTTCATTTTGAGGAATATAGCATATATGTTGCAATCATATTTTTGACAACTAGGGTATATTGATGTAGAATTGAAATCTACCCACAACACCAAGGATACTACATTTTATTAAAGCATATTTGATTCTTCTAAGACCTAACCTAGGTATCTTTGAACCCATCATTTTAACTTCTGCTATATTTCTTATACTTTAAAATGCTAAAAATTTAGTTTCTTCTTTTCACACAATACATATTGAGAGATAACCTTATCTTTTACATAGGATTGAATTTAGACATTTGGAGGATATAATGCACTTAACCAAATTTAATAGTAATCTTAAATTTGATATCATACAATTCATCATCTCAAATAAAGCACTATTTTTTGGGTCAAGAGCCTTAAATTCATTAATTAAACCATTTGATTCACAAATGTCATTGCAATCATTAGAGAAGTATCACTCATGTTCACATCGTCGGTGTGATTTTTAATGATTAAAATTTTAATATACTTATAGTGTTTTAGATATTTAAAATATTTATACTATCTTCCAAAACATAATAAATAGCCAAACTAAGCAAAAGCAGCGCTCATGGTTTGCTGCTTAGAGGCGATTGCATGCTTTGGTGAGATCTTGAGTTTGAAACTCATGATCATTCTTCATCGTATAAGTTCTCCACAAGCAAGATACTTGGCTTGAGAAATAGATAAATGGTGAAGTAGAGAGAGTTGTGGATAGTTTCATGGCCAAGACGGATCAGAAAAGGCCTGGTCAACAACAGAAGTGATCCAGATCGTCGGACCTTAAATTGGGTGTATCTCGTAATTCGGAATGAGTTATCAGATGTAAAATATATGATTTTGGGGTAAAACGAGCTACTTTAGCCACCCAATGCTAGGTTGCATAAGCCAAATTTGCGAAATACCACCATATTGACGGTCGTTTCCTTATTTTAATTTTATTTTTACTATAAATAGTAAATTTTAGTTAGATTATAACTCTTCATCCATTGGGCTTTAGGAGTTGTGCTCAACGCGAGAAGTGCTTAAAATAATTAGAAGAATAGCTTGGTGAAGCCAAATAGGTCACTTACTATTTTTGGCCAAAAACCTTGCACACTAGTAGACATTACCATCATCTATAAATAGTAAGTTACGAATTATAGGAGTTTGAGTTGTAGTTTAATTCTGATTTCTCTCCCATTGCTTGGTATCCCTATTTAAAGGGTTGTGAACTTATTTAATTAATTCATTAATCAATTTATGAATTTATTAGAATTCTCTCTATTTTCTTGCTTTCTTTCCTCGTGGATTCGAGAAGTCTTTGTGAGGAGTCTAGAGAAGCCTCGTGGATTCGGAGTAGTTATCCTTGAGGAAGATGGTGATCGACCTCATCACGTTTGTCCCCGCGTCAAATGGCCTGGATTATTTAAATATGGCCCCACTTGTTAGATTTGAGAACCAGCTTATACTATTCAAAGATGAAGGTGACTTGTCCTGTAGAGTATTACAAAGGAAGACAAACCTCTATCTATTACAGAGGTTGACGTAGGGATGAACGTGATGAGGTGGAGCATAGTCTTTCTCAAGGATAACTACTCTGAATCTATGTAACTTCTCTGGACTCTTCACAGAGACTTCTCAAATCCATGAGGAAAAAGCAAGAAAAATAAAAATAAATTCTATAAAATTCGTAATTTGATTAATGAATAAACTAAACAACTTTACAACCCTTTAAATAAGGATACTAAGCCATGGGAGAAGTTTCAGAATCAAAATACAACTAAAACTCCTAGAAATCGCAACTTACTATAAAGAGTAAATTTACTATTTATAGATGGTCGTGATGTCTACTGGTGTGCATGGTTTTCGTCCAAAAATAGTGTCATATTTGGCCGAACCATGATGCTCTCCTAATTATTCTAAGCACTTTTCATGTTGGGCGCAACTCCTAAAGACCAACAGATGAAGAGTTATACTCAAACTAAAACTTACTATAAATAGTAAAAAAATAAATAAAATAGGATTTCGATTGTTGATCCGATGGTATTTTGTAAATTTGGCATTGCTAACCTGGCATAGCGGGGTTAAGTGACTAATTAAAGTAGCTCGTCTTACCCCAAAATCATATATGGTATGTCGAATAACTCATTTTGGATTGCGAGAAATGCCTTATTTAAGGTTTGATATATGAATCCGATTTAAGGTTTGATAGTATGAATCACTTCTGTCATCGAACGGACCTTTTCTGATCCATGTTGGCCATGAAACTGTCCACGACACGCTCTACATCAGAGGTCATCTCACCTCAGTCATAACTCCGGGAGCATCAGTTAAACTTTACTAGCCATTGGAGTTGGATTAAAGAAGTAACTAGAGATTAAACTGCTTTAGCAATTGCTAAACCTGGTTAAAACGCAAAAAATAAAAGAGCGATAAAAGTAAATGATTAAAGATTTTTTTATTTTTTATTTTTCCTTCAAAAACTATAATACTCCCACTTCACTCCATGGCAGCTCTCATTCATGTTTCTTCTGCCTCCTCGTTAGCCTCTCCCATAATGTCTTTCACATAGGTGTAAGTCAAAAGATCTCTATGCATGGGCCCACCGATGTTCTATGTGTGACATCCACTTCCTTTTATCTAGTACGTTCTGGAGCTAAAAAATAAGGCAGATCTACAGCTTAAGTGGGCCACACCACAGGTGACAATGGGGATAGGACACTAACTGTAGATTTATGTGTGGCCACAGTTATGTTATATCTTTCATCGAATCCATTAATCAAGTGTTACTCACCAATATGAAAAGAAAATATATAAATCAACCTTCATCTGAAAATCAGATGGACCACACGGCATTAACATAGAAGTTTTAAGCACAGTTTTTCATTGTTCATATTGGTACGGCCCATTTAGGTTTGTCCATGAGTGGATTTTACACATAGAACACGTTGGGCCCACAGAGCTGCATATTTTTATAACAGGAATCCACTAGAATACCTGTTTAATGCCTTGTTTAACACGTAACATACACCAAGTTTCGTAATGTCCAACAATTTTTAATGCAATTGTCATTTATTGTGCTGATCTTGGCTATATCATAAAAATAAGGTTTCCATCCGGAATGGATTTTACACATACCACATGTGGCCTCCACAGAGATTAGATGTTTTATCTACTACAATAAAACGTATTGTAGACCATTCCCTTTGGTTGCATGCGTGTTTCAGGTGCCACGTTGAAGATAGATCGAGAAGGATATATGCAAATTATCTCTGCCCCATATATAGAAAGTTACTGCAGTGGGATGCTACGTGGGGCCACCACTATTTCAGCTTGGCATGCATCCATTTTATCCATTAGTTTCACTAATTGGTATATGAATCTATAAATGATGCGGATTCAAAATTCAAGTGGTGCATGCCAAAGGACCTACCATATAAACTCACAAGTTTCAATGAAGCTAATATTTATATTCTTAGCTCATTCCAGAGTGAAAACCTTATGAGCACTTTTGGCATATAGACATCACGGTGGGCCCTAGGATCAGGGAAGTGTCAAACGGTGAGTATTTTCATCCCAATGTTTACCATTGTGTGGCCCACTTGAGTTTTGGATCTAAATCATTTTGTAGCTCATGTGCTAATGTGGGGATGGTATCTAAACAATCCAATAGATGCACCCCAATATAATGATTAGATAAAACAAAAACATATGCCTATCCAATAATCGGGTGGGTGAAACCATAAAAAAGGATGCCCACCACCCAAAAATCTCCAAATTTATGTGTGGGGTTGTTAGTGATTATGTAGTTTTTGGTTTGTCTGATCATCATCCTGGGGCGAACATGATTGATGGTTTGGATTTCACACGCATGCACCACTTAAGCTGCAAAATGCACAAAATGCGCCCGCTTATAGAGAAAAAGGCACGCAAGTGAAATTTGACCATTTGATCCTCCATTGAAGTGTTGCATTTACATTTGGTAGGGATCCTTTCACATGTTCTGAAAAGTATCTAAACTTTTACAAACTCCTGAGAAGTTTGTAAGAGAACTAAAGCACCCAAATACCTTTTCATCCAATTTATTATTTTCTTTCCTTAGTGCTTTTTTAATGCAAAATTCTTTTTAGGCATTTTCATTTGACCAAAGAATGTTGGGATGAAACAAATTTCAGGGAGATGTTATTTTCACGATGAGAAAGGACAAAAATGTACTCTTACACACATATACACGCGCGCGCGCACACATACATAGGGAGAGAGAGAGAGGAATGCACACTTGCGCACCTTGCACACGTGTCATGGGCATCTAATTCTAATGGTCCATGTGATGCGGCATCCCATAAAACCGCAAGATACCAAGTTTCATTCTATCTAAAACTCTAGTGGGCTATAGCAAAGAAAGATGCAAATGAAGGGAGAAAACTATTTTCTTCTTCCATGGTCCACCAAAGTATTGGATCAAAGTAAAAGTTAGGCCCTAGGGGTTTGATGAGGTGCTGCATCATGTGAACCGTTCAGATTATGCAAATCACATTACTAATACGAGTTCTCAAAAAGTTCACATGGGTTCCTCTCTCTCTCTCTCTATATATATAAACTTTAAAAAGCAATTAAACTGAGAATTGCGGCTCATGTGGAATGTATATAATATCAAATCCTTCTGACTTATAAACCTCAAAATGGTGTTCACTCTAAAAAAAGGTGTGTGCTGACAGTGAGTGTGTGCTGACAAGCTTAAATAAAAATAAAAATAAAAATAAAATTTGGCCAAACAAATGATGGCCGGATGGCTCTAGAAGAATTTGGTTGGTTTGACCTATCTTACGGTTGGATTCACCAGATTATCTTATGGTTGGATTCACCAGATTTTTTTATACATCTTGTAGTCATATGTTTTAGACTGTTGGATGTTAGGGCCTATTTGGTTTTCGCTCAAGTGTAATTACATTGTAAATGAGTAATCATTATTTACAAAGGTATTACCTTCACCTACTTTCATCTTTCCCAATGCTGACTTGACCAGTTACATTTCAAGCACTCAAATCGAGAAATCTGTAAAATAAATATGGGGCCCACCATAATGTGTGTGGCTTACCCACACTGCCCATTCATTATGCCAAATGAATTTAAGGCATGGGCCCAAAAATTAGGCAAATCCAAAGGTTAACTGGACCACACCACGCGAAATTATGAGAATTAAATGCCTACCATTAAAAACTTGTTGAGGCCCTTAGAAATTTTAGATCAGGCTTACATTTATATTTTTCACTTATCCATGTCCATGTAACCCTATGAATGGGTTAGATGGTGAATAAACCTCAACGTGGGCCCAGTAAAAGAATTAACTTTTAACGGTGGACAAATTAAGTCCATTGTTTCCTTTCATGTGGGCCAATTGAACTTTAGATCTTCCTAATTTTTTGGGATAAAGCCTCAAAATATTCTAATAAAACAGATAGACGACACAGATATATTATATACATTCTGGTGGGGCCCACGAATTTAAGTCAATATTTTTAGACCGATTTCCCAAGTGAAATTACACACTCAATTCTAAATAGGTGAAAGAATGTAATAATTACTTTTTTTTACAGTGAAAGATATATAGCTGGTGGCTCTACAATTCTTGATGCACTACTTTTTAAAGAAAACCTAAAATGAGGTTGTGTAGGTAATTCCACTCCTCAAAAGGGGCTGCCCTGTAATTTTGGTTCATTAAAAGCATTATTTGGCGAAATCTGAATTTCTAATGATTTTTTATGTAAAACTCCCTTTCTTTACATTAGTCTCTTTAGATGGTAAAATCATCAAAATACCCTTTCAATTCACCCCACCACCCAAAAAACTCCAAATTTATGTGTGGTGTAGTACCACTATCATGACTCAGAATCAGGGTATGTTGCCACCCATTGGAACCATGCTGAGTGGTCTGATGATAGGGACCATCCATGTTGTGGACTTTAAGCTATATGGTCCACCCTAAGAAACTTAGGCTAAATAATTGTAACTACTACAATCAAGGATGAATTTAGATCAATTAAGATTATTTTTTAATGGCTATCATACAGTTTACAAATCAAAAGTTAAAATTGTAGACTTTATTTTGCTAGGGTTATACAAGTTATTTTAATGGTGTTATTTGATGACCAAATTTTCCATTTACATGTTAATTAATAGTTGAATCTGTTAACCCAACCCAACCTGAATTAGGGTTAAGCATTGAATACTTAAAGTTAGGTTAGGTTGGGCTTTGGGCCAGCTCTTCTTGAAGTTAAGTTGGGCTTTTGTTGACCCTTAGCCCAACTCAAACTGCCCAAGTTGCACTTCTGTATTGGTTTTGGGAGGTGAGGAATATATATTCTTAAAAATTCATATATTTTTATTATATAAACTGGACCAGGTACATTTACGAATTTTCTAGAAGCCTTCACGTGGAATACAAGCAACATGGGATCGATGTTCAATGCCAGGTACGCTGAATTACTTTCTTTGGTTACACATTTACCACCCTTTGTTTGTTTAAATAAAAAAAATGGAAAATTGCCAATGTGTCTTTATATTTCTACTAATATTTACTCTAATGTGCTCGAACTCTCTTAATTAAAGATGTGCATTTTATTTTGTGAAAATTTTTATAAGTTCTATATATCCACCTGTTTAAGAAGTCACATAGATCTACAATTCGTAAGATAAAAATGGCACCTATTTTCCTCCAATCATAGTGACGAAGTTCTTGGAAATATCTCAGCCAGGGAATGAATTTCTTAGGAGACTTTCAAAATTTTATGTGTTTTTTTTTTTTTTTTTTTTTTTTTTTTTTAAATTAATTTTTTTTTTATTTAATGTGTGTGTGTGATATTGTTGGAAAAGTCTATCCGAAAAGAATATTTTAAAATATTTATTATACATTAATAAATAATCTTTTAGTTGTGTAATTCGATACTAGGCTCATTGCCAAAAAACCCAAGCTGATATACGGTTTATATGGGCCACACTGAAGGAAATAATGGGGAGAAATGTCCAAAATTGATGTTTTATAAGACCCACAATAAAGATTATAAGAAATCCACCCCAACCAGTAGATTCTACGAAATCATTTAGGCCTAGGGCCCAATAATCCATGATTTAGGTGGGTTACAAAAAGGGAAATAATTTGGAAGGTGGGCATTGCTGTGTACATTGTTTTCAATCAAATGGTCCACCTAAATCATGGATGGAGCTCGTTTTTCATACCTATGCCTAAAGTTAAGTCATGCAACTAGAGATTGGATTTAATTTTCAGATACACAGCAAGTTAGGGCTAACATAGCTTTTATTTTTTGGAGCACAATATCTCTTGACACCCGTAATGTAAAAGCTTGAAATTTTTATTTTTCATCACCATACATATAATGAGAGGAGTGTTTTCACAAATATGGAGAGTGAAAGCATGCTATGGGAATATTGCATGCTTACAAAAATTTTTAGGTAAAAAGCCCTAAATTTATTTATTTTAGCCTTCAAATAAATTTTGCATTACAATCGCTATAATTTCTTGTTTAAATCACAAAAGATTAAAACTCAATTGCTAAATTGAACTAATATGTCAATTAACACTAAGGCTTCCAAGCCAAAGTGGGTCTAATTACATAGATTACAATAAATATGACAATTTACATAACTAGTCTATAATTGATAGTATACTTATAGTAGTTCAGTTTCCCTACTCCACTCCCTATGGATGCACTCTTCTTAAATGTATTGAATTTCAATGTCTGATGTTTTAAATCAAGTTCACCTTTAACCTTTAAAAGCGTACACTCTAATTGGGGGCCTATAAAATGACTTACCACATACTCACCCGTGTTGGTGGCATATACAACATACCATGTACGCACCCATATCAGTGGCCTACACAAAGAGTTACAAATGTACTAAACCATATCAAAGGTTTTAAATTAGGCTCACATCTAACATTTATAAGCGTCCACTCCCAATGGAGGCATACATAAGGACTTACAATGTATTCACCCATGTCGGTGGCCTATGTAAGGACTTACCACATACAGACCTGTGTCGGAGGCTTATGTAAGGACTTACCACATACACACCCCTGTTAGGGGCCTATGCAAGGACTTATCACGTACACACATGTGTCGGTAGCCTACAAAGGATTTACCCATGTACAAACCCGTGTCCTTAGCCTACACAAGGACCTACTATCCAGCATGCACTCCCGCCATAAGCTCCGATAAGACACCTTGGTTTTTGATCGGCTAATCAACAACTACTAGAGGTCCTAATCTAAAGCCCTACGTACACTCCCGTCAAAAGCTCCTTCGGAAACTTAGTTGGTTTTCTATCAGCTAATCAACAATCACTAGGGGTCCTAATCCAGAGACCTAGTTTACTCCTGTCGATGGCTTTAATAGAGACTAACACATATGCACCCGCGTTAAGTGAATTTGACTATACACATAAGCACATGTCTTAAATAATAACATAACGAGTTTGGTTTCATAAAGTCTTACACTCAATCTTATACCAAGAAAGAGTGTATGAACTTCAACTTGACATCTTACTTATTGGATTGGGCCCCATTATTGCGCCTTCTTGGGTTGCTTCTTTAAAGCTTTCCCGTACTTGAATCAGCTCCCCTTTTGCTACACCAATCATTGATATCGATACTTACCAATGCTTCAACTTTAATATCAAACATCTTGCATGCAATGCTCTTTTGAGGTGAACAAGGTGATGAGAGATTAGTAGAATCTCCTACAACAAATGGTGTAGTTAAAATCCTAAGGGATTCACCTAAATAGGTCTTTTAGAAGATATAGATAATGATTATGGTAATAAGTTTCAATATAATCTCTAGAAAATGGTGGATATTGAATTCATATTCAACATTGAGGTTGAAATCCACATTGGAGTAGTAAAGCTCAAGAATATGAATCAAATGTCATGGGATTAAAGGCTTAGGGTGTGAGATATAAGTGGATAATGTAGCATATCATATTCACTACTTCATCCTACAAGCTTTTAGGTAGCCCCACATGCAACTATATATTTCTTGCCCTCTCTAGAAGAGTTCTATTCATCCTCTCTAACACCCGTTTTATTGTGGGTTCCTACAGTTGAGAATTTTCTTATAATGCCTTGTTCCTTGAAGAATTCTATGAATCCCGTCTCTCTGTACTCCGTACCATTGTCTGACCTGAAACACTTAATTTATCTCTCAGTTTACGTCTCTACGTCCACCTTCCATGCTTGAATCTGATGAACACCTCAAACTGGTGTTTTAAGAAGTAAATCCAAATCTTCCTCAAGTAATCGTCTATAAAGCTCACAAAGTATCATGTGCCTCCCTTAGACGGTACTATCATTGGCCCCTCAGACATTGGAATGAATATAGTCGAGCACCTCACTACTATTATGTGTAGTAGTCTTAAACTTCGCCATGCACTGCTTACCGTAGATGTGATGCTTAAAGAAATCCACCATGTACATTAACTCCCTTCATCAGCTTTCGTTTATGGAGTTCCACAAATCCCCTCTCGCTCATATGCCCTAACCACACATGCCACAAATTTGTGTCATTTGTGCCTGATTTTTTGTGTGAGGTGGTAGCAACTGCACATAGAATCGTGCTCCCTATTAGCTTGTACATATTTCCTACCTTATGTCCCTTCATTGACACCATCTCACCTCTCGTGACCTTGATTAAAACGTCTGTTGTGGTAAATGTGCAACCGTTTATATTTAAAACTCCTAATGATATTAAGTTTTAACATACAACCGTTTATATCTAAAAATCTCCAAGGCTATTAAGTTTTTCTTCAGATCTAAGATATGCTTGACATTACCTAGGGTTTGTGTGACTCCATCAAACATCCTTACCTTGATAATCTCTATTATGATAACCTTGCATAGTACATTATTCCTCATCAAAATACTTCCACCATCATAGGACTTATAGGAATCAAATCAGGTCATATCCAGGCACATGTGATATGAACATCTTAAATCTAGAATTAATGTGTCTAAGATATGGCCCGTGCCAGAGGATATTGAGAGGAGTTCTCTTTCTAGGCCCTCTTTTGCCACACTGGTTGATTCACATGTGTTCCCTTTTCCTCTGCTTTCCAAGTCATCCTTCCGTTTATGGCAATCTTTCTTAAAGTGCTCCTTTATGCTGCAATGGAAGCATATGTCATTTTCCTTCGATTTCAATCTGGATTTTTTCTTCTTGTTAGATCAAGATCACTTCGCAGATCGCCTCCATCCTTAATCCCCTTCTGCGACTAGTCTTTTTGCTTGAGAGTTCTCATCACTTGACTTCCTCATCACGTTGGAAATGAGCACCGCAGTAATTTCTTCAAGCTTCATTATATTCTTCTCATATAACAGAGTAGTGATGAGATTCTCATATGAAGTAGGAAGCGATGCTAGAAGTAGCATTACTTTTTCTTCTTCCTTGACCGTCTCTCCGAGCCTTACTAGCTCGCTACATAGCTTTGTAAATAAGTTCATGTGCTTTAGAAGATCTGATCATTCCTTCAATTTCAGCTCGAAAAGTCATTTCTTCGTAAACAACTTATTTGTTAGGGACTTCGAAATGTTTGTCTTCTAGCTTCTTCCATATCTCTAGGAGAGATTCTTCACCCAAGACATTGTACATAACCTCATCTGATAGATATAGACGGATAATGCTCATAGCTTTCTTCCCAAGATCGTTCTAGTCATCATCCAACATCTTCCCAGGTTTTTTTTCCAACAATGCCTTGCTCAACCCTTGTTAAATTAGAATATCCCTCACCTTTCGCTACCACAAACTAAAATTTTTCTTCCCATCAAATTTCAATCCTGACATCTTCGTTAAATCCTGAACGACCTTAGACCTGATGCTCTTATACCATTTTATTGGAGTAAACTGGCTCCTTATCACCTCACAACGATGTAAAAATGAGCCACAACAAACCTGGATCAAAGCCTAGGTATTAGAAATTCAGATTTAACACCACTGTTAACCATGCACTTTGTCAAAGCACGATAAATGAAAATAGAGCAATACAATAAAGCAAATAACCAAACCAAAAACAATCACACACAAACCACGTGATATTTTAATGCGAAAAACCCTTGCGGGAAAAAAAATCATGACACAAAGTGATGAGATCCACTATAATCAAAACCTTAGAGTAAACCACGCACCTTCTTCGATTACAGGATTGTCCAATCTCCCATTGCGATGCACAGCCCTTGAAAAACCCTTCCCGAGACCTTACAAGCATTGTGAATCATCTCACCTTGCAAACATATGCTCTTAGAGAAAAAACGTTTGTTAAGTACAAGCCAAATTTGAATTTAGGATTCAATACCATTTACTTACGCAAAAGTGCACAAACCATTGATCTCACTTTCAGTCGATTGAGCTTTTACCAGAGACTATTAGTCGACCAAAATAGTCCTCGGTCGGTCAGGAACATCACAACGAAGTTCAATCAGCCCCCGAATTTCTCAATTGAACAAACTACACCTGCATCACTTCAAGGCAAAATCCAAGGCATCTTTCTCAACACCATTCACACACGAGAGATGGATGCAGATTTCCTGTGAAAGGCTTTTGTGGGAAGTTCCTATGCAAGGATGTTGGGTGGGGCCCACCACAATGTTTGTGAGAAATCTACCTCGTCCATCCTTTTTATGAGCTCATTTTAGGACATGAAACTAAAAAAAGAGGTGGATGCAAAACTGGAGTGAGCCACATGAGAGAAAACAATGGAGATTCATTAAGCAGTGTTGAAATATTCTTATGGCCTTAAAAGTTTTGGATTAGGTTAAATAATTTTTGTTTTCACTTCATCCCAATGGAAATGACCTTATAAACAGTTTAGATGGCATATAAACATTAAGTTGGAGCCCAGAAAGGTTTCAACGATAGGAATTTCTTTCCCTAATTTTCCCTCTCGTGTGACTCACTTGAGTTTTGGATCCACATCATTTTTGGTCATGTCCTACAATGAGTTTGAAAAACAGATGGATGGTTGGATTTCTCACAAACATCACGGTGGGCCCCACCCAGCATCCTTTCACCTTTCTTGCCCAAGGATGTTGGGTTTGGCCCACCACGATGTTTGTGAGAAATCCACCCCATCCATCTATTTTACGAGCTCATCTTAGGACATGTGACAAAAATGTGGTGATCCAAAACTCAAGTGAGCCAAACAAGAGGAAACATTGGGGATTCAGTAACCACCATTAAAACATTCTTATGGCCATAAAAGTTTCGTGTCAGGCTAATTTTTTTTTTTCCTAGTGGGAATGACCTTATAAATGATTTGGATGGCATATAAACATCAAGGTTCTGATAATCTCTCTTTGGGATTCTCATTGGTACATGTCATTGCGGATCACACGGATGACGCTGATTTTCTCTCTCAATGATAGAATGCGCACTGCACAATACAACTTTTGACGCGTGGAGCCTCTATGGGCCCACCATGATTTGTGTTAGATCCTTAATATTCATTAACTTTTCAGATCATTTTAGAGCACGAGCCCAAAATGAGACACATCCAAAGCTCAAGTGAACTACCAAAAGAATAGTGAAGATTGACAGAACTATCGTTGAAAGCTTCGTAGGGTCAACTATGTTTTTTTTTCTTTCTTTCTTTCTTTTCATTTGCTTACAAGATAGGCGGGCCGTCAAATATCAGCTTGATCAGAGCCTCCCTGTGGGCAAAAGAAGTTTTCAATGGTAGCGTTAATTCTTACTATTTCCTGTGGTGTGGTCTACTTGAGCTTTGAATCCACCTTATTTTGGAGTTCATATCTTAGAATGATATGAAAAAATAGATGAATGGTGTAGATCTAGGAAATACATTATGTTGAGGCCACCCAAATTTCACACATTAAAGAAATTTTGTTGCTTGCTGTGTGGTGTAGCACATTGAGGGTAAAGAGAGAACCGGAAGTGTTGACATGTGGAGATTTTGTGGGCCCATTATGATGTATGTGTCAGATCCAAACTGTCCATCCAATTTTCTATATCATTTTATGTAATGCGAGAAAAAATGAGATAAATCCAAGGCTCAAGTGGGAATTGGACACCTACTATTGAAAACTTTTTGGGGCCGTAGAAGGCTTTGATCAAGATGAATTTGTGTTTTCCCTTCATCCAAGTATGTGTGACCTTATGAATAGGTTAGATGGCAAATAAATGTCACAATGGATGCCTTGAAGGCAAATAAATGTCACAGTGGACGCCTTGAAGGTTTCAACGGTAGTCGTTCAATTCTTATTACTTTATGTGGTGTGTTCCACTTGAGCTTTGGATGCGCCTCATTTTTGGGTTCATGCTCTAGAATGATCTAGAAAAGTTGATGGACAGTGTGGAATTGATACATAAATCATGGTGGGACTCCGAAGTTTCACACGTTAAAAGTCCGTTTCCCAACCAAATTTTACGAGAAGGGAACTCGGTGGCAGACGCTTTAGCTAGAATGGCTAGCGATGGATTTCCAAATAGGATGTTTGGATCTCATCCTGACCTTCCGAGGCTAGTGCGGGTGCTCTTGCCATGGACAATGCTGGCATTGGGGCCATTAGGTGCGCTTAATCGAGGTGTCTTGCTGGATTTTTTGTTGTTTAGAGGTTATGGGGGCCTCTAAGATCAGAGGCCTCCTTTTTTCTTTTCAGGTGGCTTTTGTGGAGATAGGAGCTATATGATAGGAGTGGTCCAAATTCTTTTTGTTGGGACCCTCCCGAAAGGCTGTAAATTTTCAAGAGTAATGAAATCTCCGTGGCTTTTATATTTTTTTAAAAGTCCGATTCCCAACGTGTAATGGACAATTTTGGAAGCAATTTTTTTATTTTTTATTTTTTAAGAAGGTGTGCATCATGTATATTCACCCTTTCTGGTTTCACAGTCAGTAAAATTTTCTAGTGCTAATAAACTGGCTAATTTCTAAGTAGACAATGTTTAAAGTGAAAATAGAGATTTACAATTAATACGATTTTTTTTTATATTACCAAATTACCAACAAGCTCAATGAAGGACAATGACTTTTGCTAGTCCTCGGTGTAGTGTATCTAAGTCCAATTCTCATTTTGATTTATCTGTTTATTTTGAATTAAAATTCCATCAATCAACGACTTAGTATTTTCCTACCACTGTCTTACCTGTATAGAATGTCCTATCTGTACAAAAGATTAGCTAGACCATGATAATTGCTTGGTATGAAGATCATGCTGGTTCAATCACTGGGAGGGCCTCACATAAAGAGGAATTAGAATCCAACAGGCGGTTCTATCATGAACCATCAACATCCTCCAAGATCAAACAATCTGTGTCTCAAGCTTCTAAGCGAATCAAAGTAAGAATAAGAGAAGAAGAATGTCATTCCTCATCTTTTTATCCAATTATTTAAAAGAAAATCAAATTTCATTAAATATTGCGAAAGTCCTGCAATTCTCTCACATGTAGTATTTATGGAACCTTAACCCATAACTCATCTTGGTAATTATTATGCTAATCATAACTAACCCTTTATTAATCAAAAGTACTCATAACAACTTTTGTAACTCCCTAGCTTCTAACAACATATAAACAATGATTAAAATGCCTTTGTTGGACTTAAGGCCTAAAATAAGACACTCATCCACCCTCTCATGAGACAATGCTTTGCCAATGCTGCTCCTTTAATTGAGGATTCGGAAAGGTTAAATCATATAATCTTTTGTACTCATCGAATGGAAACAGTTTGCACCTACCCCCAAGTACATCAAACTCTCCCTGTTGAAGAGGATGTTGTTGTTGGCTTTATAAGCCAGATCTTTTCTTTACTTTATGATAACAGAATTTTCTGGGCTTTTCAAAGCCTTAGCACAACTCAGAAATATGATGCAGAAGGAAGAAAGAGAGAAGAAAAACGGAAATTTTATTTTCTTAAACTGTTTTGCTGCTACAAACTTCTCACACGTGCTATTTTTCTTACTTGCTATTCATTGTTGCTTCTTCACTTGCTTGCTACAACCAGATACAAGGTGCCTATTTATAGGCTTTTGAATATAAGGTGAAAAGATAATACTGCCCCTACTAGGAGCTTCTAACACTTAATGTTCCTAGAAAATACACAAAGCATTTCATCTTCCAAAACAGCTCCATGGGAAGCGTTGTTGTGCTTTGGAAGATGAACAGCCACAGCAATTGCTAGCCTTCGGTTTGCAATTCCAACACTCCCCTTCAAACCAAAACAGGCTTCATTCCAAGCATCGATATAAGTTTCTCGAATGTATCAGTCGGCAATGCTTTGGTGAAGATGTCAGCCACTTGTTCTGTAGTATGACAATACAATAATTTCATTATTTTTTTCTTCACATGATCTCTTAGAAAATGGTATCGGATATCAATGCGTTTGCTTCTTCCATACTGCACTAGATTTTTAGCTAGCTCAATTGCCGACTTGTTATCCACATATATGACTGTGGATTCTTCCGGCGTATGCTTCAGCTCCTTTAGTAGGTTTCTTAACTAAATCCCCTCATAGACAGTGGACGATGTTTCCATGTACTCTGCTTCACATGTGGATAGGGCGACCACACTTTGCTTCCTCGAATTCCATGTGAAAGTAGTCGTTCCGAGATAGAATACATAGCTAGTGGTGCTTTTTCTTTCATCTTGGTCACCTCTGTCTAAGTATTCATACAACATTGCTTCATCATCATATGGATAGAAATAACTGAATTCCATTGTTCCTTTGACGTGCCTGAGGATTCTTTTTGCAGCTAGCCAGTGAAAGTGCCCTAGTTTGTCAATTAGCGTGAGATTTGAGTTGGTAAGACAAGTGGGCCCCATATGACGATCATCAGGGGTCTGTCTCATCTGGATGTGTGCTCCGAACTCATCAAAGGTAAACTTAGCCTCACATCCCATATCCCAAAACAACCAGGTAAACAAAAGCCTTAAAATTCTTACAACAACATAGGAATGTATGTTTGTAAACTTGAGTTTTAGAACAGGAAAATCTTCCAAGTTTTTCAGACAGTATTCGATGGTATTGAGTACACATCAATGGCATCGAACACTCATGTTCGATGATATCAAAACCCACTCGATATCATCAAATTAGGCCATTTTATATCCAGCAACCACAAAGTACTTTGGACAATATATTCAATGAATCAAATAACATTTCGATGATATCAAAATTCAAATATCGATCACATCGAAGGAGAATCGATCATATTGATTTACTTTGAGCCTTGTCCAGCAATTTTTAGAAAATATCCTGTCATTGATCAATGTAATCGAATCACATTCGATATCATCTGAATTCAAACTTCGATGATATTGAAAATAGTTCGATATCATCAAATTTAGACTAGTCAATGTCTACCGAGCTCAATAGGAAAATCCTCTGGAAATGACCGAGGAATCGATGATGTCTCAATATGATCGTAATTCAAATATCGATGAAATTGATATACGTTCGATATCATCGAAATGGATCAAAGATTTTCTAGTAAGCTCTTTTGACAATCATATAAAAATGATCGATGTATCAAACAGATTATCGATGAAATCAGAATTCAAACTCTGATGACATCGACATTTTCTCAATAGCATCAACCCTTAGTCAAAAAGTTTTAGGTATATACTTTAGTGGAATTTATATCATCGAACCTTCCTTCGATGACATCGAAAGTATACGTTCGATGACATCGAAACAAGCTTGATGATATCAAACTCATTCAAAATCTGACATCTTTATTACTATTTGAACTTTTTGTTTATTAAGGAGAGCTCGTTCTTGGTTGCTGTATTGAGAAAAAGAGAGAGCGCTTTGAGAGAGTAACTACATACCATCTACCCTAAGCCCTTTTTTCTCATGGAAGTTCATCCTTCAATCCACCCTCATCATTGATATTCAATAGAGTGGATTGGGGAATGAACTTCTGCATTCAAGGATCATCCAGCAACCACCTTAATGGAAAATCATTGAGCTGGGATCCCTTGAATGCCCAAGACCTTAGAATCTCTCCATTGCTTTAATAGGTAATATTTATTAGAGCAGATTCCAAGATAACCTTGACCCAACCCATCACCTTTATCGGTGCATCATTAAGTGTTGTGGATTAAGGGAGCTGAAGAATCTTCATCAACGTGTCGAATGGGGCTCATTTACTTATTTATAAGTCAATAGAGTCAACCCTATTGATCATTCTTTGTGTAGGATTGGGTCACAGGTGCTTCACATCCCTTTCAAGTTCTCATAGGAGGCCTCCGACGAGAGAGTACGTGTGGGTGCTGCGTGTTGACCCATGCTCTTGTGTAGGACATAAACTTAGGTCCTCAGTGTAGGTCCTTGGCTTGTGTGGTCTAAAAGTTAGGTTTCTTATGTGGATCCCTTGCTCTTGTGTGCGGCATAAAACTTAGGCACTATGTGTTGACTTTTACTCTTGTGTCGAGCATAAACTCTAGGGTCCTTGTGTGGATCCTTGGCCTATGTGGCCTAAAACCCTAGGTTCCTTATGTGGATCCTTTAGTCTTGTGTAGGGCATAAAACCTGGGTGCTGTGTGTTGACCCTTGCTCCTGTGTGGGGTATAAACTTGTCTTGTGGAGACATGTTAGGTACCTTGTCTAGGTCCTAGAGTCAGCCATGTGTAGGTTATACTGGTTTGAAGTGAACCTGATTTGAAACCTCTGTTAGTGAAATTCGGTACACTGAAGGTATCATGCCCCAAACCCAGAAATCGGGCTCACAAAATTGTCGATCGCCGAATCCGATGCCGACAGCCTCCGTAGTACCCCATTCTCGGTTCCCAGTGTGTATATGCCAGATTTCGATCCTGGGATCCTATAAGGAGGATTTTTCAACATACATTTGTTTCGTAATAAGCATAACCACAAGTTTACCCAAATCACAAAGGCAATATCATCATCACATATCCACTAATATAATTATTCGAGTATAATGCTAAAATGGAAATACAATATAAAGGTATCAAAGAAAACTCTAAAAGCTCCACCGTACGCTCTTGCCTCAGATCGACTGCATCCTAACATCACCTGCACGCATCTATCATGCATAAGCTTATAAAAAGCTTAGAGGGTGATGAAAGTATGTGCGCATGATAAGTGCCGAGTATACAATACAATGTCATAAATCATACAATATCAAAATACTGGTAAGATCATGAATCATACGATATCAAAGTAAAGCAGAAATATTGACAAGTCCATGAGTCAATCAATATCAGAGTACGCAATATAGGTCAGTTATGCAAATGAGGAGTCATAAAGAACCAAAATAAGTGCTGAGGATGCAATGCAATATACAATTCATAATGAGTTCACAAATACCGTCAGACATATCTAAACCATATAAATGTAGAAATACAGTAACCTAAAATATCATATGCCAAGGATGTAATGAAGTATACAGTGCGAATGGAATGACTATGCTGGAGTGTGAAGTCGAGATAATAGTACATAGTTTCGTAGGCTACAGGGTT